>JARBWK010000007.1:44509924-44525239 GCA_030556195.1 Anolis apletophallus | reverse complement strand
GTGGATTCACAGGGCCCACGAAAGAAAAAAATAAAGTTAGTTAGTTAGTTAGTCCACACTGCCATATAACCCAGTTCAATATGGATTTTATACAACTGTGTGGAAGGGCCTGAGTCCCTCTGTAAGTAGAGTCAAACCGGGATCCTAAGTTTCCTAAAGCAGCAGGTATCTTTCTGTAATCATCAAGGATTTCCTGGTGACACTGACTTCCATGTTTCATCAAGAAATAGCAAGGGCAGTGTGGCAATATTGGAACTAGGTTGGAAAATTGCCCAGTGATAAGGACACTGAAAGGGCAAATTTAAGGTCGAGGTTGGTGGAAATCCTCATCTCATTTCACATTAGTGTTTTCATCCAAAACCCATTTTACTTGAAATAAATATTTCCACTTCTGATAGCTGTGACTTACATGTAAATTTATTATTACAGTCTTGGGGTATATCTCCAGCCTATGATTTAGTTATAAACAGAAAAGTTAGATTTTTTAAAATTTCCCAACTAGCAGAGCTATTGATTTTTCAGCCCCAAAATCCAGACAACACAAACCACTTCTTTCCCATGCCTGTCCGAAATTTGCTAAAATGGCCTGTCCACCAATGTGTTGGTTTGTGTCACCCACTTACATCACCTCTAAACCTTACAATGCCCCCTTAAAGTGAAAAGTCAAATGAGACTAATTGTTCTGTACCTATGGCTGAATTTTCTGCGATCAAAAGGCATTCACTAACACAGTGTTCAACCTTAATTTGTAGATTGTATTGTCTTTTTTATAATAACTTTTTATTGAGGTTTACACATAAATTGGGAAGGGGGGGGACGGGGTGGGCAGGGGGGGAGGGAAGAGGGAGAGGAGCGGTGAAGGGAGGGGGCTTTATTGAGGTTTACACATAAATTGGGAAGGGGGATGGGGTGGGCAGGGGGAGGGGAAGAGGGAGAGGGGCGGTGAAGGGAGGGGCTTGGAAAGAGGGGCCAGTAGGAAAGGGGGGGCGGAGGGAGGGGGTATGGTAACTTCCGTTGTCCCCATTTAGTTCCTTTTTCACAGTTCAGTCCATTGGAGGGGAGATGCTTTTAACTCTGGGGGAGGGGGAGAAGTGAGGAGGGGGCTATCAATTCTTGGAGGTCCAGATCAGTCCATGAGTGTTGGTCCCCCTGGCATCCTAGTTGATTTGGGGGTGTGGGTGAGTCTCACGGGCCCTTAGATAGTTCAGAAAGGGTTTCCAGTCAGTTCTCTTCACCCCTTTGCCCTCTGGTTCGCTCAAGTAATATGACAGTTTGTCCATACTCATAATGTCTTGGACTTTGCTTTCCCATTCCTCAATCCGGGGAATGCCTGGAGACTTCCACTTTTTGGCGTAGACCATTCTCGCTGCCATGGAGAGATATATAAATAGTCGCTCCATGTCCTCATCCAGGAACTCCTCCTCGTCCAGCATTCCCAGCAGATAGGCCTCCGGCGTCTTTTCCAGTGTTGTCTGTAGGATTTTTTGGATACATACATGGATCCCTTTCCAGTATCTCGAAGCCTCTTGACAGGTCCACCACATATGGAAGAAGGTGCCTGGCTAGGCCCCGCACTTCCAACATTTGGCCTGGGTGTTTTTGTACATCTGGCCTAGCTTCTGAGGCGACATATACCATCGGAAGAACATTTTGAACCAGTTCTCTTTGAGATCAATGGCGTAGGCAACTTTTAGTTTCTTCTTCCAGATCTTTTCCCATTCGTTCATGCTGATTGGACAGTTGATGTTTTGCGCCCATTTAATCATACAGGACTTCACCTGTTCGGTCTCCGTAGACCACTCCAGGAGCTTCAAGTAGGCTTTTGAGATGAGTTTCTTTTTCTTGTTCAAAAAGACTTTCCAGAATTGTTCCCCTTCATCAAAGCGAGTCTTTTCGTCCTTTTGGAAGCATGACTTGATATGAAGGTACTGGAGCCACGTGAGAGACCTGCAGTGAGATTGTATTTGGGCCTTTGATTTCAAACGTCTCTTCGTCCCTTCTTTAACTGTCATTTCCTCATAAGTTGGCCATTTATTCCATCCTAGCAGGTTCCTTTGATGAGCCTCTATGGGAGATAGCCACAGGGGGGTTTTGCGGTAAAACCTCTTCTTGTATGTTTCCCATACTTTTATTAGGGCTGCTCTTAATGGGTGGTTTTTGAAGTTGTTATCCGTTCTCGATCTTCCGTACCAAAGGTAACTATGCCAGCCCGCGTGGAGGTCGAAACTCTCTAGTGACAGTAGTTCCTTGTTTCTCAGGTCATTCCAGTCCTTTATGTAGACCAAGCCACAGGCCTCATAGTACAATTTCAGATCTGGCAGGTCTAGCCCGCCTCTTACTCTCCTGTCTCCTGTATTTGATTCTTGCTCTCTTCGAGTCCCAGATGAATTTGAGGACATCCCTTTTCCATTGTTCAAATATGCCATTGGTCTTGATGACTGGTAGGTTCTGGAATAGATACAGCAGCCGCGGCAGTATATTCATTTTGACGGCTGCTATCTTGCCCATGAGGGAGAGATTGGCATTCTTCCAACTAGTCAGGTCTTTTTGGAGCGTTTTCCACAACCTCTCATAATTATTTTTTTGCAGGTGACCATTCTGCGCTGTAATATGGATGCCCAGATACTTAATTGACTGAGCGGTTTGTATGCCCGATGTGACTCCCAACTTTTCTTGACGGTTTTTGGACATATTTTTTGTAAGGATCTTCGTCTTTCCTTTGTTGATTTTTAATCCAGCCAGCTTGCCAAATTTTTCTATAACCGCTAACCATGATTGGCTATTGGTCATTGGTCTGTCAATGAAGCAAATTATGTCGTCCGCAAAAGCTTTGACCTTGATCGGGTGATTTCCAATCGTTGGGCTTTTTAACTGGTCGTTGGTTCTTATTGCTCTCAGTAGGACCTCTATGGAGAGTATGAAGATCAGCGGGGAGAGTGGACATCCCTGCCTCGTTCCTTTTTGTATTATGATTTTCTCCGATGGCTGGCCGTTGACCCATACCTTAGCCGTTTGCTCTTTGTAGATAGCCCCGATAGCTCTTTGGAATTGGGGGCCCAGATCCACCTTTGACATAAGTTGTTGAAAAAAGGCCCAGTTCAGATTGTCAAAGGCCTTCTCCGCATCCAGGGCAAGGAAAGCGGCCTCTCTGGGTATTCACCTCATAATATTGAAGCAGATCAATAACTGTCCTGACATTGTCCTTGGTCTGTCTGCCCGGAAGGAAGCCGTTTTGATCGGGTGCTATCCAGACGCTAAGCCAGGGCTTCAGTCTTTCAGCTAATATAGCAGTCAGGATCTTATAGTCCGTGTTGAGGAGCGAAATAGGCTTATAGTTGGCCACATTGGCCTCATCAGTGCCCTCCTTGTGTATTAGAACTATGTTTGCTTCCTTCCAAGAGTCAGGTGTTACCCCCTCAGTAAGCACCCTATTGTAGATCTTCCTCAGAAAGGTAATGATTTCATTTTTCAGGGCTTTGTAAAATCTAGCCGTTAGGCCGTCAGGCCCCGGAGCTTTATTTGCGTCCAGTTTCCTGATTGCCGCGTCTATTTCGATCTCCGAGATTTATTTGTTAAGGTCGTCCCTATATTTTTTTGGGATTCTGTCTAGAGCTTGCTCCGCTAGATAGTCTTTGATGTCTTCCTTTCTGACTCCTTCAGCAGCATACAGTGTGGAGTAGAAGGTTTGGAATTCCTTTATTATGTCTTCCTCCCCCAGGATCATTTTGTCTCCGGATTTGAGTTTGGTGACATATCCCATTTGTTTTTTCTGCTTGATCCTCCTAGCCAGCCACCTTCCCGGCTTGTTGGCATTCTGGAAGTGTCTCTGCTTAACAAATTTTAGGTCCTTGGAGATCTGTTCTAGGTCTAGGTGGTGCTTCTGTTTTTGCAGAGAGGACAGTCTATTGACCGTATCCCGGTTCTGTGGGTGTTCCTTTAGGTTTTTCTCCTCTTGATCGATTTTGTTCTGTAAGTCCTGACGCGCTTTTTGCTTTGCCTTGTTCTTGCCTGCATTGTGTTGTATGAAGTGCCCCCGAAGTACTGCCTTGCAGGCGTCCCACACTACTTCTGGGCTCGTTTCCAGATTGTCATTGATCTTGAAATAGTCCATGGTTAGTGCTCTGTATTTCTGTATGTCCTCCTCTTTCTTTAGAAGATTGTCATTGAGCCGCCACCTTCTTGCTGTAAATTAAGGTCTGATTTGAGACGAAGGAAGGCCTTTGGGAGAGTGGTGGAGGGGTCCGTTGCTGTTCTTTTGCTTTTTTTTGATGACCTGAGTTTTGTCCAGATGGGGGCTGATTATGCCATTGAAGTCGCCCAAGATGACCAGACTGTCATATTCCTGGTCATCTATAAGTTTGGAGAGAGTCTGGACAAAGTTGGTTTTAGGTCCGTTCGGGGCGTAGATGTTGCAGATCAGCAGGCGAGTCACTCCTATCATCTCTAGCATCACTCCTACCATTCTCCCGTCATGATCTGCGAATGCCAATTTAGCTGGTAGTTTTTCACTGACATATGTTGCTACCCCTCTTTTCTTTTCGTCTGCTAGAGAGCAGAATAGATTGCCCATGCCTTTATTTGTCAAATGGTTCTCATGGGCCTTTTTGATATGTACTTCTTGTAGAGCCACTATATTGTATTTATTCTTTCGCAGTAGGTGGAATGTCTGTTTCCGTTTAGACGGCGAGTTCAGACTGTTAATATTGTTGGTGAAGCATGTCAGTTGCAGTTGTGGATCATACATCCTGCATCTCCTCTGTGTGGTCCGGTTCACCGTCTTTGTTTTCCGTATTGCGTGTTGTTGTGCCTTTTGCCGTGTTTCTAAATTCCCGTTCGGTTGGGTTTGCCTCGCTGTTCGGGGAGTAGAAGCAACGTCTTTTCACCTGTTCGTTCTGGCCAGCTTGTGTGTGCATCCCCGATCTTGGTCTTCCCGAAGTTTTTTGTGGAACTCCCTCGCCTTTTCCACTGAGGTCAACCAGTGTTTATGGTCCCTGTAGGTGACCATTACTCCTTCCGATTTCTCCCACCGGAATCTGATTTTCCTATTTTTTAACTCCTCTGTTAGAAAGAGGTAGTGTTTCCTTTTGTTGATAGAGGATGCAATAAATTCCTTTAGGATGATTACCTTGTGACCTTTGTATATTGTTGATGCCTCTTTCTTCTTCATGAGTACCTCATCTCTGACTCTCTTTTTACAAAAGTGAACCACCACATCATGGGGCACATTGTTCTGTCTCGCGTATGAGGTAGATACTCTGTACGTTTTGTCGATTTCCTGCTGAATCACTCCCTCTTCTTTGCCTATAATGATGGACGAGAGTTTGCTTATTATTTTGTGGAGGTCCTCCTGTGGTTCCTCCTGTAGGTTTCTGAAGCGAAGTCTAGATTCCAAGGCATTCTGCTCCAGTTTGTCTTGCATCAGTTCTAGCATTGCGTTCCTTATTTCTAGGCCTTCCATTCGTTTTTGCATCCTCTCTTGCGTCGACGCAATTTTGTCCTTATCCTGCCTGATGGACTTGTTTTCTTCTCTCATGGTTGATAGTTCTTTCGTCAGGTCTAGTTTAATGTCTTGCAGTTGGTCCTGCACCATTTTGTGCTGGGCCTCCTGTCTCGCAGCTGCTTGGTCCATCTTTCGTTGTGACAGTTCCTGCCTTTCTGAGAGTTTTTGGATCTCCTTCAGGATGTCCTTCAACGTTGTTTCCTCACTGGTGGCTTGTCTTTTCTGCACACCTTTGGCATCCTTGAATATTTTTGGGGTTGCCATTGTCGCTTGCTCGTTGCCACCGACCCAGAAGCTGAGTTTTGTGGTCCCCTTAGGCGTCAACTGCAGCGTTGGCTTGTCAATGGAGTTTGGCAGTGCTGAACTATTTTTTCCTGCCCCCAGTTTTTTCTCAGAACGGCAGGGCTTTGGGTCTCTGGGGCTCCCCCGATGCCCTCGTGTGTTTGAGAAGTTCAAGCTGCTCTGACGTTTTGCGATGGGAGGGGGGGTTGTGATTGTCATTGTGGGAGGTTGCGTGATGTTTGATCTCCCCACCCCGCCAGCTCTCTGTATCCCTGTGCTTGAGGGCTTTGCTTCTGATCCCGCTCTGTCCCCTCGTGTGTGTTTTGGTTAATAGCCAGTCAACAGAAATGACTTCTGGCTTGCCCCTATTCTTGGAAAGACAGAGGCAGCCGTGACTCTCTCTTTGCACTTTCTTCTTCCCCCCCCCCCCTGGGTAGGTCCTTTGCTCTGCCTTCAGCTCTTAATTCTCTCCTCTGGCCTTTATTTTGAAGCGATCTTATTCTTGTTCTTATGTTATAGCCTCCTCATCTCCGTTTGCAATCCTGCCTGCCCTTTCCGGTCACCAACACCCTTTGTCTTCCTCCTCCGCTGCTCTTCCGGTGTGATTTCCCCTCCTAAAAGATCACCGGGCGTCTTGTTGCCCTTACTTCCGCCCGTTTTCGCGCCTTACTACCAGCGCTGGGGGAAACTCCCGCCCAAGTATGGCCTCCTTCTTCCTCGACTTGTTGTTTTTCCCCTTCTTCTTTCACGCCGCCATCTTGGGCTGCAGACCCCCGCTCCCGCTACTTGAAAGGCTTCCCGGTCAGTGCCTGATTGTTTCGCAGGTGCCTTTTCACCTGCGTTTATCTGCGGGTCCCGATCTCCCTGTTATCTTCTGGGTTTTTTAGGGGGGATTCCCTGTGGCTGGCGGGGCAGGGCAGTGGAGGACTGGCTCCCAATAGATGAACACTCTGGTGTAGGATTCTCCCGTACTCACTGCTGTTGTTCGGGTCCTTGCGTTCCCCCCACTCCTTGGTCGTTTTCGTTTTCTTTTTCCCCCCGCTTGTGGGGTGGGCTGGGCTGGCAGTGGGTGCGAGCTAGTGCCCGCTTCCCACACCACAATCTGCTTGCCGGAGGGGGTTGGCATCGGGCCCTCTCAGCCTCCCTCTCTTGAGGAAGGGGCAACTTTTGGGGCCAGCAGTGGGGTCCCTCGGCTTCGCGACCTCACGGCTGCCTGGAGCTGCCTAAGGTGGGGGTGCGATTCGCCCTCCAATCGTTGGTTGTGGTTGACGTCTTGAGGAGCCCTCAAGACGCCCGACCTGCCGCTATCGTTGCCCGGAAGTATTGTCTTTTTTTAAAAGCAGGCTGGACATAGGACCAAGATATCTAAATGGAAAATGTACTTCACTCGCTTGTAATTTATTTATTTATTTATTTATTTATTTATTTCGACTTGTTAGACGCCCACTCCCAGTGGGCTTGGGGGACTTACATGGATCAAAATATTAAAAACACAATAAAAGCACTATAAAAACACTATACAACACCAACCAACATCTAACACAGTAAAATATACAATGTACATATGCGCCAATTAACTCTTACACAGCCAAGGGTTGTTACTGACCGAAGGCCTGCACGAACAGAAGAGTTTTGCAGGCCTTACGGAAGGCCAGCAGGTTCGGTAGAGCCCAAACTGTGTGAGGAAGAGCATTCCACAGTGCAGGTGCGATGGCGCTGAACGCCCTCCTCTGCGTTGTGGTTAGGTGCAGGGTTTGGCAACTCGGTATCACCAGAAGGTTTCGGGATTCTGATTGCAGTGGTCTCGAAGGGTTGTATTGGGAGAGGCGGTCCCTTAGGTACACTGGCCCCAGACCATTCAAGGCCTTGAAGGTCAAAACCAGCACTCTGAAGGTGATCCGGTGCTCTATTGGAAGCCAGTGCAGTTCGCGCCGCACAGGCGTAATGTGGCAGTGGGATGGTAGTCCTGCCATTAACCTAGCTGCAGCGTTTTGCACCAGCTTAAGCTTCCGGATCACCGGAATTCCACACGTTCCTGCAAACTATAAGTACTAAGTAGTAGTACCTATAAAATGGAGATTAGAATAGAACAAGATTATCTTACTCTGCTGATGAAAAAACAGAGACAATATGCAAGCTTTATGACTTGTGGTTTCCCTGTTTTTCCTATGTCACAACAATCTGTAAGACAATTATGTGCAACTTTTTCTGGAAGAGCTATTTGGTAACTTCTTTAACCAGTCAACTTACCAAACCTTTGCTGAACACATGCTTTGGAAATGGTATGAGGGGCACTGTCTTCACTTTCCTGTGTTGCCATAGCAGAGGACACTGCTGTGTAATATGTATGCAGCCATCATTTCATACAGGGGTGGGCAATTACCGGCCCTCCAGGTGTTTTGGACTTCAACTCCCAGAAATCCCAGCCAGTTTACCAGTCCAAAACACCTGGAGGGCCGGTAATTGCCCACCCCTGCATGATAGAATCACAAGAGTTGGAAGAGACAAGGACCATCCAGTCCAACCCTCTAGAATGGACAAGAACGTGATAGCAGCCTAAGAGAAATGACTTGGTTAATTAAAAACCTTTCCAATATATGCCACAGAGCATGAAAATAAAACATGTGGCCCTCCAGTGTTGGACTCCAACTCCCATCAGCCCCGCCTAAGATAGTTAATGATATGGGATGGTGCAACTGCAGCCCAATAACATTTGGAGAGTCACAGATGTCCAGTCTGCCTTATAACTGGGGCTTCATCTGACAGGAAATTGAGATAAAACGATCATAAATCAGCAAGTTTTTATCTCCTCTCTCAATCTTTAAAGATTCTCGACTGTTAAAGGACACTTATAAAACACTATAAACAGACTCCATAAATCTGCTCCTGAAAAGAGCAGTTCTTTTGTTTTATTTTGCTAAGTATATACAGCACGACCTTAAATGCACGTATGATCTCAGTCACATCATGGCGAAATAAAAAAACACAATTTCATCTTCTCTTCCATTTGATAGCTTGCATTCCTTCAATATTGCTCCTCTCCAGGCCTGTCACCAGGATTTTGATTCGGGGGGGCTGAGTCTGAGTGAGAGAGGTTCTACCCATGCATATGGGATATATTGAGCATGGTGATCAGATCATGATATGAATAAGCACAACCATTTAAATAATGTACCAGTAAGGCCTTCTCGCGGACCACCCTGAGAATTGGGGGGGGGGGGGCTGAAGCCCCTCAAGAGCCTCCACCCCCGGCTACATGCCTGCTCCACTCTATTGCATTAACTCATAAACTACTATAACTTCTCTTCACATCCTGTTTAAACTAAATGTTGTTTTCATTCAAACATCAGAAACACTGACATAATCTACACTTCATCTACACCAAGATAGTCTGGTATGCTTGCTCCAGAGCTGCTATGATACATCATGGAATCACCCCCCAGTGCTCTTTTGGTGTCAATTTAGCCTTTGAGGCCAAGGGTGTATTGGAGTCACCATTGATGTGTTACCGGGCCAACTCATCTCCCTCACAACAGCACTTCTGATGAGGTTGTAACAGGGTGCCCAATGATGTGATGTTGCCAGAAAAGCTTTGATGGGGAGCTGCTTCTAGCGAGTGACACAGCCATGGACCTGTTAGACACGTGGACACTGGATCGAGCCAGAGCCATCCAGATCCATCTACCCACATCTTCGAAACAGTGGTATCACTCTGGAGCAGGGGTGCTCATACTTTTTCAGCATGCGAGCTACTCTTAAAGCAACCAAGTCCAAAAGATCTACCTGCCCCCACCACTGTGCGCTCCCGCTGACTCCCGCTGACTCCCGCCGTCGCGCGCTCTTGCCACCGCACGTGCTCCTGTTGTTGTTTTACGCTCGCGCAGTGCTTCTTCCGCCTGCGGGGCATTGCAGAAAGGAGAAAGCATGAGGCGGGGCATCCAGAGGGAGCGCTCTGCCATGCCTGTCCCGCCAGCAACGGAGGCTGCACAGCTGCTTCTGGATGAGAGAGAGGCGGGTGCTCCCTCCAGAGGCCCCGCCTCATGCTTCCTTCTTCCTGCAGGTGAAAGAAGCACCACAAGAGCAGAAGCCAGCAGCAGGAGCGCGCGTGTGCGCAGGGTGTGCACGCGCATTACAGGAGCGCCCCATCCAGCTGATGAGGCCCGAAGATCACCTGGAAGAGGGCCAAAGATCTACTAGTAGCTCCCGAGCTACCTAATGAGCACCCCTGCTCTGGAGCTTCTTGAAATCTCTGGAATAAATGTCATTTCCCCTTGTTCCGGATTAAAGGTTGGAAGCAGTGCTTCTGCTGTAAGACAGCAGCATGTCATTTGGCCTCTCAGCAGCAGTTGCAAGATAAATCTTCTTTACTCGCTCCATATACAGTATACACAGCCTAATGCTTTGAAATTCAATTCTTATGTAAAACCACCAGGCACTATTGGAGTTGTACAAAATATCTGGGTAGTACATTTGAAAACTGTGACATGCAATTGTGTTATTAAGTTTCCATCTTTTTGTGTGTTGCAATAATTTTTATTTTCATGTGTGACTACAATCCTTATCATACTGTCTCCAATATGTTAGTTCAGTGTTTCCCAACCTTTTTTGAGCCGCGGCACACTTTTTAAATTTACAAAATCCTGGGGCACACCACCAACCAAAATGACACAAAATGACACTCTAACACAGTAATACATATAGTTAATATGTTTTTAAATGTATTTATACACTCAGTGTGAAACCTGGGCCTGTTTCGATGAACACAACATAGATATCCTGGCAAGAATGGCAGAAAGACACACATGAAGGTCTTGCTCAACAGCTGTCAGTCTCTCTCTGTTTTTAGTTTTTATCGCAGTCAAGCTTGAGAAGCCCATCTCACACAGACATATGGTTGAAAACAGGAGCAATGTCAAAATAGCTGCTGCCATTTTGATCTGAGGGGGTAGCGTGAGCGTGTTCAGGAGGGGAGGGGAGGGAGGAAGACATGGGGCGAGTCTGTGCAGTAGTGCCCGCACGAGTCACGTCTTCCTCCCCCCCCCCTCCTGAGCAAAGCGAGGCAAAGAGAGCAGAGCGAGACTGGGAAGAAGGGAGCCCAAGTGGAGAAGAAAAAGTGTTCGGCAGGAGGGGGAAGAAAGGGTATTGGAGGTTAAATTTTCCACGGCACACCTAATGATCACTCACGGCACACTAGTGTGCCGTGGCACACTGGTTGGGAAACACTGTGCTAGTTGATATAAGCCCATAAAAAACTCACTCATCTCAGATGGGGATTTTCTAAATATTTTGATTATGGAATCTGTCTTGATCATGAACACTTCACCTTACTGTATTTCTAAAATTCTACATTTTCTAACATCCTGCCCAATTGCCACACATGCATGCACTTATGACCAATCACATTACTAAAAATCCCTGTCGTAGGACACTTCCTAGATGCAGCCAGCATGGATCTTGCATCCCACAACATACATCTACTTATCGTGAAGCTCTGTGTCAGCTGTGTCAAGGAAGTGTGGTAGGAGGGGGAAACCTGAAAACGGGAGATTGCCCATGTTTGGATTAGGAATAATGCGGACGATGTGGGCACATGCTGGAAAGCTATACTTTCATGTGATGAGCAATAGATTTGCCCTGCTGCCCCACGCTTTGCCCCACTGACCTACGCCCCCACCATTGTCCCCCGCATCGAGGACCTGAATGTGGTGAGGTGCTTACCTTCCTCATTTGACACTAGAAAGAAAAGTCTACATGAAACTTACCTTTGAGAGAGATTCTATCTCTTCTAAACACACGTTACAGATATGATGCATTCATGCTCAGATCTAAAATATTTAAAGATATAAATTTGCTTGTTACAAAAATTAGTTTGGAATTTCCTGGAATTCGAATGCATGATCTTAAAAATGGACATAAATTTCTGCAACACTCAGGTTAAACTGTAACTGTAATTGACAACCAAGACTGATGAGGCAGACAAAGGATATGCATGTGGTGTAACTCATGTTGTAAGCAAAGCACAAAAAATGTTGTAATGTGTAATTTCGAAAAAGGGTGAGCCCCCCTGCAGTAGAATCACACTGAAACAGATGTTTGCTACTGCAGCAGGTGTCTTTCTATCTAGGATTTCACTGTGGAATCCAGGTTTGATCCAGAAATAGCATGACAAGTGTGGCACTGTTGGAACCAGAGTTGAAAATTACACAGTGACCAGGACACAAAAAGGGCAAATTCAAGGTAGAGAGGGTGGTTCCTTGCTCAGAGGATATCTCAAATAAAATTACTATGTTTCTTTAATTATAAGATACCATCAATTGTAACATGCAACCTAATTTCGGTACTAACAACAACAATATACAAAAGACCCCCCAGCGGTGCTGCTGTATAACCAACCAATGGGGCAACAGTCTGCAGTGATAGGCGGTACGACGCATCAGTGGTAGTACAAACAGTCACATCAACCTGTCAAAACCACAAAGGTTTTTTTGAGGAATACCCAAAACAAAACCATATGGAAATGACAGGCAAAGCAGACCCTACAAATTTGTAGAACAAACACTAGGAAGAAGAAGATAGCAGAATATTAATACCTCGGGATTTTTGGGCAGCAAACAGCAAAACAAATTTAGTACAACTGATAATAGTTAAATAATTGGGTCCTAAAACAAATCAGGCTTGAATCAAGCCCAAAAACTAAGGCTGGTTCCATATGGATAGTAATATTCCATGGCTGAACCAGATTGTAAAACTCTGAATTGGCCCTGGAATAGGTCTTACCAGCCTGGCCACTGTGGAGATGGGATGGAGTCTCAACCATACAGCATCCTGAAACCTTTCCTGGATGTTTATCCCGCTGCTGTGACCCTCCCTTGGTGACAGGTGTGATGGTCCTTCCTCAGTGGTCCTGCCTCCATGATGGATGTGATGTCAGCCAAGATGTTGAAGCAACTGGGGAGAGGGGGGAGAGAAGGGAGGAACCGGTGTCTAGAGGCTTGAGAAAGCCAGTTTTTGCCCGGAGAAGAAACCTAGAACTAGGCTCACTAGCAGCATAGGGTTTTATGTCCCTAGCTATTATAAGAACTCTTTATTGATTTCAATGGTGTTATATGTTGTGTACTATTATGTTATTATTATTATGCTCGTTGGGTAGATAATGGTTGCTTTAGAACTGATACACCAGGTGGCAGTGAGAGAGTCAGCTAAAGGACCGGGTAGTAGTGAGAGGACTACTACTTGTACACTTGTAGACTTGTACACTGATCCCTTTTAGCTGTTTTCCTTCAGCTTCTTTGGCTTCTCTGAATGGCCATAACAACAACGGCTCAGCTGCCATGTATTTTTTTTCACAAAATGGCCCAGGTGGCTGCTGGGCATGGCTTCTTCTATTTGGAAGTACATGTTGCATGCTATCTTAACTTCATTCCTCAAGCTCAGGCTCCCTTGAAAGGAAGAAAGAAAAGGAGCCCAGGAAGGATGCTTCCTTAACCCCATTCCTCAAACCCAGCCCCCCTTGAAAGGAAGAAAGGAAAGGTTTCCAGGAATGGAAAGGGGGAGCCGCAAATTGGCTGGATCTTCTCGAATCTTTTGGTTGCCAAGCTGAAAGCAGATTTTTTTCCATTAGCCAATATTTGGGAGGCTCCTGAAAATGGATCTAGGTACCCAACAAAATTTGGATACCCAAACCAGATCTCCCTCCAGTTAAATTGCACAAGCTTACTATCTGGAACCATCTAATTGGCTTTAAGGTAGGACTCTGGTGTGAGTAGGATGCTGCAAGACTAACCAATTTATCAGCCTGATCGACACACCTATTGACTAGAGTATGTTAAGAGTTGTTGTGGCAATATCTTATTGTTTGTCTTTTGTCTTTCCTTTGTTTTGTTTCTGTATTGATTGGTTTTAATCAAATGTATATGGAAACTGGGCTGCAATACAAGTTGTGCAGGGCAGAGGGAGATATGGCGGTAACAAGGTTGCATGCCCTTCTGGAGGAAGGAGATTGAGAGAGAGATTCAACACCCATAGTATTCCAGTCTTTCTCCGGCCTAGGGAACTTGGAGAGTGAGCCAGGCCATCCACAAAACCTTGCATTAGTCTAAAGCAGGGGTGGGCAATTACCGGCCCTCCAGGTGTTTTGGACTTCAACTGCCAGAAATCCTAACAGCTGGTAAACTGGTTAGGATTTCTGGGAGTTGAAGTCCAAAACACCTGGAGGGCCGGTAATTGCCCACCCCTGGTCTAAAGTAATGCCAGATCAATTTTTTATTTTAAACAACAACCTACACATTATGTATTATCAAAGATGAGGGGACCGACCTGGCATGCCTCACTGAAATTTGGCTGGGAAAAGATAGTGGTCCAACCTGGGCTCAGGTTCTCCCAGCCAGATACTGTCTTAATGAACAGGAGAGAAAAAGTGGACCAGGGGTGTGGTGTGTGTGTGTGTGTGTGGGGGGAGAGACTTAACCAGATTACTTGCTAGGAATTACTTGCCAGGGAGCTGAATCACACTGTGTGTGTACCTGAGTGATGAAAAGTAGGGATAAACTGGTCATTCTGTTAGTGTACCATCCACCCTGCTGCTTAACAGACTCCTTGGCCAAGCTCATGGAACTGGTTTTGGAGGTGTTGTTGGAAACATCCAGATGTTTGCGTCTGAGTGGCTTCAACATACCACTATAGGCCAGTTTGTCAGGTGCACCTCAGGAGCTCATGGTATCCATGATAAACATGAGACTATCCCAATTGACACTGGACCTACGCATTTGGCAGGTCATACCCTTGATGCGGTATTCAGATTGGAACATAATGATCTGTGGGCAGAGGTAACCAATGGCTATGAGTTGTCATGGATATATCACTTTCTGGTCAGGGTTAGTATCACAGCTATAACCTACCCCTGCAGGCATGGGAGAACTATGGTCTGTACTTGAAGGCTAATGAATCCAGGAGATCTTTGAGAGTTTTTTTTCTCTCATATCACCGATGGTCTTGTTGAAGTCCAGGTTAATCAGTGGAATCAAAATCTAACCAGGGCTATTATCACAATTACTTCGAATTACTTCCTCTCTGACTCATTATTAACCAGGCTCCTTGGTATACAGAGATCTTCAGGGAACTCAAATAAGAAAGGCCAATGACTAGAGGACAGATGGCAGAAAACTCAACTTCTATGTGACAAGACATGATATAAAGGACATTTTTGTTCATGTAAGGTGGCAATACATGCAGTGAAGAAAACCTTCATTTCAGCACATATTACATCTGTGGATTCATGTCTAGCTAAGCTATTCAGGGTGGTAATGGGTTTAACTACAGGTCCCTCCCCTCTGAGCCATTGCTAGAACTTTCAGATGCTCTGAGACCATTCCACAGATAGAATCTCTCCTATAATAGCCAATTCTTCTTCGAGAGCTCTGTGAATGCACACTTATGAAGTTTGCGCGCCAGCGCGGGGTTCCAACGGAAACTTTCCCAGTTTGAAAAGTTTTGGCGGTAGCTCCGCCCAGCCGGCCCGGAGGGCATAAAAGGCG
>JARBWK010000007.1:44495380-44509824 GCA_030556195.1 Anolis apletophallus | reverse complement strand
AGAATCCCTAGGTTCTATGTTGCACCTGTTGTGCACTTATACTGTGAGGCCTGCGTGCCTGACATGAATGGTGCTTGTTTGCACTAACTGGTGTGAGGCCGGTGTGCCTACCACAAATGGTGCTCGTTGCACTTACTGCTATGAGGCCTGCGTGCCTGGCATGAATGGTGCTTGTTGCACTTATACTGTGACGCCTGTGTGCCTGGCATGAATGGTGCTTGTTGCACTATGTTTACAAGTGGGAGCATGCCTTCCACTCTTATTTATTATATTGTTGATATGTTATTTATTCAGATTGCTGGTTGCAATAAACCTGTTTGGTTTTTCCAAAATTGGCTGGTTTGTTCCCACCTTCCCTTACCTTAGCTCGGTAAGTCTTCATAAGTGTGCATTCACAGAGCTCTCGAAGAAGAATGGTAGGTTACATACCTGTGACCATCTTTCTTCGAGTGAAGCTCTGAATCCACACGACCCGCCTCGCCGTCCCCTCTATCTAAAACCAACCCAACCTAGTTGAATGCGTGGCATAGGAATGGGGTGGGCGCGCATGGAGGCGCCTTTTATGCCCTCCGGGCTGGCTGGGCGGAGCTACCGCCAAAACTTTTCAAACTGGGAAAGTTTCCGTTGGAAGCCCGCGCTAGCGCGCAAACTTCATAAGTGTGGATTCACAGAGCTTCACTCGAAGAAAGATGGTCACAGGTATGTAACCTACCATTAAGGGCTCTTCTGCACAGTCATATAACTCAGAATATCAAGGCAGAAACATCCACAAAATCTGCTTTGAACAGGGCTGTCTGAGTGTACCATGCCATATATTCCAATTCAAAGCAGATAATGTGCAATTTTATTCAGCTGTGTACAAGGGGCCTCATGTGCATCATTGGAGCAGAAGTTGATAAGCCATGTTTTGACTTGGTAGTGGAATGACACCAGCCGTTATTACCTAACTGGGTTGCAGCAGTGGAAGAGGCCTCCTCCCACATCCTCTAAAACTATATAGATTGAGTATACTAGTCTTTGAAAGTAAAGTTTCTAACAAGACAGAAATACAAATACTCTGTGATTTATTTTGGTGGCAACTCTTGCCACACATTGCATCAGAACAGACAATCAATAAACCGCAAGCAGAAAGCCTTCTAGACAAAGCTGAAGTCGTGAAAGCAATAATTATGTGTACAAGGAAACACTCCCGTAAATATGTCATATGAACCATGCCCAGCCCAATCTCAATAACTCACACTTGATAAGATCAAAAACAGATTTCAAAGTATCTGCACCTGAGAAGCATTTTTGTATTGTCAAAGAACTTGTGACAATAACAAGAAAGAAAGGCTCATCAGATGAAAAGACAGTAGGAGAATCTTTGGGGCAGTCAGGAAAGCTGTCGGGCAGTGCCCTGCTTTGCCTCCTTATCATCCCACTGTCAGACCCCAGCCTGAACCCAACCCGCTTCCTTAGCCATACCAGACCAAAGCCATGTTGTTTCAGAGATTCCAGCTAGGCCAGAAAGCAAGCCTCTGCAGAAGCCAGTTCACTCCACGTTCAAGGACAGGAGAAGCTCAGCTCCATCCCGGGCTGATAAGGAGCGCTGGGAAAGTGGAGTCAAGTTAACTCCTTTCCGTCCAGGTGCAGTAACTAATGAGTTGAAATACCATTCTGATGCGGGAGGCTTGAGAAAGCCCAGCCGGGGATCAGCTCATGAGAACCAGTTACGACGCAACTTTGCTTCGTAAGGATCAAATCCTAGGAGACCTATATAAGTTAGGTCTGAGAGATGTGTGGCATCTCCTGCCAACGTTCAGCTTCAAGCCTTCACGGAACCTCGCCTGGTGTTGTACCCTAGGGTTGACTGGACCTTAGTAACCCACACACACACAGTCTCTGCAGTTAAATGCTTTATTTAGAATAATGATTTAGTAAAAGCAAAAGAAATAATCCAACTGGAAACAAGGAATAATCAGGAATCAGGAATCAGTCCTGGACTGCAAGGTAAAGTCTCTGGAAATTCAAGGCAAGGTCTCTAGGAATTCAAGGCAAGGACAAGGTCTTGATGCCACAAGGGCTAATCCACGAGCCCGATAGCCCGGCTTGGAAGCAAGGTCCCCACGGCTAGGCAGACCGTCGTGGTCCCCTCAGTGGAACTTGGCAAGGTATTTCAAAAGTTGGCACAAGATGGGGATTGTAGTCCTGCATGGGCTTTTATAGGGTTGGATCTGCCCAGCTCCACAATGCGCGGGCTTCTCCTGGGCCTTCTCACGGGAACCGAAAGGGAGTCTTTCACTCCCCTCCTATCTACAGACTTCTGGAATTCCAGCTCGTTAGCGGGGACAGGTGTGGAAGAAGGAGGCAGAGAGCCGCTTCGGCCCCAGGTGTTGTTATCTCTATGGGAAGAGGCTGCGCCGCGCTTCTCACTGACCCGCTGGGGCCCGGTGGAGGGAAATGGCGGAGTCTGGCTTTCAGGCCTGTTTGCCTTCCGGCTAGGGACATGGCGTCAGTTCGGCTCATCGGAACCAAGCTGGGGTGTGACACCTGGGCCATTGGACCTCCAAGCCTTTGAACTCTATTTGCCAAGCCTTTGTTTCAAGAACTTATCCCTGGATTTGGCCCATTGGGGCATTAAGACTCTTTTTACCTATTTTGATCCTGGTTTGCTTTTGGACTATTGCTTTGCAATAACCTGATGCATGGGAGCATCAAAGGACTATAACTCTATCTTCCTTACTATTTTCATTATTCTAAATAAAGCATTTAAGCTCAGCTGGTCTCAAGTGGTTTACTGAGGGATTCTTCAGGCCTCCGGTGCAACACCCACAACATTTTCTGTCTGCCCCTAGCTTTGTCCCACATTGTTCCTGGCTTAGTCAATGAGTACTCACCTATTTTCTCAGGGCAGCTTTTCAACATGCTGCCAAGACACAGCCAGGATGGAATCGTGATGGAGCCCTGCTGGGAATATCTCTGCGTCATGTGATGGACTCTGGCAGGCGCTATCCAGCTGCGTCTTGGCAGCATCCTGGGACGGGGAAAAGCCCCATCTGCTGAAATGCTTTTTGACTGATTTTAGATTGAAATGTACAATATTTTATTCAGCAATATCATTGGTTTAAATATTGCATCCTGAGATTGTTACTCCGGATGCCACCCAGGGATTGCAGCAGCAGCAGCAGTAGAGTGAGGAGCAAAGGACACAAGAGCGTGGAAAGATCCAGAAATTCAAAATATATGGTTAGTCCAGTAGTAGGACATGTGTCGCTCAGCAGATTAATCTCACATTTACATTCAAATATCAAGACATTCCATGCAAAAACATGTGCTTTGGCATACAGTGGCAAAAACAGAAATGTCTGTTGCTGGAGGCAAAAGTCATTTTAGCTGTTGGGGGATCAGTTGAGTGTATGGCAGGGAGAGAGGCAGAAACAAAGACATCATATAATAGAAATTCAAATTTATATAAATTACAATATTTGATTAAGGGAAAGGAAGAAGGTTAACTCTGTTGTATATAATGTATAGTGTTGCTTGTAGTATGTAATGTTGGTATATATAGGTTTCCCCCCAATGTTGTGCTACACACACACACACTATTGTGATAACAAAAATATTATTTGAAAGAATAAGAATCACATCAAATTTCCCAAATGCAATCTGTGACAACATGTTCTCTAGATTTGGGATTCCAACCAGATATATTCTATGACATAATAATGGGTGGGGGTAATTTTAATTTTAATAAGCATACTGGTGATTTAAAACACTTGAGCAACTCTCCATGTTTCTTAGGTTGTCAATCTATTGTGTGAATATGATCCAGTCTTGCATCTTCATCATGGAATCCTCTTAAGCGTACACTTAACATTTATTAATAAGGGATCACGATTATCTGATTTACTTGGGTCTAAGAGTCTGTTATGCGGCTGTTTTCTGTTCACGATGGAATTAATATTTAACCCCATGCTCTTATTGCAACTTTCTTCAGCCAATTATGTAATATTAATTTTGCTTTGCCCAGACCTGAATACATCTATTATGTTGTCTGCGCAGTTCTATCAGAGTTTATCTTTTAAAGTTTCAAAATCTTCCAGATCAATAAGATTATCCATCTCATTATCTATTTAATTATTAATAAAAGATGGCCTTGCAAGGTTTTTGACCGACAGCATTTTTTTCTTAGAACCAAGAGAATAACAACTCCATGTTTAGAAACGTGCTCCTTGAGGAATACATTTTTTGTTACATGCTCATGTGTAAAAGTAATTTTTTATTGTCTTTTGTAGTGGTTGGCGTGGGTTTTATATCTGGGACATCTATTAGCAAGGTATCTTTGGCAATTATAAGAAGGGGCGACTCAGAGAGGGGTTCTTGGGGTGGGCCATGTCAGGGGCTTGCACATACACTGCACTCCTGAGCAGCAGGAGGTACCTGCATGGGTCATCCACTCTGCTTTTCCTTATTGCCATCTCTAGGTTCCAGTGTGGGCTGGACTATTGAGTTCTGATCAACAGATTGGTTGGTTGATGCCTAGATCCGAACCCATGCAGGGCCAAGCCCCTTCATTAGCTGTAACCAATGAAAGTTGTGGCCTTTTTATTTTTCAACCTTATATGGTGTGTGACTTATTTTACCTCTGTATATGCAATGTAGCTTACGGGAATCATGGTAGCAAAAATGCCGCCACCACTCTACCTATGCACTGTCATGAAGCTGCCCAACTTCGCTCTAAGAAGCAAAAGAGAAGAGTTGGACTATGTATTTTCATTGCCTTCAAACACAAGGAGAGTGAACAATATCTAAATTAATATATATTATATGCTAACCCAATTAGGGGAAATAAGTACATTGCTCTCACGTCAAACACTCTATGGATTAAATGCTTGAAGCATCTAAATTGCGTATGGAGCCCGCCCTTTGAACAGCTCTTTAACATCTGGATCCAGGCCCTGTGGAAGGTGCAAAACCTGCAGATATATATGTACAGATAAGACTGTCACCAATGTTCACTCCAACAGGACGTTCAAAGTTAAAAGTTTCATCACATGTGCAACCGCCTCCTTGATATATGCCTTGTATTGTTCCTGCCCCCGCCCCTTTGTTTATGTAGGACAGTCAGCATGCCCTCTTCGTACATGATTTTCAGAACATCAATCACAAATAAGGTCAAAATGTGATAACTCCATTTTATATCTTCATTGCAAAACCCATCATCATAGCCTAGAATCCTTGAAAATTATGGGTCTAGAAGTAGCCAGACCTCCTCCTCATGCTGACACACATCAGTTATTACTTTGGTGTGAATCCAAATGGATCACTCTCCTTCAATCTGAGCACCACAAAGGGTTAAATGAGAGACTTGCACTCTCCACTTTATTAACCTAAACACCTGTGATTTGCCTTTAACCTAGATTACCTTTCCTCACTGCTGTTAGTTACCTGCGCTCTCCTGGTTGTTGGTCAGAATCTCACCTTGAAAGACGTATGGTATGTTACAATGTGAGTCCTACTACTCTTGCTGTTCTTGTTCTTAAGGGTCTTCATATTATATCGAAATATATATTATGTGTATATTATGTTATCTAGATTGTCTTTGGGCACCTCTTTTATCACAGACGGGTCTTGAAAAAGCTGATGCAAAACACGGTGGCCATACACCAGTCGCCCATCGACCCCTAGTCCGGATTTGCTACGAGCGTTCCAGCCTCCTCCAAACACTCACATACTTGTATTGGTTGCTGTGAGTTTGTTGTTAAAAAAAAGGTTTGTTGCAGAGTATAAATCGCAGCAGAGAAGCAGTTAAAAAGAGTTTACAGCAAATGTGGCATATGAGGACTCAAACTGGAAATAATACATCTGAGCAAACAAGCCATGTTATTAAAGCATTTCTACTTTATTGTAGAAAGCAACAGAAAGGCAGTAATACACATGCAACAGCATGTTTAACAAGTTAGAACAGGAGAAAACATACCATGAGGCACACAAAATGGAGGCATACAGCAGAAGACTAACAGCAACTCTAAACTCCTCCCTTCTTCATCGCTGTGATTGGAAGAGAGAGTAAGCCAATAGGCAGAGCCTAGTAACAGTGATTATTTCTTCCAACTATATTACTAACTCTACCACTAGATGGCTCTCATTAGAGAGGAAATCTGCTCACTTCTATCCACTCTCATGAGCCAGACAAATCACATTCATCTAGACTTCAGTATAAACATATTGAACTACAGCATTTTGCCATTAATTTCAACAGAGTTCAATCTGTTTATCAACGGAGGATTATTTGAACTTTAATTGTGGACTTATTCTCAACTACTTGGACATATTTTGACTTTGAGATTACCAGAATATTCCTGAAAAGATTTTTGACCATTGAGGTCTTTATTTTCTTTGGACAAGGTTATGTAATGTGATGTTTATACATATAATCCGGATTGTCCTCTGTGCACCGATATATTATTTTCCTTGATGTTAACAGTGATACCTTGACTTCTTTACTACATGCTTACTGTTGCCTATGCAATTTAGATGCTTCAAGCATTTAATCCATAGAGTGTTTGATGTGAGAGCAATTTACTTATTTCCCCTAGTTGGGTTAGCATATAATATATATTAATTTAGATGTCGTTCACTCTCCTTGTGTTTGTTTGCGTATTGAGCAAGCAGATTTCCTGTTGTTTTTGTGTTTTCATTGCCTTCCACAACCTTATACTTTGCCTACCTAGCTACGAGCTATAGCCACCCTTTCTGTTCCAACTGCTTGGTCTGCTTTGCCACTACTTTCTGTTGAAAGAACAGAGAATTAGACTTGTGAGGTAGTGCTGATATGAGACATGATTCTTCCTATGATTGGAAGCAGGGCCAAAAGGGGGGAAACTCACAAATACACAATTTTCTTCCAGAAAAGGAAGACTGACTTAGCCATAGAAGCTGATTGTTGCACCAAAAACTATCCACAATCATGACATGCAGCCATCCCACACACACAAATATTGGAGACAGGAAGAAAATTGTGAACCTGTTTGTTCTTATGGCAGAAAAGCAGTAATGGGATTAGCAGAGATCCCAGAGCTGGGCTCCATTCGCAATGCACAATTAGTGCATAATGGTTGCACTTTAATTGTCAAGATTTGTGATAGGATTGCTTTAGGCTTGCCACAAGTCAGAAATTGTTTGAAGACACAGAACAAGAAAGAGAGAGAAAAATAGTACTAGTTTCCTATGTATGATTCAATTGCCTTCTGGATCTGCATGTTCCAGACTCAGTTAAGAGTCACCAATTTGTAAGAATGGGCAGTCCCTAGGAAAGGTGATAAACATGCCAAAATGAGATGGCAAAATACCTTCTTGGCACCACAAGGTGGGCAGAAATGCAGTTTCAGAAGTGAGTGTTAGGGTTCACACTGTTCCACCATAAAAAGAGGCCAAGGCCATGGCTCAATCCAATATATGGCCTCTAAGATCTCCTATATCTCACAGACTTTGCTAAGCCCACATGAATTGAAATTCCCAGTACATTATGCACCACCTGAGCTGCAACCATTGTGAGATTCAACCCTTGTAGCATGGCTGAAAAAGTAGTTTGGCTGAGTGCAGATGCCAGCTGACTTGATGCAATGGAGATATTTCAGTCAGATGTGCCGAGAGGGAGGCTCTACTATACAAATCATTTCCCTTTTGAAGAGAGAAAAGCAGAGGACAGCCAGCCAAATTAAGATCAGGTTAATATGCATTTGTCTATACATGTATCAGAGTAATAAAGATTAGGATTTTGTGATTCTTTAAGTTTTACTTTATTAATCAAAATGTATGTTAAATCTGGAGTATTTATTTCTTCCAGAACTGTTGACATGCTCAGCCCACCACCAAGATATAATTGCTTGTGATTTTTGTATCTGGTGAGCATCATGGTGAGGAACATCTGCCAATGAACATGATGCTCTTAGTTTTACTGTCTTCTATGAAGAAAACAAAGGGACGGTCAGCTTTGAACTCTGGAAGAATTCCTGCATGCTTTGGAATCACTTCTACACCAGTACCAGCAGCTGCTTCTGTTCCCTCTTCATTGACATCAACATAAGCTTTATGAATGACCTTGGACACAACCAGATTACGGTCCTGGTTTTTTGACATTCCTGATAAGTCAGCCTTTCCGTCTAGAAACACATCAGTCATTCCCATGGCTTGTAAAATTGGTTTGAGTTCATATTTTTCTTCCAGCTTGAACTTTGGTATGAGAACTCTCATTTTTTGTGTTTTTATGTTGGCTGAACGGGTCCATTCTTTCAGCTTCGCATACGTTAGTTCTCTTTCAAGCTGTGAAAACAATAACAATTCAATAAAAATAAAGAGTAAAAATATATTGGCAAGATATACGAGTAGAGCACTATTAAAAAACATATTTCCCTAAAATCCTTGAAATAAAAATTTAGCTTCAGGGGGAAACACTATGACAACCCACTTATCCGAAGAAGCATCACTTCCTTGGAAATTATTCTATGGAAAAGTCTGAATGAATGAAGTAAAGAAAATATTGAATACACTCACCTAATTTGAACATCAAATTGTTATATTCTTTTTTTCCAAAAGAGATTAATCATTTTTACCTAATTTATTTGCTATGTTTTAAGCATGAGCAAAATGAGAAGCACTGTGCTGCATCGAGGTTTGTACTCACGTACTCTTATCACATTACACTTTCTTGGGCAAAGAGGTTCAGATGCTTTCTCTTAACCACAACTTGTAATGACATCTGGACTAACAGGTTGAGCTACAATGAACTATGGTTAGCTTCAAACAAGCTAACTTTAAAACAAGGATGAAGAACCCATGAGCTTAAACTGACTTCTTAACTGGTTAACCCGGAGAATCTGGCCTGCAGGGCTGTTCAGTGAGGCTCATGTCTTGAGCTCTTCCTCATAGATCAGTAAAGAGGGCCTTGAAGAACAGCTTGTTATTTACAGGAACATTTCTCAAGGTTATTGTTCACCTTCATCCCTCTTTCAGATATAGGGAGGGAGGAGCAAAGCCAAATGAAGACTCAAGTGACAGCTCAAGTGGCAGTTTTGATTGAATCCACTTTGATCTTCTCTTTGAAGTTGCAGCCATGCAGGCAGGTAACGGTTCACCCTCCACCTGCCCACATTCCCTTTTGATATTGCACCAAAATGGCAGTCACACCTTTAGTTCACTCACCCAGGCAAGTAAACTAAGGGTGTTACTATTATGTAGGGAGTAGCAAAACTCAAAAGGGAGGTGTGACTATTATGTGATGGCAACTATTATGTGATGAAATACAGCAATCAGAAGTGAGACCGAAAATTTTCCTGCATTTTTGTGACCATGATGATTGGGATATATAATAATAAATAATAATAAACTTTATTTATAAGCCGCTTTCCTCTCCCCGATGGGGACTCGGAGCGGCTTACATGGGGCCATGCCCAAACCACAAATCACAAAATATCAGACATCAAAACAATAACACAATAAAAACATTAACACAGTAAAATGAATACATCTAACCAAAAACACAATAACAAATGCATCTAAAACAGAAGGAAAAAGAAGACGAGAGGGCGGGCCACATATACATATAAGATATTTAAAGACTGGGGGAGATAAATGGAGTAGGGCCAAAACGTGAAGAGTCGCAGAGGGGAAGAAAATCCAAAAGCTAGTCTCCAAATATATGAGTTAAAGATTCACTTTAGTTCATTCCTGTGTCAATAAACTATAGTGTGATCTAACATACAAATTCAGACACAGAAATTGAGGCAATATCGAAGTTCAGTAAGCATTTTAAACAAACAATAAATATATTTTAACATTAATTGATGCTGACATTCAAGATCTATTACATTACGCTGTAGCCAGGCATGTAGCGGGGGGGCTTGAGGGGCTTCAGCCCCCCCCCCCGAAATTCTCAGGGTGGTCCGTGAAAAGGCCTTACTGGTACATTATTTAAACTGTTATGCTTATTCATATCATGATCTGATCACCATGCTCAATATATCCCATATGTATGGGGGTATTGGGATAACGATACAAAAGGTTTGCCAGGGTAGACCCTCTCTCTCTCAGACTCAGCCCCCCCTTTCCCAGGAATCAAAATCAGCCCCTCCCGAATCAAAATCCTGGCTACAGCCCTGCCTGTAGCATGTTCATATTTAAAACAAAAACATTAAATATTTATTCTTAAATAAATATTTAAACATCACACAATATTTTTAAAGGAAGGGTGGGGGATCAGGTGACTCATTCACCTTACTATTCCCATTTCTTTAGAATATCAGAAATATGAAAACCACTATAAAGAATTTCCAAAATTATTTTAAATCATTCTTTGAATTTACTTTACTAACATTTATAGAAATCGAAGAAAAATACCTTGTCTGAAGATTCTTTGCAATCTGGTAGGATAATGTACATACTTAGTGTACCCTGATAAGGAAGTTTAAGGACTTTCATAGGTGGATCATTTATTTCAGCCAAATTAAATTCATTATCTTGGACCATCATTTGCACTTTTTTCTTTTCATTCTGTAATATATAAAGCAGTATTTAACCATTACTTCCATTCCATAGAAATAGAAGTGTTGACTGTACTTAGTGAGCTGACATTATTTTCAGCGTCAACAAGATTTCATATCACAAAGGCACCTGTTGTCTGGCTAATGGGAAAGCCCAGAACCAATTGTTGTTGAACTTGAAACATTTGAGGGTCCAAATTCAGTCTTTAGTCCCAACTTTAGCAAACCGACTAAAGCAATGGGAACTTGATGATTCAATTTTTTATAAGTCCTCATGATTGAATGAGTTTCTTCCATTGGGAACTAATAACAGGATATGGGCTTATCATTATAACTCCTTCAATCACCTAAGTCAGCAAAGCCAATGGCCACACTAAGCAAGCTCTTCTGGGAGATATATGTAAATAAAAAATGTAATGTTTCATGTGTTAAATCTTTGATTCTCCATGTATAAGAGATCAGTTTTTATTGTGAAATAGATAATTGATACATTCTTCTCTCCCCCCCCCTTTTTTTGTGGTGTGTGGCATGGCCCCTGGATCAGGTTGGCTTATTGCCCCTTGGTTGTTAGGGGGATAGCGCCCAGGCCCCCTGGGGTGCCAAGTCTTCGTGGACAGGCATTGGCCACTCGGACCCCAGGCTTGCTACCACCTTCGGATATTCGTGGGGGCTGTCTACCCTGATCCAGGACCCAAGCATGGCTGCCAACCCTTTGTTCCTGTTTTCAATAAATGAGTTGTGGCCATTTTTATCCAACCTATGGTGTCCGTATGTGTTCTTGGCGTGAGGTGTGTCACGCTTGCACACGCAACGGGCGTGGCTGACTTACCAGCCACGCTGGTTGCGGGGCAGCATTGCCCTCCCGCCATCTTGTTGCTTGAGGGGGCTTCTTTCTCCCAGAAGACCCCCGGGTGGTGAGAAGGTTCCCGCCACCAAGGCCTGCTGGCTAATGAGGGGGCTGGCTCCGCCCTGCCCCCTCCTTGTTTCCGACCAGCTCATACTTCCACCCGGGCAGATCTCTTAGCTGCCCGGGACTGCCTGGCCTCATTCGTAGGCAGGCTGGTTTTGCCTCCCACCCTCCCTACACCTTGCATTGTTGGTTGTGTTCTGTTGTTTATCTATTCTTCATTGTTACCCTGTTCAGTGTATCATATCATGTTATGTTTATTGTCGCAACTCCGTGTCTGGCGTGTGGCATGTGGCATGGCGCCTGGATCAGGTTGGCTTATCGCGCCTTGGTTATTAGGGGGATAACACCCAGGCCCCCTGGGGTACCAAGTCTCCGTGGACAGGCATTGGCCGCTCGCACCCCAGGCTTGCTACCACCTTCGGATATTCGTGGGGGCTGTCTACCCTGATCCAGGACACAAGAGTGGCCGCCAACCCTTCGTTCCTGTTTTCAATAAACGAGTTGTGGCCATTTTTATCCAACCTACAGTGTCCGCATGTGTTCTTGGCGCGAGGTGTGTCACGCTTGCACACGCAATAAATAAAAATATAATGTTTCATGTGTTAAATCTTTGATTCTCCGTGTATAAGAGATCAGTTTTTATTGTGAAATAGATAATTGATACATTCTTATCTGTGCAAGCTTTTAATAATATCATACCTTGCTGGTCCAAAAAAGTCCTTCATGTGTTTTCTTTTTATCAAACATCACCTTCCACTCTCCTTTGAAGTATATTGCATTCACTAAGATCAAGGCAGCATCTGAAGAAATAGTCCCACTAGGAAAGAGATCCTTGATTTTACCTTTTTGAAAATAAATTTAAGGAGGATAGATGATCATCAGGCAGCTGAAAACTTTCAATTATTCATTTTTAAAAATATATAAGTTTTGAACTATTATCGAAAGGCATATCCAAAATGATCACATTCAAGCTAAGTGAGAATGAATACATGCTCTCTTACCCTCTGTTTGGCTTTCAACCCAAGAATTAATCTTCTTTCGAACTTCTTCTGTTGCATTCTGGAAGTCAACACTTTCCAATCCAGCATGGTACAGCTTTTTTGTGCAATCTAAGAATTTCTGTCCAGAATTAAAGATAATAAGGTAACTATTATTTTCAGTCACAATAAATATTTATGTGCTCCTTCATTTTCACCTTTAATTGTCTTGACAGTTGAGTTTAAATTACACCAGAAGCTCTAGTCCAAAAAAAAAAACTTTTCCAAGCTCAGCTTTAATCTCACTTCTGCCTAGTATAATTTATGCCTGAGCAAATTCTGCCAAAGAAAATCCGTAAAGTCTCCATAAATCATAAATTATTTGAAGGCACGTAACAAAACCGCTAATAAGAGTGATTAGATAATAAAGGTTCCAATCCAACTAAAGTAACTATTTCTTGAATGAATCTATACTTAGTCATGGCTAGAAAGAACCTATTGAAATCAATGGAATAATTAGTCATGACTAACATAAATCCTATTAATTTCAGTAGGTTTGCAATGTGTTATTAAAATAAGCAGAACCAACTGTGACAAAGTTGGCATGATCATTGACTATAAACACTTCTGGTCCATGCCGTTCAGCATTCAAAACAGGATTGATATGTGAAGAAGTATGGAAAGTATGGCAAATAGAAGGAGAAAATGTGGAGGCAGTGACAGACTTTGTATTTCTAGGTGCAAGGATTACTGCAGACTCAGACTGTAGCCAGGAAATCAGAAGATGCTTCCTTTTTGGGAAGAGAGCAATGAGCAATCTTGATAAAATAGTGAAGAGTAGAGACATCACACTGCCAACGAAGATCTGCACAGTTAAAAGCAATGGTATTCCCCTTAATAACCTACGGATGTGAGAACTGGACCACAGGGAAGGCTGAATGAAGGAAGAGAGATGCTTTCGAACTGTGGTGTTGGAGGAGAGTTCTGAGAGTGCCTTGGACCATGAGAAGATCAAACCAGTCTATACTCCAGGAACTAAAGCCCGACTGCTCACTGGAGGGAAGGATATTTGAGGCAAAGATGAAATACTTTGGCCACATAATGAGAAGACAGGAAATCTTAGAGAAGATAATGATGCTGGGGAAAACAGAAGGGAAAAGGAGGAGGGGCCAACCAAGGGTAAGATGGATGGATGGTATCCTTGAAGTGACTGCCTTGACCCGGAAGGAGGTGGGGGTGGTGATGGCTGACAGGGAGCTCTCGCGTGGGCTGGTCCATGAGGTCACAAAGAGTCTGAAGCAACTGAACAAATAAACAACACGGAGAGTATGATTTCTTACCTGAGAGAACTCATACTTGTTTGATCCATACAGCCTGTTGGCAATACTCAGAGCATAACCTTTGGTAGGTTGGTTGATTTCAGACAAGAGTGCCTTGAATTGTTCGTGGGGTCCTCCAGGTTTGTCACATTGTGACCCAGTAACCTACAAAGAGAAAAAGCTATTTAACAAAACGTCTGCTTTCTTGTGAAGGTAGTTTGTCATATGCTCCAAATTTACATTAAGAGTTTTGAAGCATTGCATTAGACTTTGGACTACAGCTTTAATAATAATCCAGCCAGCAGGCATCCCCACCATCCTGTCTGCATGAAGTCTGGCAATTGCCCTCCCAAAAGTATCTGTTGTCTATGCACAATTTAAATATTTATTTATTTATTTATTTTATTTACTATATTTCTATACTGCCCCTCTCAGCCCAAAGGCGACTCGATGCCCACGATATAAAATACAATAAAAAATAAATAGTAATAAAACCATATAAAAACAACAAACAATTTGCAATTAAAAACCATAAAATACAATTTTCAGTGTCTCATCAGTTAAAATACACTTGCATATGCACACACATCAAAATGAGTAATGTAGTGCTCCAAGAAAATGATCTTAGAGGGGTAGCAAATAGTTTTAATTTTAACACCTAAAATTATACTGGATTTTGTTTAAAAGGGGAGCGTTTTTCTGTTTTTGGGTTATCTAC
>JARBWK010000007.1:44479690-44495280 GCA_030556195.1 Anolis apletophallus | reverse complement strand
TGTGAGATGTAAGGAGGTGGTGGAATGGGAGGGGGAGGGGAGGGAGCAGGGGAGGGAGGGAGAGGGAGGGGGAGGGGAGGGATAAAGGAGGGAGGGAGGGGGAGAGCATGGAGGAGAGGAATTGAAGTGGGAGGGGAAAGAAGGGGGAGAGGAAGGAAGGCCTGAGAGGAAAGAGAAAGAGATTGATTGAGGAGGATTGAACAGTCAGACTTCTGCCACAACTGGACACACGTCTGAAGTCTTTGGGATTTCAAACAAATGGGAAGTATAAAACACAGTAAATGAGTGGATGGTTCAGCCTGCCGTCCTTCAGACACGGCCTTCTACTCTCATCTCAAAATGTTTTGGGTTGAGTTCTGTGAAAGACTGGCCAATACTGTGATTTCCTGTTTAGTTAAGATATAGCCAGAAGTGACTCAAACATCCAGGCAGTTGAGGTGAGGAATGGGCATTGGGCAACCCATCAGGAAGAAGGGAAAATGCCTTGGCGTTGTGTTTCTCTTGATTTCCTCTGATTCTGTCTGGCTCTCACTTCAGGTCGTGTTGCCTCCTGGTATCGCTGCAAATTGACATTACTCTCGAAGAAAGGTGATCACAGCGAACGAGCTTGAAGGTTGTATGTTTCCAGCTGAGGTTGATGAGGCTGAAATCCTGACTGAAATCTCTGCCAAATCCCAACACTTGTGAGGCTTTTTACCTGAGGATAATGATAAGAAGGACATCACATGATATAAGACAGCTGTGTCAGCTTGGTGAAGTACCCAATTTTGGGCCAAGATCTAATAGGCATGGTTTAGAACCCAAAAATCGGGATTCGAAAATCTAAGGGAGGGGGGTTGATTAGTAATAGAAAGACTTACAAAAAAATTCCAAAAAGTTCTAAAATGTAACGTAATTACTAACAAAATTCTTAATTAGTTCTAAAGTAGGCAAAGCAGGGAAACAGTTAAAAGCACAGGCAAATCAAGGGGGGAACATTCCCCTTCACCTCTGGAGTGCAATTCACTGGAGCTGTAGATGTATAACATAAATAATAAGACGTAGTAGCTAGCTACTAGCTCTCAGGACAATTGTGAAAGTGAAGTACGATTCTCTCCCCACCCCCTTTATTTTTCCCCTCCCCCTCCTTTCTTCCTTCTCTACCCTCTTCTTTCATTCCTTCCTTTGCTCTTTGGTTCGGTTCCACATCCCTTCTTTTCTCTTTCCTTCTTTCCCTCCCCCTTTCTCTACTTCTTCCTTTGTCTCCTTCCTTCTTTTGTTCACGTTTTATTTCCCTAATAGCAATTAAACAGAAAGATAGATGTATTAGTGCAGTGGTTCCTCATGTTGTGATGACCCCCATCCATATTTTCGTTGCTACTTCATAATTTTGCTATTCTTATGAATACTAATGCAAATATCTAATATGCAGGATGTATTTTCATTGTTACAAATTGACCAAAGTTAAAGCATAGGGATTAATCACAAAAACAATATGTTTGGGGGAGGATGGACAACGGATGATGGGATTCGCAGTACCTTCGACCAATTCAGCTCTGACTTCCACAGCTGAGACCCCATGAATGACAGACCTGGACCAAACTTGGCACACAGAACCCCCATGACCCACAGAAAATACTGGAGGGGTTTTGGAGGAATTGACAGTGATTTAGGGGAAATATAGTTCACCTACATTTGGAAAGCACTCTGAACCCAAACAATCCTGGATCAGGACCAAACTTGGCATGAATACTCAATATGCCCAAATGTGAACACAGATGGAGTTTGGGGAAAATAGACCTTGACATTTGGGAGTTGTAGTTGCTGGGATTTATAGTTCACCTTCAATCAAAGAGCATTCTGAACTCCACCAATGACAGAATTGGGCCAAGTTTCCCACACAGAACCTCCATGGCCAACAGAAAATCCTGTGTTTTGTAATGGTCTTTGGCAATCCCACGCAACTCCCCTCGTGACCCCCCCTCAGGGGTCCTGATGCCCAGGCCGAGAAATGCTGGCCTACCTGCTGTTAGGAATTGTGTGAGTTGAAGTCCAAAACACCTGGAAGGCTGAAGTTGGCACATGCGATGGGGCAAGACAGAGCAACGGGGAAGAGAAGGGAGGGGGGGAGAAGCCACCAGGAAAGAGGAGGGGGCAGAGAAGCATGTGAGAGAGGGCAGGGGAGAAAGGAGGGAGCGTGTGTGTGTTTGAGAGGGAGGCACCAGAAAGCAGGAGCGGGGGAGGGGGGACTGAGCCCAAAACACCTGGAGGGCTGAAGCATGGGGCAAGACAGAGCAAGGGAAGAGAAGGGAGGGGGAGAGCCACCAGGAAAGAGGAGGCGGCAGAGGAGAAGCATGTGAGAGAGTGTGTGTGTGTGTGTGTGTGTGAAGTTGGCCCGTGCGGTGGGGCAAGACAGAGAGTCCCCGCAGAAGACAAGAGCCCGAAAGCAAAGCCCAAGCTGGCCAAGAGCACCAAGGCCAAGACGACCAAGGCGGCGCCCAGAAGGAAGTGAGTCAGCCCGCTCTTCCTCAAGACCCCAAACCATCGCCGCCATGAGGAAGAGAGAGCAGGGGGGGGGGAGAGGGAGGAGAAGCGTGGAGGACTACACCTTCCAGAATGCCTAGTTCCCCATAGAAATGCGGGGAAAAGAAGAAGATGAATGATGGCGGGAAGGAAATGAGGGGGAGAAGGCAGGGAGAAGTGAGTAGTACAATAATTAAGAATTAATTACGATCATTACGCAAATTGTTGGCCTCAAGGACCGTAAAAGAAAGTCTACTTCCTGGTTAGCTGCCGTGATGCGTATAAACTAGAAAGTCCCATTACATACGAATCACTTATGATTTCTTTTTATTTTCATAACTTTTTTTCTCATGCCTAAGATCTAAACTACTATGCCTGTAGCATACCATCTGGCTCTCTTCCCAGATCAAAAGTCCAGCAGGGAATAGGAGTTGAAGACCCCCATGCCAGGATGCCAAACACAAATTCAAACTCTTTTAATGAATCAGAGAAGGAAATGCAAAGACTAAAAAAGACTTCTAGAACAAACTTTGTACTGTGCTGCCTTTGACTCACCTTAGGAACCACCGCTGAGGATCAAGGCAACCAAGGAACTCTGATTTCAGTTTGAAGCCACTTGCATCCTTCTCCTTGCATCATTGGCAACCAAACAGGTCTGGGTCTTTCTCAGCCATATGTGTGACCATTTCTTCATGGTAAACATCTTCATGGTACAGCTTATGCATACATAGTCTTTGGGATTTCAAACTGGTCTTGGCTGTAAAAGAGAAGAAAACAGCAGTAGAGACATCCTGTCTTCCTTCAACCATGGCCTTCTGCTTCCATTCCATGACGGTTTGAGTAGGATTCTGCCAAAAGCTTGCCAACAAGCTTTGCCTCACCCTTGGGGCTTCTTTATCCTGCTGAAGCTACTTGGGCCTCTTTCTGAGTACCAGTGTGCCATCCTTGCACATTCACGTGTTCTGCTTTCATGAACTTGACTGTTCATGCTTTTGTAGCTCCTGCTTCACTGGTTCCACCTCCTTGTCCCAATGGTTCTTCTTCTCCTGTTCTTCTGCTCTGCTGCCCTTCCTGCACTGCTAGTCCCTCACTCCCTTGCCCCATCCTCACTCTCTCATTGAAAGCATACCCTGTTTTTAACTCTCTCCTCCATTGCCACCTGTAATCATTTGTTAATTTAAATGAAGTATTACTTTCCGTAAAAGTGTCTTCCACGTATTGCTGTGAGCACTGATTATAATAAGGAAAATCAGAACTGTGTCAAGTAGCTTTTTATCATGTTTTGGCCATAGGATAAAGCAGTCTTGTTTATATATTACTAGCTTTGGGGACCCGGCGGTGTCCGGGTCATTTGAGAAAGGCAGTGTGGCAAGGTTGTTCCTTATCAGATGTTTATGTGGCTCGCAGTGGTTTCTGGAAGTTAGTGAAGGGACTGTGAGTCCCATCGGTCATGGTTCATTCCCCTCGAAACAGTACCAGAATGTAGTGTGGGTCATGAGGGTTCTGAGTGCCATGCTTGGGTGAGATCCATCAGTATTGGGAGTAGGTGTGGTCTCATGAAATTGGAGAAGGTACTGCAAGTCCCATCATGTGTGGTCAGTGCTCCTCCGAACAGCAGGAGGATGTGGAGTGGGCCATGGGGGCTCTGTGTGTCAAGTTTGGTCTTGATTCCTCATTATAAGGAGTTGCAGTGGTATCATGAAAGTACTGAAGGTACTGGAAGTCCCATCATCTGTGGTCCACCCTCCCCCAAATTGCAGTAGGATGCAGATTGGGTCATGGGGGCTCTGTGTGCCAAGTTTGGTCTGTATTGGTGAGTGGATGAGGGTTGTATTGTGTTTAGGAAGTGAGTGAAGGTACTTCAAGTCCCATCATTTGTGGTCCGTCTCACACAAAACTGCACCAGGATGTAGAGTGGGTCATGAGGGCTCTGTGTGCCAGGTTTGGTGTTGATCAGTCATTGGATTAGGTTTGTAGCAGTCTTGGAAAGTGAGGGAAGGTACTGCAAGTCCCATCATCCATGATCTGCCCCCTCCAAACTTCAGTAGGATATAGAATGGGTCACTGGGGCTCTGTGTGCCAAGTGTGGTCTCTATCAGTGTTTGTTGGCAGCCGCAGTGGTCTGTGGGAACAGAGGGGTGTGAAAGTACTACAAATACCATAATCCATTGTCAGTCGTCCCCCGAACCTCACCAGGATGTGAAGGCAGTCATGGGGGTTATGTGTGCCAAGTTTGGTCTCGATCAGTAATTGGATGAGGGTCGCAGCGGACTTGGGAAGTGAGTAGAGGTACTTCAAGTCCCATCATCCATGGTCCACCCTCCTCCGAACTACACCAGGATGTGGAGTGGGTCATGGGGGCTGTGAGGGCTTTGTGCCAAGTGTGGTCGTTTGGTCTTGTGGTTCAGGGCCGCCTTGGTCTGTGGGGAATGAAGAGTTTGAACACTGATCACCAGAGCCTGCCAGAGCAGCAGCAGCAGCAGCCCTCTGGCTCTCCACCAGAGGCTCTAAACATCTCCCAGATCCTGGCAAAGGCCCCCGGGGAGCGGCCCAGGCGTCGCGCCTGTCGCCTCCCAGCGGATTTGCCGTCCCAGATTGAGCGGCAACATCCTATATTGCTGGATAACAACCAAAAGAGGCCAAAAAGAATCGGCGGGTCAGGCCAGGCGAAGACGGGCCAAGATGAGGCGCAGCCAACCACTGGTTCATTACACCAATTATCATCCCCAAAATGGCCCAGCCTAGAGCCTTCGAGGATACCAGTACCCTAGGGCACGTGGAAACCTCAAATAACAGAGACCCAGCCCTCAATCTAGGCCTCCAACATCCGGCCCCTGTTAAGCTTCCATCTACTGCCGGTCCAGTGCGGGACCAGTTTCTCTTGGCCCATTGCCAGGTGCTGGAGCCCCTCGCGGGATAGAGAGAAGAACACCGCTGGCCCACAAGCAGGAGCTGGCCGCCATCAGAATGGCCATCTTTGTAAGAACATGGTTCCCCATGGCCCTCGGAGGAGGGGAAGGCCAACGAGACCCGGAAGAGGTCGTTTCGTTCACGGACCTTCTGGGGGGTGGGTTTTGGCCAGAAGGAGAGCCTTCCGACCCGCACTGTGGAGAAAGGAAGCTCGGACTGGTTCGACCTCTAAGCCGATCAACCAAGATAAAGAGTGCGACAAGATTACAACCATGAAGTCCCCAAGGTCCTCTGATATAGATAATTCGCCTGCAGCGGCGACTCCCCTTTCACGGGGTCTGCAAACTGGATGCCCTTCAAGATCTTGGGCCAAGGCGAAAAACTGCCTACCACCATCCACTTTCCCCTATGAGTCAATCAACCTGCGGGGAAAAAATTCCAACAGTTACAGGCAGAAGGAAAGTTGGACTCAAGGGTCGACCTCTAATTAGGAAGCATGGGAACAGTAGGAAGCACCATCCGTCCCCCTTCCTACGATCCGTCCCCAACAAAGCTCTCCCGACACCACCTCCCACCTGCTCATCACTCCTGCTCTTCAACGCCAGATCCATACGGAATAAGCTGGCCACCTTGAATGAATTCATCACAGAGCAAGATGCAGATATAAACTGCATCACGGAGACCTGGACACAGAATGGAGACACTATACCTCTTCATGAGCTGTCCCCTCCGGGTTTCGAATGTTCCACCAACCGAGAACTGATGGCAGGGAGGAGGAGTGGGTATAGTAGCTAGGGATGATATTCCGGTGACAGTTATGCAGGCCCGAATATCACGGGCATGGAGTGCCCAGGAATCACTCTAAAAGCCAAGGAGTGCTTAGCGATTCTTCTAATCTATCGCTCCCCAGGGACCCCGAAGGAGAGCTTACTCAATCTGCTCGATCTTGCCGCGGACTGGACACTCAGATTCCCAAGACTTATTGTTTTAGGAGATTTCAACATCCATGCAGACACTACTATGCCATCCCCTAGCGAAGGAGTTCATCCGTTCCATGGACACATTAGGTCTCTCCTTGATGGAGTCCGGCCCACACACCAGGCCGGACATACCTTAGACCTAATCTTCGGTGCGGAGGTTGAGAGTTACGCAGCAAGTAACAATGAAGGTTCCCTGGTCGGATCATTTTACTCTGAAGGTCGACATCAGAATTCCTCTACCAGCAAGGCCAGAGCCAAAACCCATCCTAGCCCGCCAGAAGGGTGTATGGACCCCAGTTGTTTTGCAGCAGCCCTTGAGCCGATGGAAGTTCCGGGGGACCTTGAACCAGCGGGTGGACAGATGGAATTCAGTTTTGTCGAAAGCCATCGATCAAATAGCCCCCAGATGCCTGATCCGTCCACGAAGAGTCCACTCTCCATGGTTCACGGATGACCTGCGGAATGCTGAAGCGCGGCGGAAGCAGCTGGAGAGCGCGTGGTGCCGGAAACCAACTCAGGCGTCAAGAACAGCCTTCAGAGACATGCGCAGGACATATGAACGGGCGGTCAAAGAGGCCAAGAAGATTTACAACTCCTCTCTAATAAGCGCGGCAAGATCGCGCCCGGCACAGATCTTTAAGATCGTTCGAGACCTGGCTACGCCCAATTCACTACCGAGAGACAATGAAGACTCAGCTATTACAGCGGAAGATTTTCAAGATTTCTTCACTGAAAATAATTGCTCTTAGGCGTGATTTACCCTCTATATCTGAGGAGAGGAGCGGGATGGGAAAGAATCCAGCCCCATCGTCCAGCCAGAAACTCGACCAGTTCAAGGCCCTGAATCCAGAGGAGATCAACCAAATCCTGGCCGCAGCAAGGGCAACCACCTGCTCTACAGACCCCTGCCCGTCCCATCTGATTAAATCCTGTTCGGGAGCCTCGGCCACTCTGACAGGGTTGATACATCACTCATGGGAGCTGGGAGCTTTTCCCGCCGCTCTGAAGGAAGCTAGAGTCCGCCTGCTGCTGAAGAAGGCGAATCTGGATCCAGCTACGCCCGGCAAGCTACCGGCCGGTCTCAAACCTACCCTTCCTCGGGGAAACTGATTGAGCGGGCAGCAGCGATCAATTACAGGAATTCCTGGAAACTTCAGGAAGCCTGGACCCCTGCCAATCGGGTTTCCGCTCCGGACACGAGCGGAGACCGTTTTGGTGGCCATTACGGACGACATCCGCCGCCAATTGGAGAAGGGAGGCTCAGCGATCTTGGTGCTACTCGATCTCACCGCGGCGTTCGACACGGTGGATCATGACCTGCTGTTGCGACGACTTTCAGCCTCTGGGATTCAAGGCACAGCTCTGGCCTGGTTCGATTCCTTCCTTCCTACGGGGCCGCTCGCAGTGTGTTGAGTGGCGAGGCCAAGTGTCCAATAAATCCACCCTGGACTGCGGAGTCCCCCAAGGCGCCATTTGTCACCAACGCTTTTTAACATCTATGTCCAACCCTTGGCAAGCATAGCCAGAAGTTTTGGATTTGGGTGCTATCAATATGCAGATGACACCCAGCTCCTGCTGAAGCTTGAGCCAGGCGTAACATCAGTGCCTGAGAACTTCAGACAAGGACTAGAAGCAGTGACTAGATGGCTCGCTCATACAAACTCAAGATCAATCCAGCAAAGACGGAGATTCTATGGCCAGGACACCCAGAGCCACCCATTCCGCTACCTCTCTTTGAGGAGAGCCGCTTATCCCGGCCCCGTCTGTGAAGAGTCTCGGTGTGATTCTGGACTCAAGACTCTCGCTAGAGGCCCAGGTTGCTGCGACAAGTAAGGAGCTTTCTTCCACCTGCGTCAGGCACGTCAACTAGCTCCCTACCTTCCATCAGATGCGCTGGCTACGGTGGTCCATGCCACAGTGACATCGCGGCTGGACTACTGTAATGCCTTATATGTGGGGTTGCCGCAGTCAACCACTCGCAAAATCCAGCTAGTGCAGAATGCAGCCGCCAGACTCCTCACCGGGACACCGCTGAGATGCCATATCGCGCCATCTTTGCAGCGCCTGCACTGGCTGCCAGTCGAGCTCAGAGCCATCCATAAGACCTTGTCGCTCACCTTCAAGGCTCTCCATGGCGCTGGCCCAGCTTACTTAAAAGACCGCCTGCTCGAACCAGTCCATTTATGGCCGCGCGCCCAGTGAACAGGGACCTTCTCCGCATCCCAGGTGTGAATGAGGCTCGCCTCGACATCACAAGACGAAGAGCCTTCTCCATCGCGGCCCCTGTTCTTTGGAACTCGATGCCGGTGGAGCAGAGAGCTATCCTGGACATGCCCCAGTTCCTGACCGCATTGAAGACCTGGCTCTTTCGAAAGGCCTATGGCTAAGGCCACCTTCCAGACTTAGCCTGAGTTATTAGACCTTTTAACCAAATTCTTATTTTATTTTTTTTAGCTTAACTATTGAACTGTTTTTATGTGTTCTATGTGTAAGTCGCCCGGAGCACTGACGTGGAGGGCGACTCACAAATATTAAAATCAATCAATCAATCAATCAATCAATCAATCAATCAAAGTACTACAAATCTCATAACCCGTGATGGTACTTCAAGTCCCATCATCCATGGTCCTCCCTACTCCAAACTGCAGTAGAATGAATCATGGGTCATAGGGGCTCAGTGTGCCAAGGTTGGTTACTGTTAATTCAGGCCATACACAATGTCCCATTAACTGAGGCCTAGTCAGGGAAATCAAGTTAATGAAGCCGTACTGTAAATTTTGGGCCTGGTTTGTGATTTGTAGGGGCTACAGTGTTTTCTGGGAAGTGAATAGGGATGCAAATCCCATCATTCGTGGGCCATCCTGCCCTAAACTCTCTTTTGGGGCCTGGCTATACACAATGTCCTATTAACTGAGGCCTAGTCAGGAAAATCAAGTTAATGAAGCCTTACTGTAAATTTTGGGCCTGGTCTGTGATTTGTAGGGGCTACAGTGTTTTCTGGGAAGTGAATAGGGATGCAAATCCCATCATTCGTGGGCCATCCTGCCCTAAACTCTCTTTTGGGGCCTGTAATGTTCTGGCCTGTTCTGCTGGTAATTGGTAACTTTAAAAGGCGGAATGGCAGGCAGCCATTTTCTAAAAGCTGAGGGAGGAGAAAACAGGATTCCATTTTGTTTTCACAGAGCCAAGTGGGGAGGAATGTTGATGGTGCATTTTTCCCCTCAGTGGGAAGAAATCCTGTTGTTTGAATGTAGAGGCCTGGATTCTGGGATGCTGGCTAATCTGTGGCTATCAATGCCCTCTGTCTGGTGCCTTAGAATTTTGGAGTGCCAAGGCTGGCCAATCAAAGGACTTTATGCAAATAGCTGGCACTTAGAATTTTGGAGTGCCAAGGCTGGCCAATCAAAGGACTTTATGCAAATAGCTGGCACTTAGAATTTTGGAGTGCCAAGGCTGGCCAATCAAAGAACTTTATGCAAATAGCTGGCACTTAGAATTTTGGAGTGCCAAGGCTGGCCAATCAAAGGACTTTATGCAAATAGCTGGCACTTAGAATTTTGGAGTGCCAAGGCTGGCCAATCAAAGGACTTTATGCAAATAGCTGGCACTTAGAATTTTGGAGTGCCAAGGCTGGCCAATCAAAGGACTTTATGCAAATAGCTGGCACTTAGAATTTTGGAGTGCCAAGGCTGGCCAATCAAAGGACTTTATGCAAATAGCTGGCACTTAGAATTTTGGAGTGCCAAGGCTGGCCAATCAAAGGACCTTATGCAAATAGCTGGCACTTAGAATTTTGGAGTGCCAAGGCTGGCCAATCAAAGGACTTTATGCAAATAGCTGAATTTTGGAGTGCCGAGGCTGGCCAATCAAAGGACTTTAAGCAAATAGCTGGCACTTAGAATTTTGGAGTGCGAGGCTGGCCAATCAAAGAACTTTATGCAAATAGCTGGCACTTAGAATTTTGGAGTGCCAAGGCTGGCCAATCAAAGGACTTTATGCAAATAGCTGGCACTTAGAATTTTGGAATGCCAAGGCTGGCCAATCAAAGGACTTTATGCAAATAGCTGGCACTTAGAATTTTGGAGTGCCAAGGCTGGCCAATCAAAGGACTTTATGCAAATAGCTGGCACTTAGAATTTTGGAGTGCCAAGGCTGGCCAATCAAGGGACTTTATGCAAATAGCTGGCACTTAGAATTTTGGAGTGCCAAGGCTGGCCAATCAAAGGACTTTATGCAAATAGCTGGCACTTAGAATTTTGGAGTGCCAAGGCTGGCCAATCAAAGGACTTTATGCAAATAGCTGGCACTTAGAATTTTGGAGTGCCAAGGCTGGCCAATCAAAGGACTTTATGCAAATAGCTGGCACTTAGAATTTTGGAGTGCCAAGGCTGGCCAATCAAAGGACTTTATGCAAATAGCTGGCACTTAGAATTTTGGAGTGCCAAGGCTGGCCAATCAAAGGACTTTATGCAAATAGCTGGCACTTAGAATTTTGGAGTGCCAAGGCTGGCCAATCAAAGGACTTTATGCAAATAGCTGGCACTTAGAATTTTGGAGTGCCAAGGCTGGCCAATCAAAGGACTTTATGCAAATAGCTGGCACTTAGAATTTTGGAGTGCCAAGGCTGGCCAATCAAAGGACTTTATGCAAATAGCTGGCACTTAGAATTTTGGAGTGCCAAGGCTGGCCAATCAAAGGACTTTATGCAAATAGCTGGCACTTAGAATTTTGGAGTGCCAAGGCTGGCCAATCAAAGGACTTTATGCAAATAGCTGCCACATATCGCTGTGGCCTGTGAAAGTGGCTGCCACATATCCGCCCTCCCGCCCTCCCGCCCTACATACATACATACAAACCTTCCGCTTTATTATATATAGAGATAACATGCTCTTAGGATAGCGATATATGAGAGCTATTTCCCCAGGAACGGATCAGAAATATCACAAAGGGAAGTTCAGATTTCCAATATGGGACGTCATCCTTTGCATCACCACCACCATTTCTTGGTGGCCATGGAGCTCTGTGCAACTGCCTGGCCGTTATCTATAGGGTCTGCTAATGTCAGAATGAGATGCCCATATGATAAGCAAGAAGGAGCATCCCCAGACTTTGCCTAAGTGGGGCAAAATAGCATTAAACCAGGAAGACCTGGAATACTCACCAAAAAGTAGATGTGCATAGCAGATAAAGTCAATGTTGAATTCAAGGTACATTTGGGTTTTCCACGTAGTGTAGTTAAGCCCCAAATAACTGCATCTATAACTGATCCAAAGAAAAAAACTTGTCAGTCTTTGGATGTCTTGCAACTGTCAAGCCTCTCTCCCTCCCACCTACCATCTCTGCTCAGATCTGAAGCTCATCCTGATAGTGACATCACCCATTGCATCAGAGTGTTTGTGATCAGCTAAGGCTGTCTCCATGTCAACAACAGTTTGGACAACCTCTGCAACTAGGCCCCATCTGCAATACCATATCATATAATTTAACTGCACTGAACATCATTATTTGAACCTACATATGGCAGTGTACATGGAGTCAAGCATATTTATTTCTTTGAAGTTACATAATTGGTGTAATAAAGTTTAGAAATATATGGAATACTCTCATTAATTGAAATAGGTCAATTACACACATTATGAACAGATAATTGGAAAAATTTATAATATGAGTAAGTTTTACCATTTCAGTTGGAAGATGAACAAGTGAAAGATTGTATGATAAAAGGGATATTCATTGACCAAAAGTTGATGGCAAAAGTAACTAGGAGACTGATATTGGAATCATAGAATAACAGAGTTGGAAGAGATTGCATGAGCATAACTGAAGTAAACAGTAATTTTTTGTACTGTTGTGAGCAAGAATGAAACTCAGAAATGTGACAGGTAGTTTCTCGTGACTACATTGTAAAAAGAGTGTGTGTTTGTATGTATGTATATATGTATAGGCCTTGAATGTATAGGCCTTGAATGGTCTGGGGCCAGTGTACTTAAGGGACTGCCTCGCCCTATATTGTCCTGCTAGACCACTGCGTTCTGAGTCCCTCAACCTCCTCGCTATCCCGAGTTTCAAAACTCTCCACTTGACCTCAACTCGGAGGAGAGCTTTTAGTGTTATCGCTCTGACACTGTGGAACGCCCTCCCTCCAGAAGTTCGCGCCTTGTCGAGCTTGCTATCCTATAGAAAGGCTTGACCCTTTTGTATCCTATCAGGAAGGCTTGTTTCTCAAAGTGTGCCGTGGACCCTTTTGTCTGTGCAGGCATTCGGCCATTAACAATCTCAGGCCTTCCATTAGTTGTCAGCCTGGGAGACCTTAGGGGAGCATATTACCCCTTCTCCCCTGCTTGTTGAAATTTCTGTATGATTTTATTATTGCTGTATATCCTGTTGTTTTTAGCTATATTTACTGTGTTTTAGCAGTTGCAGATCTTAGGAGCATAATACCGCGTGCTTCGAATTGTTGTATGATTTTATAAGTGTTGTATACAGTACCTAGATGTTTTTAGCTATGTTTTACTGTGTTGTAGTGTTGGAAGTCGCCCCGAGCCTGACGGGAGTGGCGACGAACAAATCTAAATAAATAAACAAACAAACAAACAAATAAATATCCCCCTTATAATACTATGCTAGAAAAGAACCAATATGAGGGAGCTGATTTTCCAACCACATAGTAGAGATATCACAGTACAACGTATTTGGATCTCCAATATGGTTTTTTGGTATATGTAAGGTCTACATATGATTAAGCTAAGCATTGTGAACCGGCATTAATTGACTTTAAAATGGATGGGTAATGTGTAGATAAAACAATAAGCAAATCAGACCTAAATGTTAATCCTATGATAACATTTAAGTTATGCCTTCCAGGACATGTCAACACTAGCTAGGTTACTCAGAGGAACCCTCCATCCAGGATATATGTACTGAATCAAGAGTTGTTGTCCAAAAGGGCTGGGCCACCTCACCAACTCTAGAAGTTCATCTTGACCTCACTGCTATCACTGCTGCTACTCAGTGGTCATAGACCTCTGTGTGAGCACTTGGCCATCACTTGTCCTATTGGTTCATGTCCTTTTATATCCTATCTTGTCACATAGGGGAGAATACATTAATTATTGCTGAGTTGCACCTTTACAAATGTATATTATGTCACAAGGAGAAAACAAAGAGAGTGAGGGTTGCTGAGGTATGGGGAGTTCTTTTAGAAGTTCTCATTGTCGCAACTAAGTCTTCATCTCAATTTCTATAAGACATATTTCTGAAAATATTGAGGATTCTAACCATTTTAGAGAGATGAAAGTGAATTAAAAATATTGGCTACAGCTTCATTTGGTTTGGAGTGTATCTGACTATTTAAGTTACTTCCATGTTGAGGTCTATATACAGACCTAGACTTAATTGGGCCTCTGATTATGAGGGAGCTCTAATACTACTTTTTTTCTTTATTCCTTGGATTCCTTAAAATGTTATGCACCTTTTCTCCTACAATACTTTGCTGCCTCTTCACATGATGGCTAGTATCCTGTAACAGCTACTCTGGTATCTAACAAACTATTAAGTAGCAATTCTGAATGTAGAACAGTTACATAGAGTAGTTGTTACGGCTGTGTATGTGTGTTGTGATCATTTCCAATGGCTGGTGTGGAACAGTGGGGGGTTGAATCTAACAATGAAAAGCTCACCTTCCCATTAAAGACTTCATGAAGAAATGGGCAGCAAACTTGGGTTTTAATATTTCAAAAGAAGACTGGGAGAATGTCTGGTGAATAAAGCAGAAGTATACCTATGCGTACTGCCTAAAGGAGAACATATATAAAATGATTTATAGGTGGTATATAACCCTGCACCAGCTTTCCAAAATATACAAAAACAATAATGACACCTGCTGGAAATGTCAAAAAGAAAGAGGAATGTTTTTTCACCAGTGGTGGTCATGTGAACTGGCCACCAACTACTGGAATATGATACATAAAAATATCCAAAAAATCTTCCAAGCCGATATTGTGAAAAAACCAGAACTATACCTTCTAAACATCACAGGTCGAATAAAAAATAGGGCTATGGATAAACTTTTAACTTATCTTATTATTTCAGCTAGAGTCACTTATGCCAAGCTGTGGAAATCAACAGAAATGCCAAAAGAAGATGACTGGATTAAGAAAATGTTAGAAGTGGCAGAAATGGACAAATTAACTTGTTTATTAAGAAACAAATCAACAAAACTTTTTGACTAAAACATGGAAACCCTTTGTTGAGTTTATTAAGGAGAAAAAAATGTTAGTTTAAAAGGCTTAACAGTTTGAAAATTAATTTGCCCCAGATTATATCTAACCTATCCAAGCTCCGAGATGTGAAGTCAACAATTTTATGTTTTCTCTTTTAAATGTATTTTCACCCACGTAACTGTCCCATCTCAAAGGGCTTCCTGCCCTGTTTTTTCATCTCCCCCCTACTATTCCCCTCTTCCCTTAGACCTAACTCTGTTTCCCCCCTTCCTTCTATCCTTTACTCCTTCTTTCTACACTTATGACTGGATTTTGCTGTATCATGTTGTATGATATGTCTTGAATACCCTACGGAACTGTATGATAGGGTATTTGTTTTTATCTTGTAACGTGTCATATATGTTGTGCTGTATCTTCAATAAAACTTTTTAAAATTAAAAAAAAGCTCACCTTGAAAATACACGATTCCCCCCCCCCCCACACACACACACACACTTTTGACGTGTGTGCATAACTTCGATCTTGTAAACATGCTATTTTTGGTGACAAAGTGATTCAATTTTACTAGCAAATCAGGATTTAAAGCAATCCCGTATAACAGTTTCATACTTATATAAAGGTTTCAAATTATCTTTATTGTATATACAAGGTTGGATTTTTTCCTTTTACACTTCATATGCACTACACTTGATTCTTGTCTTGTTCATTCTATAGCCACTTTGTGTGGTTCATCAAAACATAATTGACAAATATATTTCCTTTTCTTAATAAGAAAGTTATTCATTTTAGTGGTATTTATTGCAACTCAAGCAACACATTGTGCAAGTTGTAAATGATATACTAGTATCTATACTTGAACAACACCTGCTCTCCATTTCTGTAGTGATTGAGCTTCTCTGCTGGCTGGAGGGGGCTGGGCTAGATGACCTTTTGGGTCTCTGGCATTGCATTCCCTGGAGCTATTTAAACAGGCTGG
>JARBWK010000007.1:44450448-44479590 GCA_030556195.1 Anolis apletophallus | reverse complement strand
GCCATATTATCTTCTTATCCCAGATTATCTGGCAGTGTAGACTCATATAATCTGGGTTATGAATGTCATGGGTCTGGGATGTAACGTACATGTAACGTACATACATAAGAGGATGGCAGTACATGCGTGGTTGAGGTTTAAGGGAAGCATAGTCTATAATTTCCAAGAACAACAATGCACCACATTATAGTCATTTTCCATCTGTGTTCTGACAAGCTTTGGAGTTCCTTGGAAATTTGTTCTAGATTTCATGGAGGAAATTTATCATAGACCTCCATGAAGCAATGAGCGAGGCACTGAAGATGGCAGGAGAGTGTTCAAAGAGCAGCACTATGTGTGCCTGCCAGAGGGCCAGTTCTGCACCCTTCAGATCACCTGCTAGTTTTAGTTATATCAAAGGAAGCTCTTCCCATAGTTGATGTTGAACTAAGAGTCAAGCAATAACCTGGTGGGCTTCTGTACATGGGATGAAGGGGTGCAGCAAATGTCCATAGATTTCCCTCAAAAAACCTTCGTCTATCATAATTGCTTATTATAGCTAGAGGGGAGTTGTCTTCCATGATGTACTCTAAATTCACACAGGGCAGGAGTGATCAGCTTCTGAAGGGCATGCTGGTTGGGGATGGCAGGGTTTTTAGTACAGTATTATGTATTTCTGGAATACATAAAATTTATTTGGCCCTAACTTCTGTAGCATCCTTTTATCTTTCCTCTACGTGAGCACTTCTTAGGTAATGTTTATGTTTTTCCCCACCACTAGGCCTCATAAAAATGTATGCCACAATGATATAAGGGAGAATGAAGGGTTTAACATTCTATATTTTCTGTTGCAGGTCCGTCCTGAAATTACTGGATCTGGAGGCTCTAAAGACATTCCTGTAAGAGTGATATAAGCCATAACCTAACATTTTCAACGTCTTCAAGAGGAAATGCAGACTTAGACAGATTATTCTTTTGAAAGGGTAGATAGATAACCCAAAAACAGAAAAAACACTCCCTTTTTATGCTGTTTTTAAACAAAATCCAGTATAATAATTTTTAGGTGTTAAAATTAAAACTATTTGCTACCCCTCTAAGAGCATTTTCTTGGAGCACTACATTACTCATTATTTTTTATGTGTGTGCATATGCAAGTGTATTTTAACTGATGAGACACTGAGAATTGTATTTTATGGTTTTTAATTGCTAATTGTTTATGGTTTTTATATGGTTTTTATTACTATTTGTTTTTTTATTGTATTTTATATTGTGGGCACTGATTGCCATATGTAAACCACCTCGAGTTGCCTTCGGGCTGAGAGGGGCGGTATAGAAATATAGTAAACTAGCTGTACCCGGCATGCGTTGCTGTGCCCTATTTAGGAGATGCAAGAAAGTCTGAGTATGTAAGGGTTGGAATTGATGTTACTTATGGTCTTGGTGGGATCATGGCTGTGTCGTTGTGGGTTGTTCCGGTGGGTGGGATGTGCATCGTGCAGTGACCTGTTGTCTGTCTCTCTGCTGCGCAGTGTGTTTCTGTTCTGGCGTCTGTTCTGGCGTTTGTTCTGTATGTAGCGTTGCGAGTGTGTCGTCCGATGCTGTTCTTTTTAGGAGGCATGACTTGTCTTCTGGGTCAGCTTATGCCTGTGTGGAAGGAAGGAATGGCATACAAATGGGTTGAGCAGTAGACGCAAGGTTGTGTTATGTGCGTATTGTGTTGTGTGTAGGTATTACTTTTTTGGTGAGTTAGTGGGTGTGTGGTGGCATTGTGGGTGGTAGTATTTTGTGGAATGCTTGTGTGGGTGGGGTGTTTTGGGTGTGTGTGTTTGTAGAGTATCGGTGCAGTGTTGTGTTGTGTTGTTGTTGGAGTATAGGTGGAGTTGGTTTTTGTTTGTGGTGGTAGGTGTTGTGTGTGGGGGGTTCCGTAAGGTTGGAGGGATGGGTTGTGATAGGAAGTTGTGTTCTGTGGGTAGGAATTGCTGGAGTATTGTGCCTGGGATGTGTGTGTATTTGGAGTTGTGTGTGTGGTGAGTAGTGAGTGCAGTCCTGGGTTTTGTGTTGGGGAAGTTGTCAGGTATTTATGGGGTGTATTTTGTGTGTGTTGTGGTGACATAGTTGTCTCAGTCTGGCTGTGTGCTGGTTGTGATGTGGAGGGGGTGTTGCTTTTGCCAGTGGTGTTTGTTGTGAATTTTGGTTGGGGTGGGTTTTTGTGTTGCAGGATGGTTTTTTTAAATAAAGAGTTTTATTGATTTAAAAACAACATAACACAAATACATTTACACCGACAATCACATATATGGTACAGGTAAGGGAGGGTCGGGGGTTGGGGGGGGGTAGGGCAGTGGGATCTAGGGGGGAATAAGAGGTACATACACAATTACAACAACATTGACTGACTATGAACTAAAACCAGCTGGTTGACTTCACCCAAAAGTAGCAAATTAGTAATAAGTGTTCGACAGTATTATAACCTCCTGTTTTTAGAGCCAATAACCTTTCAAGACGATGTTCTTATTTTTTCTAACATATTCAATCAGCGGTCCCCACGTGTCCTCAAATGTTTTTATCGGGCCCTTTCCCAGAAGTAGGGTTAATTTGTCCATCTCCGCTATATTTAACAATTCATATAACACCTCCTCTGTGTTCGGGGTCGTCTTTTCCCTCCAATGTTTCGCGAGGGTGATTCTGGCGGCTGTTGCCATAAATGTCAGTAACCTTTCTGTTCCTTTTCCATATTCTTTTTCCTCTAGAATATTCAAAAGAAATAATTTGGGGTTGTAAATAATTTTTTTTAAATTACTATTTCCATTAATTCATGGATCTTTTCCCAAAACTTCGAAATTTCTCCGCAGGACCACCATAAATGAAAAAAGGTTCCCCTGTTCTTTTGACACTTCCAGCAGGAGTCGTTGCCCACTTTATAAATCTTATCTATCTGGGCAGGTGTCATGTACCACCTATATACTACCTTATGTAAGTTCTCTCTCAGGGAATTAGCACATGTGTAGTTCCAGTTATTTTCCCACATTCTTTCCCATTTCTCCTGACTTATAGTATATCCTAGATTCTTATGCCATTTTTCTCTATAGTCTAGTACTGGGCTTTTTTCCTGTTTGTTCCTAATAATGAGTTTATATATTTTACTGACTCTCTTGGAATGCGATTGGAGGAGGATTTTCCCCCAGATGGTTGGGGTATCTTCCCAGCCTACTTCTCTATCTTTGGAGAATTTTGCTTTTATCTGATTCTGTTGAAACCAGTCCAACTTTAACTCCTTTAATTCCTCCTGGGATCTTAATTCGTAGTTGTTGTTTTTTTTACCAAGTCTCTATAAAGCAAGACCGTATCCTTTCTCCCCCTATTAATAGAGAGTGCCTCGACCGGCGAGGCCCATAGTGGGATCTTGTTGCAGATGAGATCGTTATATTTCGACCAGGTCTTTAATAGCGGGGCTTTTATGATGTGGTTCCTGAACATTTTATCAAGGCTTACTTTATTATAGAATAAATACGAGTGCCAACCGGCTTTATTTTCCCATCCTTCAAGGTCTAGGAGCTCTTTGTCTTTAATTTCCATCCAGGGTTTTATATTTTCCAGGCAGTTTGCCTCGTAGTAACTTATTAGGTCGGGAAATCCGCATCCTCCTGATTGTGGTGACGCTTGGAGATATTTTAGTTTGATTCTTGCTTTTCTCCCATTCCATATAAAGGAGGCAAGCTCCGATTGCCATTTCCTTATTATGGTCAAGTTTTTTAAGATGGGCAGAGTTTGAAAGAGAAAATTTATTTTAGGGAATATCTTCATTTTAATTAGGGAGATTCTACCTAGCCATGAAAGATTTAACTTTCTCCAACCTGTGAGTTTTTCTCCTCCAGCACTTCTCGTAATTATTCTTGACTAGTTGGCAATTTTTGAAAGTCATTTCTATCCCTAAATATTTAATTTTTTTCGCCAAAGGGATTCCAAATTTCTTTTCTAATTCTTCCCCTTCTTTATTTTCTATATTTTTGATTAACATTTGTGATTTCTTTTTATTTAATTTAAATCTGGATATCTCCCCAAACGACTCTATTTTCTCCATCCACTTGCCCATATTCTCCATCAGGTTTATTATCATGCATGACAAATCGTCCGCAAAAGCAAAAATCTTATATTTATTCTTTTTAATTGTTAGTCCTTTTACTTCCTCGTCCGTCTGTATATCCTTTAATAAGACCTCTAACACAAAATTAAAGATCAGGGGGGAAAGCGGGCAACCCTGTCTTATCCCTTTACTAATCGCAATTTTTTTGATCTTTGACCATTCGCAATTACCATTGCCTGCTGGGTTTTATAGATTGCGTTGATTGCTGTTGTAAATTTGAAACCCATATCTAATTCAGCCAAGAGGCGCTCTACCGTACCCCAATTAAGTTGGTCGAAAGCCTTTTCCGCGTCTAGAAAGAGTATTGCGGCTTTTTGACTGATATTTTATATAGGTACTCAATTGCATTAATAATTATTCGAATGTTTCTTTTCATATAGCGTCTTGGGAGAAATCCTGATTGATTTTGTGAAATCCACTTATTAAGAAAGGTTTTATATCTTGTTGCCCAGATATTTGCAAAGATTTTATAGTCTATATTGAGGAGAGATATAGGCCTATAACTTTCCACTCTTTCTGCGTCCTTATTTTTTTCTGAATAACTATGATCTCTGCTTCTTTCCATGTATTTGGTAACTCTCCTGTTTTTATGATCTCATCTATTACCATCTTTATATATGGCGCTAGTTCTTTTTTCATGGTTTTATAGTAAATATCTGTAAACCTGTCTGGGCCCGGGGATTTCCCACTTTTTAATCCTTCTATTGCTTTATAGATTTCTTCCAGTGTTATTTCTCCATTAAGGCTTTCTCGATCTTCCTCTGTTATCTGTGGTAGGTTTTGTTTATTTAGGTAACGCTGTATTTTCTCTCCCTCTATTTCAACTCCCCTGTAAAGTTCTTGATAATAGTTAGCAAATTCCTTTACTATCTCCTCATCCGTCTTGGACACCCTCTCATCCCTTTTCATTTTTGTGATAATCCTTTTATGTTGTTCCTTTTGCAGGATGGTTTTTTGGTGGGTTTTGCAAGTTTGTGTTATTCCGGCGGTATGTGTTTGTCAGTGGTGCCTGTGTCCCTGGTGCCCTATTTGTGTTAATGTTATGTCCTCCTGGTAGTTGTTATGTCCTCCTGTGTTAGTTGGTTGTACTGTGTAGGTTTCTGTGGGTCTGTAGAGGTAAGTATTGTGAGTTGTGTGGCTGTCATGTTGTGGGGTGGTGTTTGTAAAGTGGAGGATTGGTGGTGTGTTTTTGGGATGGTGCTTGGAGAAGAGTGTGTGGTGTTGAGTGTGTAGTTTGTTGTTCTGAGTGTGCAGTGGTAGTGTGTTGTGGATATACGGTGTGTATGTGGGGTGTGTTAGTTGGTTATACTGTGCTGGTTTCTGTTTAGCAGTGGTATGTATGTGTTGTGTGTGTTGTGTGTGAGTTGTGTTGTGGGTCTGTAGAGGTAGGCATCGCGAGTTGTGTGGCTGTCATGTTGTGGGTGTGGTGTTTGTTAAGTGGGTGTCTTTTGTTGTGGGTGTTTTTTGTCCTGTGAGTGGTATGTATGTGCTCTGTGCACATAGTTGTGTAACTTCTGCATATTGGCGTTGTGTGGTATTTTGTGCTGGCTTGGTCTTTTGGATTATGTTTCTCGAGTGTGGTTGTGAGAGTTGTAGTGTTTGGAGGAGTGTGTGGTGTTTTTTTATTTTGTTGTTGTGATTGTGTGGCTGATCGTACCGTGGTCAGTGGTTTGTGGTGATTCCATTTCCCCCAGCATCATTATCTTCTCTAAGCTTTCCTGACTTCTCATTATGTGGCCAAAGTATTTCATCTTTGCCTCTCCGACCTCACAAACATCGATCTCCTTGGTATACGGAAGATCTCAGGTCGATGAAGCAAGAGAGGAGATGGCTGGAGTGCGTGTGGAGGGAACTCCGTGACGGAGCCTCATTATCAGCCTATAAGCTATTTTAAAAAGCTTATGAGCGTGCTGTCAAGGCGGCAAAAAACATGTACTTCTCCGCCTCGATAGCGTCTGCCAACTCACGCCCGGCTCAATTGTTTAAAGTAATTCGATCTCTGATGATGGTTCCTACTGTCCCAAAAAATAGTGATCAGGCCCTTACCGCCGGTGCTTTTCAGAGTTTTTTCGCAGACAAGATACTGAGCCTCCGCCGGGACCTCCCTGCCACGGTTGATACAGTAAGGGAGGTCGAGACCCCGTGGCCCTCCGCCGGGCCCACCCTCGACCGGTTTCGGCCACTGAACGCAGATGCTGTTGATAAGATTGTGGCTGCAACCAGGCCCACCACCTGCTCCCTCGACCCGTGCCCCTCCTGGCTTGTTAGATCTTGCCTGGAGGGGTTACGTGGGCCTCTGTTGAACATCGTAAATACCTCCCTTGAGTGTTTCCAGAGTGCTTAAAAGAGGCGGTGGTAGCTCCATTGCTGAAAAAACCGTCATTAGACCCTGCGGTTCCCTCCAACTACTGACCAGTGTCGAATCTTTCGTACCTGGGGAAGGTAGTTGAGAGGGCAGCAATGGAGCAGTTGCGGTCCTTCTTAGATGATGCAACATGGCTAGACCCCTTCCAGTCTGGCTTCCGTTCGGGGCATGGGACGGAGACGGTCCTGGTTTCCATCACAGAACAACTCCGCTGCCAGCTTGACCAAGGCGGGTCTGCACTGCTTGTGTTATTGGACCTCACGGCAGTGTTTGACACTGTCGCCCCTAGGGCCTGGGCTCTTGACCCCTCTGGACAAACCACATGACAGCTGAGGTACAAACGGGTTTTATTGAGTAAATAGGTAAGGGAAGGAGTCTGGAGGCACTTGGTATGGGGCCTCCGGATAGCAGCAACAGCAGGATTCAGCAGGGAAGGTGATCCGGAGTAAATAGGATCACCAGCGAAGGAGTTTAGGATCCAAGTCGGATGCGATAGATAGTCTCTAGGAGTCCCCAACTGGTGCAAGAAGGTTGGGCGACCGGGCTCCGTTGCAAGGCGTTCCGTAGCTTGGTAGTCTCTAAGGAATCGCCCAAAAGCACGGCGATGAGCAGGAATCAAACAGGGAGCAAACAGGGAGCCGAAACGGCAAACGCTGGATCAAGGCTGAATGCTGAAGCAAGACAGGATTCGGGAACTCGGCAAGGCACTGGAACAAGGCAGCCGCTTGGGCTGGCTGGCGCTGACTCTTAGGCTGCAACGGCCTCGCTCACAGGAACCTCTTCATCTTTGCAATGTTGGTACGAGATACGGATTCACCGGATCTCTCTATACTTATAGCATTCTAGTCCTTAGATCTAGGTGCTTCGAACATCAAGTTCGTATGATGGATGGCTTTCTGTATGTTGTGATACCTCAGCCACATTGGAATTTGTTGCTCATTAATGGTGCACAGCTGGCCGGACAGGGAGGCAGCCTTTAGGTCTTCTCAGGTGCCTCGCTATCAGCAGGGCAAACTGGTACGGCCTTGAGAGGCTGATGCTGAGCCTCTCCCTTAGGTTTCTCACGGGAAAGGTTGATGGGGCCACTGCAAGGGTTGGGAGATGAACAAGCTGGCTTGGAAAGCATCTCACAGTTGGCCTGACTGGGAGCATGCCCAAGCAAAAGTGCCGTCTGAGGCCCTTGGGGTGTGACAGACACGGTCGACCACAATCTTTTGATCCACCACCTAGCCATGGCTGGAGTGAGGGGTACAGCCCTGAAATGGCTGACCTCCTTCCTCCGCCAGCGGTCTCAGTGAGTGAGGAGGGGTGAGATGGTCTCCGAGGGCTCCCCATTAGTTTGTGGAGTCCCTCAGGGGGCCATTCTCTCCCCTCTGTTATTTAACATCTACATGCAGCCGCTTGCATGGCTGGTATGGAGTTTTGGGCTTGAGTGCCATCAGTACGCTGATGACACTCAGCTCATTCTGAGGATGGGGGGCAGGGCTGGATCCGTCCCCGATAATTTCCAGTGCTGCCTCGAGGCCGTTACTGGATGGCTGCGAGCCAGTAGGTTGAGGGTGAATCTGGTGAAGACGGAGATCTTGTGGCTGGGTCGCCCGGGTGATGGGGATGTCCAGCTTCCGACCCTGGACGGTGTGGCGTTATGCCCATCGCCTTCTGTAAAGAGCTTGGGAGTTCACCTGGACTCCCAGCTGACCATGGAGACTCAGGTCTCTGCAGTCAGCAAGTCTGCCTTTTTCCATCTCAGACAGGCAGACAGCTGGCCCCCTATCTATCCCGGGACGACCTAGCCACGGTGATCCAAGCCACCGTCATCTCGAGACTGGATTACTGTAACGCGCTCTACGTTGGCCTTCCTCTGTCGGTGACCCGGAAGCTCAGGCTGGTGCAGAACACTGCCGCCCGACTCCTGTCTGGCACGCCAGCTGGTAGTCACATAACACCTACTTTGCAGGATCTGCACTGGCTTCCAATCGAGCACCGGATCACCTTCAAAGTGTTGGTTCTTACCTTTAAGGCCTTGCACGGCCTGGGGCCAGCGTATCTGAGGGACCGTCTCTTCCCATATTGCCCTACGAGATCACTACGGTCGGAAGGTACTAACCTTTTGGATGTCCCCTCTGCAAAGGCTGCTAGGTTGACAGCAACTCACAGAAGGGCATTCTCCGTGATCACACCCACATTATGGAATGCCCTTCCCGCGGAAACGTGCGCCATTCAGGATCTGCTCCCCTTCAGGCGGGCTTGCAAGACCTACCTATTTCAACGAGCCTTCGACTTGTAGGTCTTATCTGTGCGCAGCCCGCCCTGTACGTAAATTGTCTCCTGTTGTGTTGCATTTACACCAGGTTTTGTTTTAATCGCTTGTTGCATGCTGTGATGTTTTATACTATGTTTTTATGCTATGTTTTAGTCTATAATGTTGTTTTTATGCTGTTTTATCCGGTGTTGTGAGCCGCCCCGAGCCTCCCGGGAGTGGTGGTATAGAAGCCTAATAAATAAATAAATAAATAAATAAATATCCTTCCCTCCAGTGAGCAGTCGGGCTTTGTTTCCTGGAGGATGGACTGGTTTGATCTTCTCATGGTCCAAGGCACTCTCAGACCTTTCCTCCAACACCACAGTTCAAAAGCATCTCTCTTCCTTCGTTCAGCCTTCCCTATGGTCCAGTTCTCACATCCATAGGTTATTACGGGGAATACCATTGCTTTTAACTATGCAGATCTTCGTTGGCAGTGTGATGTCTCTATTCTTCACTATTTTATCAAGATTGGTCATTGCTCTCTTCCCAAAAAGGAAGCGCCTTCTGATTTTCTGGCTACTGTCTGTGTCTGCAGTAATCTTTGCACCTAGAAATACAAAGTTTGTCACTGCCTCCAAGTTTTCTCCTTCTATTTGCCATACTTTCCATACTTCTTCACATATCAATCCTGTTTTGAATGATGAATGGCATGGACCAGAAGTGTTTATAGTCAATGATCATGCCAACTTTGTCACAGTTGGTTCTGCTTATTTTAATAACACATTGCAAACCTACTGAAATTAATAGGACTTATGTTAGTCATGACTAACTAACTATTCCATTGATTTCAATAGGTTCTTTCTAGCCATGACTAAATATAGATTCATTCAAGAAATAGTTACTTTAGTTGGATTGGAATCTTTATTATCTAATCACTCTTATTAGCTGTTTTGTTATGTGCTTTCAAATAACTTTTGATTTATGGAGACTTTAAGGATTTTCTTTGGCAGAATTTGCTCAGGCATAAATTGTACTTTGCAGGAGTGAGATTAAAGCTGAGCTTGGAAAAGTTTTTAAAAATTGGACTAGAGTTTCTGGCATAATTTAAACTCAACTGTCAAGACAACGAAAGGTGAAAATGAAGGAGCACATAAATATTTATTGTGACTGAAAATAATAGTTACCTCATTATCTTTAATTCTGGACAAAGGAGATGTATCATGCTGGATTGGAAAGTGTTGACTTCAGGACTGCAACAGAAGACGTTCGAAAGAAGATTAATTCTTGGGTTGAAAGCCAAACAGAGGGTAAGAGAGCATGTATTCATTCTCACTTAGCTTGAATGTGATCATTTTGGATGTGCCTTTCGATAATAGTTCAACACTTATATATTTTTAAAAAATGAATAATTGAAAGTTTTCAGCTGCCTGATGATAACCTATTTTCCTTAAATTTATTTTCAAAAAGGTAAAATCAAGGATCTCTTTCCTAGTGGGACTATTTCTACAGACCCTGCCTTGATCTTAGTGAATGCAATATGCTTCAAAGAACAGTTGAAGGTGATGTTTGATAAAAAGAAAACACATGAAGGACTTTTTAGGACCAGCAAGGTATGATATTTCTAAAAGCTTGCACAGATAACAATGTATAAATTATCTCTTTCACAATAAAAACTGATCTCTTATACATGGAGAATCTAAGATTTAACACATGAAACATTACATTTTTTAATTTTATATCTCCCAGAAGAGCTTGCCCAGTGTGGCCATTGGCTATGCTGACTGAAGTGATTGAAGGAGTTATAATGATAAGCCCAAATCCTGTTATTAGTTCCTAATGTAAGAAACTCATTCAATCATGGGGACTTATGGAAAGTTGAATCATCAAGTTCCCATTGCTGTAGTCGGTTTGCTGAAGTTGGGACTAAAGACTGAATTCGAGCCCTCAAATGTTTCAAGTTCAACAACAATTGGTTCTGGGCTTTCCCATTAGCCAGACAACAGGTGCCTTCGTGATATGAAATCTTGTTGACACTGAAAATAATGTCAGCTCACTAAGTACAGTCAACACTTCTATTTCTATGGAATGGAAGTTATGGTTAAATACTGCTTTATATATTACAGGATGAAAAGAAAAAAGTGCAAACGATGGTCCAAGAGAATGAATTTAATTTGGCAGAAATAAATGATCCACCTATGCAAGTCCTTAAACTTCTTTACACTAAACCTCCTACCAGGTTGCAAAGAATCTTCAGACAAGGTATTTTTCTTTCATTTCTACAAATGTTAATAAAGTAAATTCAAGTAATGTTTTAAAATAATTCTGAAAAATCTTTATGGTGGGTGTTCATATTTCTGATATTCTAAAAAATGGGAATAGTAAGGTGAATGAGTCACCTGATTCCCCACCCTTCCTTTAGAAATATTGTGTGATGTTTAAATTGTTATATTTATTCATAAAATTTTAGTATTTTTGTTTTAAATGTGAACATGCTACAGGGTAATGCAATCGATCTTGAGAGCCAGCACCAATCAATGTTAAAATATATTTATTGTTTATTTAAAATGCTTACTGAGCTTTGATATTGCCTTAATTTCCATGTCTGAATTTGTATGTCAGATCACACTATAGTTTATTGACACAGGAATGAACTAAAGCGAACCTTTAACTCATATGTCCCATCATCTGAATCCTCAATCATCATGGTCACAAAAATGCGGGAAAATTTTCTGTCTCACTTCTGATTGCTGTATTTCATCACATAATAGTTGCCATCACATAATAGTCACACCTCCCTTTTGAATTTTGCTATTCCCCACATAATAGTAACACCCTTAGTTTACTTGCCTGGGTGAGTGAACTAAAGGTGTGACTGCCATTTTGGTGCAGTATCAAAAGGGAATGTGGGCAGGTGGAGGGTGAACCGTTACCTGCCTGCATGGCTGCAACTTCAAAGAGAAGATCAAAGTGGATTCAATCAAAACTGCCACTTGAGCTGTCACTTGAGTCTTCATTTGGCTTTGCTCCTCCCTCCCTATATCTGAAAGAGGGATGAAGATGAACAATAACCTTGAGAAATGTTCCTCTAAATAACAAGCTGTTCTTCAAGGCCCTCTTTACTGATCTATGAGGAAGAGCTCAGGACATGAGCCTCACTGAACAGCCCTGCAGGCCAGATGCTCCAGGTTAACCAGTTAAGAAGTCAGTTTAAGCCCATGGGTTCTTCATCCTTGTTTTAAAGTTAGCTTGTTTGAAGCTAACCATAGTTCATTGTAGCTCGACCTGTTAGTCCAGATGTCATTACAAGTTGTGGTTGAGAGAAAGCATCTGAACCTCTCTGCTCAAGAAAGTTGAATGTGATACGAGCACGTGAGTACACAACTCGGTGCAGCACAGTGCTTCTCATTTTGCTCATGCTTAAAACATAGCAAATAAATTAGGTAAAAATGATTAATCTCTTTTGGGGAAAAAAGAATATAATGATTTGATGTTCAAATTAGGTGAGTGTATTCAATATTTTCTTTACTTCATTCATTCAGACTTTTCCATAGAATAATTTCCAAGGAAGTGATGCTTCTTCGGATAAGTGGGTTTTCGTAGTGTTTCCCCCTGAAGCTAAATTTTTATTTCAAGGATTTTAGGGAAATATGTTTTTTTAATAGTGCTCTGCTCGTATATCTTGCCAATATATTTTTACTCTTTATTTTTATTGAATTGTTATTGTTTTCACAGCTTGAAAGAGAACGAACGTATGCAAAGCTGAAAGAATGGACCCGTTCAGCCAACATAAAAACACAAAAAATGAGAGTTCTCATACCAAAGTTCAAGATGGAATTAAAATAGGAACTCAAACCAATTTTACAAGCCATGGGAATGACTGATGTGTTTCTAAACGGAAAGGCTGACTTATCAGGAATGTCAAAAAACCAGGACCGTAATCTAGTTGTGTCCGAGGTCATTCATAAAGCTTATGTTGATGTCAATGAAGAGGGTACAGAAGCAGCTGCTGGTACTGGTGTAGAAGTGATTCCAAAGCATGCAGGAATTCTTCCAGAGTTCAAAGCTGACCGTCCCTTCTTTTTCTTCATAGAAGACAGTAAAACTAAGAGCATCATGTTCATTGGCAGATGTTCCTCACCATGATGCTCACCAGATACAAAAATCACAAGCAATTATATCTTGGTGGTGGGCTGAGCATGTCAACAGTTCTGGAAGAAATAAATACTCCAGATTTAACATACATTTTGATTAATAAAGTAAAACTTAAAGAATCACAAAATCCTAATCTTTATTACTCTGATACATGTATAGACAAATGCATATTAACCTGATCTTAATTTGGCTGACTCTCCTCTGCTTTTCTCTCTTCAAAAGGGAAATGATTTGTATAGTAGAGCCTCCCTCTCGGCACATCTGACTGAAATATCTCCATTGCATCAAGCCAACTGGCATCTGAACTCAGCCAAACTACTTTTTCAGGCATGCTACAAGGGTTGAATCTCACGATGGTTGCAGCTCAGGCTGTTGCACAATGTACTGGGAATTTCAATTCATGTGGGCTTAGCAAAGTCTGTGAGATGTAGGAGATCTTAGAGGCCATATATTGGATTGAGCCATGGCCTTGGCCTCTTTTTATGGTGGAACAGTGTGAACCCTGACACTTCTGAAACCTGTGTATTTCTGCCCACCTTGTGCTGCCAAGAAGGTATTTTGGCATGTTTATCACCTTCCCTAGGGACTGCCCATTCTTACAAATTGGTGGCTCTTAACTGAGCCTGGAAGACGCAGATCCACTAGGTCAGGGCTGTCCAACTTCTACTGGCCCAGTGGCCGGAATTCTGGTCACTGATGACCTGGGGGGCCGAAGGGTCTGCCTCCACCCCCGTCTCTGCCCCTGCCCTGCCCCTCCCCCAGCTCAGCCCCCTCCCCGGCTCTGCCCCCGCCCCGGCTCCAATTTACTTACAATACATAAATAAACAATTCCATATATTTAATATTAACATAAGGGGAGGGGGAGGGAATGGAACACATGGGGGCATACATAAACAATTCCATATATTTAATATTAACATAAGGGGAGCCCCCTGATTCAGCCTACCTTCCCAAACGCGCAGGATCCAGGAGAAGCCGATCCACAAGACAGGCCACGACCGACCGAGCCAGGCGCCGAAGAAGGTCTGTGTGGGCCACAGGGATTCAGTAGCTGAGATTTCGGCAACAGGAGGAGTATCGCAAGACTACGCAAGCCACACGGGATTTCGCTCTCAACGCAGGCATGATCTCGCGTTCAGAGCGAAATCCCGTGTGGCTCGCGTAGTCTCGCGATACTTGCTCCGAAACCCGGAAGTGGATAATTTTTATTATTATTATTATTTTCTATTTTTATTTTTTATTAAAATGCTGAGGGGGCCACAGGAAAGGGGCTGGGGGGCCGTGTATGGCCCGCGGGCCGCCTGTTGGACAGGCCCGCGCTAGGTAATTGAATCATACATAGGAAGCTAGTACTGTTTCTCTCTCTCTCTCTCTCTTGTCTTCAAACCATTTCTGACTTGTGGCAAGCCTAAAGCAAACCTATCACAAATCTTGACAATTAAAGTGCAACCATTATGCACTAATTGTGCAGTGCGAATGGGGCCCAGCTCTGGGATCAGTGCTAATCCCATTACTGCTTTTCTGCCATAAAAACAGAGAAGAACATGGTGTATTTGTGAGTTTCCCCCCTTTTGGCCCTGCTTCCTACCATAGGAAGGATCATGCCTCATATCAGCACTACCTCATAAGTCTAATTCTCTGTTCTTTCAACAGAAAGTAGTGGCAAAGCAGACCAAACAGTTGGAACAGAAAGAGTGGTTATGATAGCTAGGCAAAGTATAAGATTGTGGAAGGCAATTAAAAGACATGAACCAACTCTTCTCTTTTGCTTCTTAGAGCGGAGTTGGGCAGCTTCATGACAGTGCATAGGTAGAGTGGTGGTGGTATTTTTGATACCATGATTCCCATAGGCTACATTGCATATACAGAGATAAAAATAAGTCACACACCATATAAGGTTGAAATTAACAGGCCACAACTTTCATTGGTTACAGCTAATGAAGTGGCTTGGCCCTACATGGGTTTGGATCTAGGCATCAACCAACCAATCAGTTGATCAGAGCTCAATAGTCCAGCCCACACTGGAACCTAGAGATGACAATAAGGAAAAGCAGAGTGGATGACCCATGCAGGTACCTCCTGCTGCTCAGGAATGCTGTGTATGTGCAAGCCCCTGACATGGCCCACCCCAAGAACCCCTCTCTGAGTCCCCCCTTCTTATAATTGCCAAAGATACCTTGCTAATAGATGTCCCAGATCTAAAACCCATGCCAACCACTACAAAAGACAATAACAAATTTACTTTTACACATCAGCATATAACAAAAAATGTATTCCTCAAGGAGCAAGTTTCTAAACATGGAGTTGTTATTCTCTTGATTCTTTGAAAACAATGCTGTTTGTCAAAAATACTGCAAGGCCATCTTTTGTTAATAATTAAATTGATAATGAGATGAATAATCTCATAGATCTGGAAGATTTTGAAACTTTAAAAGGTGGACAAACTCTGATAGAACTGTGTAGACAAAATAAACAAGAGCAGAATAATAGATGTATTCAGGTCTGGGGCCAAGCAAAATTAATATCACAGAATTGGCTGAAGAAAGTTGCAATAGGAGCATGGAGTTAAATATTAATTCCATAGTGAACAGAAAACAGCTGCATAACAGACTCTTAGACCCAAGTAAATCAGATAATCCTGATCCCTTATTAATAAATGTTAAGTGTACGCTTAAGAGGATTCCATGATGAAGATGCAAGACTGGATCAGAATCACACAATAGATTGACAACCTAAGAAACACGGAGAGTTGCTCAAGTGTTTTAAATCACCAGTACTCTTATTAAAATTGAAATTACCCCCACCCATTATTAATTAACTTTCTGTTCAAAATTATGTCATATAATATATCTGGTTGGAATTCCAAATCTAGAGAACATGTCACAGATTGCATTTGGGAAATTTGATGTGATTCTTATTCTTTCAAATAATATTTTTGTTAACACAATAGTGTGTGTAAGAGAGAGTGTGTGAATGTGTGTAGCACAACATTAGGGGGAAACCTATATATACAAACATTACATACTACAAGCAACACTACACACTATATAACCACAGGGTTAACCTTCTTCCTTTCCCTTAATCAAATATTGTAATTTATATAAATCTGAATTTAAATCTGAATTTCCATTATTCAGATGTCTTTGTTTCTGTCTCTCTCCCTCTCCCTGCCATACACTCAACTGATCCCCCAACAGCTAAAATGACTTTTGACTCCAGCAACAGACATTTCTGTTTTTGCCACTGTATGCCAAAGCACATGTTTTTGCATGGAGTGCCTTGATATTTGAATGTAAATGTGAGAATAATCTGCAGTTCTCACTGCTGAGCGACACATGTCCTACTGCTGGACTAACCATATATTTTGAATTTCTGGATCTTTCCACACTCTCGTGCCCTTTGGTCCTCACCCTACTACTACAGTACTGCTGCTGCAATCCCAGGGTGGCATCAGGAGTAACAAATTCAGGGTGCAGTATTTAAACCTATGATATTGCTGAATAAAATATTGTACATTTCAATCTAAAATCAGTCAAAAGCATTTCAGCAGATGGGGCTATTTCCCATCCCTGGATGCTGCCGAGACGCAGCTGGACAGCACCTGCCAGAGTCCATCACATAACGCAGAGATACTCCCAAAAACCAAGCAAGAAAACCAAGCTGTGTTGAAATATGTATTCACATATATTCATGAGTAGTGTTATATCAAATAAATGTTCAGTAACGTACTGTAGAATAGTTCAATCACGTGGGCTAAAGCAAATAATAGTGTATCCACACAAAGATAGCCAATATTGTAATCCACAAGGTATCAAATCCACAAGGTATCAGGATTGTAATCCACAAAAATGTAAATATGAAATCAAATCAGGAAATCTCCTAGGTAATTCCAAAATAGCGTTGTATATAATCAGTGCAAAGAGTGCTGACAGCCGGTGTGCAATGGGAATATCGCTCTGGGGACGAAGTATCAGGCCGACGAGGCAGTAGGTACCTCGGAATTCCCCTCGTTTCGACCACTGGGGTCTTTGTCAAGGCCAAATGAGGAAGCATGGAGCACGGGTGTCCAATAACAGCATAGAATTCCAAATGGTCAATATCAGTAGCACATCAAGTAGGAAAAAATTCTTACGGCGAAATGGAATTACCTAGGAGATTTCCTGATTTGATTTCATATTGACATTTTTTTGGATTACAATCCTGATACCTTGTGGATTGGATACCTTGTGGATTACAATATTGGCTATCTTGGTGTGGATACACTACAGTAAGTTACTGAACATTTATTTGATATAACACTACTTGTGAATATATGTGAATACATATTTCAGCAAAGCTTGGTTCTCTTGCTTGGTTTTTGGCTCTGTAGCAGCTAGCCCCTTTTGTTTTCATTGTGGCAGAGATACTCCCGGCAGGGCTCCGTCCCGGTTCCATCCTGGCTGTGTCTCGGCAGCATGTTGAAAAGCTGTCCTGAGAAAATAGGTGAGTACTAGGCATGCTAAAATTGAAACGGAAATCTAATTGATTCGTTAGAAATTCGTAATTAATGGGACTTTTGTTGTTTTACGGCTCGCTGTCGTGAACCCGGAAGTAGACTTCCTTTTACGGCACTTCGCGGCGCCATTTTTGTATCTGGGCCGTAAAGCATTCGTATGGCTTCGTTGCCCTTTTTAAGCGTGTTTTGTCATTGGCTGAGGAGAAAGGCCCCGCGCCTCTCTGCCTCTCTCTAGCCTCAATCCAGGCTAGAGAGAAGCAGAGGGGTGCTTGTGAGATAAGCCGACCCAGGCTTGGGTCGGCTTATATTTTAGCTGGAAAGGCGCTCCGCACCCCTTCTGCTTCTCTAGCCTGGATCCAGGCTAGAGAGAGGGCGGAGAGGCGCGGCGAGGCTTTCAGCTAAAAAATAAGCCGACCCAAGCCTGGGTCGGCATATTTTAGCTGGAAAGGGGTCTCGCGCCCCTCTGCTTCTCTCTAGCATGGATCCAGGCTAGAGAGAAGCAGAGGGGCGCGAGGGCCTTTTTCCAGCAAAATATAAGCCGACCCAGGCTTGGTCGGCTTATATTTTAGCTGGAAAGGGGCCGTGTAAGCCCCTCTGCTTCTCTCTCTAGCCTGTATCGAGGCTAGAGAGAAGCAGAGGGAAGCAGCCCCTTTCCAGCTAAAATATATAAGCCGACCCAGGCTTGGGTCGGCTTATATTTTAGCTGGAAAGGCGCTCCGCGCACCCCTCTGCTTCTCTCTAGCCTCGATCCATGGATCGAGGCTAGAGAGAGGCGAGGGGGGTGAGCGAGGGCACCGGCGAGCGGGGGGGGGGGGAAGAGGGGCGAAGAAGAGAAAAGAAGGGATGGGGAACCAAAGAGCAAAGGAAGGAATGAAAGAAGAGGGTAGAGAAGGAAGAAGGAGGGAAAGGGGAAATAATAAGGGCGGGGGAGAATCGTACTTCACTTTCACAATTGTCCTGAGAGCTAGTAGCTAGTAGCTACTACCTCTTATATTTATGTTATACATTACAGCTCCACTTAATTGCACTGCAGAGGTGAAGGGAATGTTCCCCTTGATTTTTATCTGTTTCCCTGCTTTTCCTACGTTAGAACCACTTTAGAATTTCGTTAGTACTTAAGTTACATTTTCGCACTTTTTGGAAAAAATTTTGTAAGTCTTTGATATACTAATAAAAAAAAATCCCCCCCCCCCATTTGATTTTTGAATCCCGATTTTAGGATTCTAAACCAACCCTAGTGAGTACCCGTGTTCTTATTGACTAAGCCAGGGACAAAGCTAGGGGCAGACAGGAAATGCTGTGGGATGATAAGGAGGCAAAGCAGGGCACTGCCCGACAGCTTTCCTGGCTGCCCCAAAGATTCCCCCACTGTCTTTCCATCTGATGAGCCTTTCTTTCTTGTTATAGTCACAAGTTCTTTGACAATACAAAAATGCTTCCCAGGTGCAGATTCTTTGAAATCTGTTTTTGATCTTATCAAGTGTGAGTTATTGAGATTGGGCAGGGCACGGTTCATATGACATATTTACGGGAGTGTTTCTTTGTACACATAATTATTGCTTTCATGACTTCAGCTTTGTCTAGAAGGCTTTCTGCTTTCGGTTTATTGATTGTCTGTTCTGATACAGTGTGTGGCAAGAGTTGCCACCAAAATAAATCACAGAGCATTTGTATTACCACCCTGAATAGCTTAGCTATACATGAATTCACAGATGTAATATGTGCTGAAATGAAATTTTTCTTCACTGCATGTATTGCCACCTTATATGAACAAAGATGTCCTTTATATCATGTCCTGTCACATAGAAGTTGAGTTTTCTGCCATCTGTCCTCTAGTCATTGGCCTTTCTTATTTGAGTTCCCTGAAGATCTCTGTATACCAAGGAGCCTGGTTAATAATGAGTCAGAGAGGAAGTAATTGGAAGTAATTGTGATAATAGCCCTGGTTAGATTTTGATTCCACTGATTAACCTGGACTTCAACAAGACCATCGGTGATATGAGAAAAAAAAACTCTCAAAGGTCTCCTTGATTCATTAGCCTTCAAGTATGGGCCATAGTTCTCCCATGCCTGCAGGGGTAGGTTATAGCTGTGATATTAGCCCTGACCAGAAAGTGATATATCCATGACAACTCATAGCCATTGGTTACCTCTGCCCACAGATCATTATGTTCCAATCTGAATACCACATCAAGGGTATGACCTGCCAGATGCGTAGCTCCAGATGTCAATTGGGATAGGCCCATGTTTATCATGGATACCATGAACTCCTGAGGTGCATCTGACAAACTGGCCTCTAGTAGTATGTTGGAGTCACTCAGAAGCAAACATCTGGATGTTTCCAACAACACCTCCAAAACCAGTTCTATGAGTTGGCCAAGGAGTCTGTTAAGCAGCAGGGTGGATGGAACACTAACAGAATGACCAGTTTATCCCTACTTTTCCATTACTCAGGTACACACACAGTGTGATTCAGCTCCCTGGCAAGTAATTCCTAGCAAGTAATCTAGTTAAGTTCCCCCACCACACACACACACATACACACACCACACCCCTGGTCCACTTTTTCTCTCCTGTTCACTAAGCCAGTATCTGGCTGGGAGAACCTGAGCCCAGGTTGGACCACTATCTTTTCCCAGCCAAATTTCAGTGAGGCATGCCAGGTCGGTCCCCTCATCTTTGATAATACATGATGTGTAGGTTGTTTTTTTAAAATAAAAAATTGATCTGGCATTACTTTAGACTGATGCGAGGTTTTGTGGATGGCCTGTCTCACTCTCCAAGTTCCCTAGGCCGGAGAAAGACTGGAATGAGATGGGTGTTGAATCTCTCTCTCAATCTCCTTCCTCCAGAAGGGCATGCAACCTTGTTAACGCCATATCTCCCTCTGCCCTGCACAACTTGTATTGCACCCCAGTTTCCATATACATTTGATTAAAACCAATCAATACAGAAACAAAAAAAAAGGAAAAACAAAAGACAAACAATAAGATATTGCTACAACAACACTTAACATACTGTAGTCAATAGGTGTGTCGATCAGGCTGATAAATTGGTTAGTCTTGCAGCATCCTACTCACACCAGAGTCCTACCTTAAAGCCAATTAGATGGTTCCAGGTAGTAAGCTTGATGTCTGGCCTAGGAGGGCCCTGGTGATTTGCCTCAGACTTCAGCAGGGAGTTCCAAAGTTCCAAAATAGTCTTCCTTCTTCCCCACATGACTGGGAGATGGGAATCAGTGTTAACGAGCTAAATTTGGGTCAGTTCTGCCCTCCACCTGGCAGAGCCCAGTCCCCCAAAGAGGGTTCTTTTAAGCCTTGGTGAGCTAGAGAACACAGATTTCCTCAGTCCCTGAACCCCAGGTCAAATCATCTCACCAGCGCCGAAAGTAGAAGCCATTGAAATTTATTCTGCTCAGCTGAGAGGATGACAAACTGCAATTTCCTTGAAACCGCAAAGCTGTCATAAGGTCATACAGAAATATAAGCCATATGTAAAGAGTACAGAATTGCCAAAGTTTGGATTCCCCACCCGCCCCCAGTCGGCGCGCTCTTCGCTGATTGGTTGGAATGTTGGGGCCAGCTAGCCAATCAGATGGTTCTTCGCTTCCAGCTGATCCAATGAAGGAAGCCCAGGGGCTGGCAAAGTCCAAACAATGAGGGTGATACTGCCCTTGAATGGATTTAATATATTATTAAAGGAACCCTGCCTACATGACAGGCCTTGGGCTCAGAAACCAGTACACATCTTTTGTTTAAGCTGCAACACAAAGTCTAGTACCTAATCTGCTTTTTCCTGTTGGCAAAGGCAGACCACTGAAACTATAGAAAGGAAATCTCTGTTTGATGACTTTAATTACTGAAACAATATGGTGGCATGTTTTGAGGTCCGAATTCAAAAGAGGTGCCTTTTGTGAGTATAGAAATTATTATGCCAGGCCATCAAAGACAAGACCCGGGCCTGGGTGAAACTCCGACTTGGTCTTGTCATTGATTGACAGAGATAAAATCTGGATAAAAAGGAAATACTTTTTTCCAAAAAGACCTCCTATCTCTGGTATTGTCATGCAATTAGTTCCTGGTAGCTGAGTTGAGTCACGGTCTTCAGAAAATGCAGCTTTGGCTACCTTGGCCAACCAAAAGAAATAACCTCTAGTAACCTCGTCATCAAATATTTTTCATGGGGGCATGCAGGGCAGGTTTACAGGGGGTGGGGGATGGGTTAGGTTTACATCATTCCCTCGTAGCCTCTATAATGTGACATTTATTGCATTAAAAATGATAATAATGGAAAAAAAGGGAGAAAGAAAAGGAAAGAGAGAGAGAAAGGTAAATTCAGGAACTGAGAGGCAATGTTTGATCAGTGCTGGGGAAAGCCTTATGAGTCCTTGTGAAACTATGAATCCCTTGGTTCTGAACTATCTTAAGACAGAGGCCTGGGGGTGAGTCACCCCTGATATCATCAGGAAACCACTCCTCAGTAATCCTCTCAAATGTCTTCCTCTGCCTAATCACAGCCTATTCTTTCCTTTCTGACCCTAAACAATAGGGGTGAAACTCCCCTCTAGGTAAAGCTGACACCATTGCAAAACCTCTCCACATGGGGCCTCACTGAAACCTTCTCCTTTGTTTTCAAACTGTCCTCTTGTTCCAAATCGCCATTTTACCTCTTCAGAACCTTCCTTTTGTGCGTTTGCCATTTTTCAGAACTTATCACAATGGGGGGTCTCATGCCTGGAGACCCCAGACCTGTTTCTTTAAAACTGCGGATACGGAGATCTAGCGGTTACTTTCATTCTCCACCCTTACCTCTGAATTTTCTTTAAGCGAAGACCCTCCCTCTATGACCCTCCCTTCCTGAGATATTGGGCATTTCCTGTGAGGCATTATTTAATTTTATTTTCATTCTTTTGACTACCTCTATGGCAGTGGGGATATTTCTGCAGAGGTTCTCATGGGCATGCACCTGCAAAGTTAGCTCAGCAGATCTAATTAAGGTCCCCTTTGTTGCGGTCTGGCTCACTACATTTGCTTGTTACATGATTTGGCCACATTCTAAGTGGTTTTCTCCCACGGAAAATGAAAATAAAGTTAAATTCCCTGCCTTGCTCTATCTGGCCCGCTGGGGTCCAACGGGACTTTCTGACTCTTTTAGGCTGGGGGTCTGTGTGCATAGCCTGGCTTGACCAGCAGAGGGCTGGGAGGGAGCGGGACCTGTGGACTGGCAGAGCCCCCTTTGGAAGTTCTAGTATTCTCAAGTACGGATGTTTGGCTGCACCTAGGGACATAGGACCTTTTCCCCTTTGCTTCCTGGGTTTCTGTAAATATTCACACACACACACCCATCTCTCTGAGACCCCTTACTTTCCCCTCTAGCCCCCTGAGCCTGTCCAAACCTCCCTACCAGGTATCTTTCTTTTCTCCTGCCCTGATGTCTTCCCCTCCTGCCTCCCTCCCCCCCTTTACCTGGAGGCTCGCTTCTCCTTTTGTATCATGTCTTTGTCTATAAAAATACCGCACGGCTGCCCCACAGACAGAAAGAACATTTGAACCTTTTATCAATATATATTGCAAGGAAAATAGATGAATGCCATCTTCTTTTGTCAGCTGTACTGACGCCCCCGATTTGGCACCCATAATTTGTATACCCCAGGTCTCTGAGAATTCGCCTGCCTGGAAATATAAATTATTTGGCAAAATTATCATTCACCACAAAGGCGTTTTGCGAATGGCCTCGGAACCCACTTTGCAGCGCCACTACGGACAATCACTGGATCACATACACCAGAAATCACGCAGAGAATACTGGACCATAACCAGGAAGAGCCAACTTATGGTTTCTTCAGGAATCAGTTAATATTTCATAGACTTCAATAGCGGAGACGTTTGAGCGCCCAGCAGGGGAGGGCTCGCTCTCAACTGGACATTATTTACCATTGTTAATCCAATCAACCAAGTTCTGCCAGCACTGTTTCTTGTTTCTCCCGCCTCCCTCTTCCCATTGGCCGCTTTTGCAAAGCGACGATCTTCACCTATTGGGCAGCGACGGGGTAGAGCGAGCTTGCCTATTGGCCCAGGCAGGAACCGGCTGCGCTCTCCTCCCAGCTGGGCCAGCTTTCAGCCTATCAGCGAAAAGCGCGCGAAGTGCAAGGGGTGGGAAACTTGAGTCTCTTTGTTTCTGTTTTCCTTTAAAATGAGCTGTAAGATCAAAATAAAGGATGTCAGTTTTGCGGAATCAGGATCTTTGTGTCTGGCATCCTTTTCTCAGCTGGGAATTGACTCTCTCTCTCTGGCGCACTTCCGGATGTTTGGTGAGCATTTGTCTGGGCTAATTAGGTGTTTCTAAAGGCTCGCCAAGGATAACAACTTGAACCCTCGTTTTAGGGGAATTATAGGTCCGGATCCCATCTGGACCGGACCTCCTAAATTCTAGGTTCAGCAACAGAACTTGCTCCACACCAGCAATTTTACTGTCTAAGCTTTTCTTGCTACAGACTTCATCTTGCAGAAGTCCTCCCCCCTCCAAGAATCCCAATTGTGTTGCTGGTTAGACTCAAGGGCAGGATCAAACAAAATATTGACCTCTTAGATGTAGTAGTTTCTGAACCAAAGTGCTCACTGTTCTCTCAATGCAAGAACTTTTGGCTGAGTTCCTGTATGGGAAGATCTTGCAAGTACCAGAGAGCTATAGCTTTGGTAGGTTTCTTCTGTTATTCCCCCTACAGGACTCAGGGTTTTTTTTAGCAGTGGCAACTCTCACTCCATAGTCATCTGGTGGCCAAAACTCTGATTTCAAACCCGGGCAGATGGTGTTCGTTTAACCCTGTAAGGTCAACTATCTAAGAGAAGGAAACTCGAGACCAATGATGACTGTGCCATGTTCATGTAGTCGAACCAGGAAGCCCCGAATCCAGAAGGTCAAACCGCAGAGAGTCCCCAGTATTCCTTTTGGCCCATGGCCAAAGTTGCACCAGTACCAGACCCCTTTTCCCCCCTTCCCTTCTGCCTCACTCAGTTCCATACATCACACTGCACCAACTTCGTCCCTCCCAGTACACCCAGCCACCATTGCCTCCCATTGCCCCATCCACACAACATTTGCACAACCAATAGAACCCATGCATTCAGTATCCACAAGTTGGAAGTTCCCCCGATTTGCCCCGTTGTTGCCCCAAAGCACTCTGCCTCTTCCCCCATCTTGTCTCTGCTCTTCTCTTCTCCCCGTTCTCCCTCCCATGCCTGGGGAAAGCCCGGAAAAGCGGCCGCTTGCAATCAGCGGCCTGGCTCCCAGATGGGACCTGAAGTTCACCCAAGGACACTGGTCATGGACTCCTCTTGCTGCTATTCTCACTGCTTTGCACCCCAAGCCCCAAAGGCTCTACAGTTCCCAAGGACAGTAATTACATCAAGGAGAACTACAACTCCCAGAAGGAAGGCAGCACTGCGTTGCCTGGTTTAAAGATCATAACTCTGAGAGCAAGAACTGTATGGGAATGTACTGGGAAATTGCTGGGGATTTTTGTGTTGCATACTATGTTGCCCCATGCCTCCCTTGTTCCCTTGTAACCCTTCCCTTCCCCATCTCACCCTTGTCAGTTAAGAAAAGATCGCCTTGAGGGTGTTTTACTATGTTTTGCCAAGAGGAAATGCGACTGCGCCCTGCTCCCGAAATCTTTGCGGATCACCATATTCATATTGCATGCGCCTTCTGATGGAAATCTTGTTATGGATAAGCTAAGCTCTTGTCTTGGCCCCACGTTTCATCAGTCCTGAGGCAGGTTTAACGGTCGGATTTCCAGTCTAACTAAACTCGCCTTTGGAACCTGGACAATAAAAGTTTGCTCTTCACAGCGGGTGCCACAGCTGGCCTCGGAACCCAGGTATGCCCCAAAATAAGTCATTTTGTCACCAAAGGGGTCTGAGTGAATCACCAGGCCTTTCTTCCTCTTCTTCCCCATTCACATACGGATGGGACACATCAACTCAATGATTTCATCACTTCCAGGTGTTGCCCCAGGTCGTTACCTGGCTCGGACTCTTTGTTTACATTCATATGCCAACCTGTCAGTAATCCCCGCCTAAGCCTTCCTTCCTGGAACTCCATATATGGCCACAGACCTCTGATTGGCCGAAGCCGGCAAATGGGAGCGAGCGCTGATAGGCTCCCTGGAACTGGCCGGCCTCCCGCCCATCAGCTGGCCTCAAACATTCCAACCAATCACCAGCAGAACCGGCCCAGAAGAAGGCGGGCGGGAAATTCAATTGTTTTGACAGTTCTGTAACCTTTAAAAACCAATGTTTTGAATGTACATGTATGCGTTCTTTGCGGGAATCAGGGTATTGCGGTTCGCATCCTCTCAGCTGAGCAGAATAAACAATTTCATGGCATCTACCTTGCAGCATTGGTGAGCATAATTGGATCTACGGGAGGCGGGTAGGCTACGAGGACCTAGTCGCTCCGGGCTCGCCAGGTTAACTGAACCCTCGCGGTCTCTGCCCCGTGGTCGGTCCACGGGGCTTGCCCGGTTGTCAGACAACAGGCCTGTGGGATTGGCGGTTGTTCGATAACATTCAGAGCATCATGACTCTAGTATTGGCGGGGCAGAGCTAGAGGGTTCATAAGCTCAGATGTTCGCCCCTTCATCCCTTCTTTGGATGATAGTTCACTTGAAGAGTACAATGGAGAATAGCATACAGTAGTTTGGGCAGTGCTTTTACTTACCACCTTGTGGTTTGAGCAGGGGAAAAGCTGGATTTAGTGGCTGACTATAGGACTGTTGTTAAAGTTGTCCAATGTGGCTGTGGGAATTTAAACCAGGCAGTATTTGACGAATGTCAGGGAATCATAATTTCATGCACTTGCCCAGAATTGGACATAGTGTTCCATGTGAGATCTGACTAAACCAGACTATGACTTCCCTCGATCTAGACGCTATATCCTGATTTGGTTGCATCTCACCTAGAATAGTGTCCAATTCTGAGCACCACAATTCAAGAAGGATATTGACATGCTAAAATGTGTTCTGAGAAGGGCAACCAAAATGATCAAAGGTTTGGAAACCAAGCCAGGGAAGGGATGGGTTAGGGAGCTGGGTATGTTTAGCTTGGAAAAAAGACTGAGGGAGAATATGGTAGCCATGTTTAAATATCTGAAAGGATGTCACATTGAGGAGGGAGTAAGCTAGTTTTCTGGTGCTCAGAAAACTAGAACACAGAACAATAGCTTCAAATTGCAGAAAAAATTCCACCCTACACATTAAGAAGAACTTCCTGACTGAAAGAGTTGTTTGGCAGTGGAATACGCTGACTCAGAACATGGTGGAGCCTCCTACTCTAGAGGCTTTTAGGCAGAGGCTGGATGGCCATCTGCTGGGGTCAGGCATGTAGCCAGGGGGGGCTATGGGGGCTTCAGCCCCCCCCCCGAAATTCTCAAGGTGGTACGCGAAAAGGCCTTACTGGTACATTATTTAAACTGTTATGTTTATTTATATCATGATCTGATCACCATGCTCATTATATCCCACATTAATGGGGTCATTGGGATAACAATACAAAAGGTTTGCTAGGGTAGACCCTCTTCCACCCAGTCTCAGCCCTCCCCCGAACCAAACTCAGCCCCGAGTCAAAATCCTGGCTACGGCCCTGGCTGGGGTATTTTGATTATGTGTTTCTGCATGTCAGGGGATTGGACTGGGTGACCCTTGTGGTCTCTTCTATATAACCCTTCCATTAGTCTTGCCAAGGAGGGGCACTCCACCCAGAGTCCACCATAGGGAGCTGTTATGACAACCATGAGATAGCCTGGGTAAAATAAATTGCTTAGGGACCCAGTTTTACCATCTGCTGAATGGGATGCTAGACTCCGTGAAGTAAAAGAGCATGATGCTTCTCTGCTGTGTAATTAAATTTACCATCACTAATAATGTATTTATTTATTTGTTTGTTTGTTTGTTTGTTTCGACTTGTCTATCGCCCTTCCCGTGCAGCTCGGGGCGACTCACAACAATTGCGATACAAACAAACAGGTAAAATCACACACATACCAGCCGCGCAGCTTAACTAACAACACCTAATAATACAGTTAAAAACAACTAACATATTGCGTATAAAAACTTCTTACATACACAGCGTTAAAAAGTCGAACCAGACCTCGTAGGAATTGTATTGTCAGCAGTAGGAGTGCCCATAAAGTTATTCAGCCACCAAACGCCTGTTTAAATAGTAAGGTCTTACAGGCCTTTCTAAAGGCCAACAGGTTGGTCAAGGCACGAACCTCGGGCGGGAGAGCGTTCCACCGAGTTGGCGCTATTACGCGAAAAGTTCTCCTCCTTGTTGAAGTGAAGACTTCTACAATTCGGGATCTCTAGGAGGTTATGGGTTTCAGAACGCAGTGGTCTAGAGGGACAGTATGGGGAGAGACGGTCCCTTAGGTACACTGGCCCCAGACCATTCAAGGCCTTAAAGGTCAACACCAACACTGATCCAGAAGGTGATCAGTGAAGGTGATCCGGAATTCTATAGGAAGCCAGTGCAGTTCGCGCAAGATGGGTGTGATGTGGCAGCGTGTTGGCAAACTTGCCAACAGACGCACTGCAGCATTCTGCACCAGCTTAAGCTTCCGGATCATAGACAGAGGAAGGCCAATGTACAGAGTAGTAATGGAGATCACTTTTTAGTGCCAAATTGGGCAGGCCTTGAATTAGAGCCAGTTCCACATCAAAATAGTGGTATGGAACATTTTTGGTCCCAATGAAATTTAAAAAGTATCTAAATGGCAAAAATCAGTAGATGTGCTGGAAGGTTTTTGTTTCGTTTATTTTGTTTCTTTTTTTTGTTTGTTTAGAAAACAACACGTGTATATGACAAGTGACTAAAATTTGGCTCATGGTTTGCAGCTCCTCAGGTGATAATGCTACAGAATCCCTGCATGGTCAGTCTAAAGACCTCATCACACGATGGAAATTCAGCATCCTAGGACACTTCTGCCCCAGTTGATTCAAGGAGCCCCAGGCCACCCATCACACATCATAGCCTCACTTCCAGTGGGGCTCTGTGGGTCAACTGGAGTGGCATGATCAAAGGCTGCTGAACAGCCAACACGGGAGCTTCTGTGTGTTACATTTGGAACAATGGGGCTACCATGGAGTGAAGCCACATGGTAATGCTTCCCCTTGTGTGATAGGGAAATGTCAGCTGGTGGTGAAGTGGGGTGCTGGACACCGGGAATTACCCACTGCCCCCCAATTCACCACAGAGGCTGGAGAATCCAAATGCTGAACCTTATCAATGTGATGAAGTCCTAGGTTTAAGTGAACCTTTAAAAATAAAAATGACCTTGGAGGACTAAAAAGCCCTGCCCTGGTTCGCAAACTTGCCAACAGGCAGAAAACTTCTGCCCGCAAGCTTCCGGATCATACAGGGGAAGCCGTCAAAGTAAGGGAAAATCATTTTTTAGTCCAAGGGGGCCTTAAATTAGACCCGTTCCATCAAAATAGTGGTATGGAACTTTTTTGTAATAAAATTTTAAAAGATCAAATGGCAAAAATCAGTAGAGGGCTGGAAGGTTTTTTTCCTTTTATTTTGTTTCTTTTTTTTTTTGTTTGAAACAACACGTGTATAGAAAAAGGGACAAAAATTTGGCTCATGGTTTGCAGCCCCCAGGTGATAATGCTACAGAATCCCGAGTCATCAAAGACCTCATCACAAAAAAGCATCCCCGGGAACTTCTGCCCCAGTTGATTCAAGAGCCCCAGGCCCCCCATC
>JARBWK010000007.1:44183602-44450348 GCA_030556195.1 Anolis apletophallus | reverse complement strand
AATTTACTCACTACCATCACACTAAGATCACCTCCTCCAGCTTCTAACTCAACCATCTGCTTAATTCCTATCACATGGGCAGGTGATGACTCCTCCCATTTCAAGGATACCAGCACACTTTTTAAACCAGGCTAATTTTAAGGCAGCACTGCCTTCAAGACCCTTCCACTGAAGCAGATTTAAGACCTCTTTCTTCAGGTGTCACTTTTCATGGGATCATTCCCTGAAAAGACCCTTCCACTGAAACAGAAGCACTTTTCTTAAGTGGCATTTCCCCTTGGATTTACTATGATAATGCATCAAGCCCAGCCTTATGTGGTCCATATAGTCCAGATAAGCCAAGACCACTTTGGCCCCACTGGAGCAATCATTTGTCCATGTGTCACTTGCCTTATCATCACCAGGCATGGAGCTTCCTGCAAGAACCTAACTTACAGCTGAAGTCAGCAAGGAAGACCCCCCCCCCTTTTGTTGATTATGCATTGTCACCTGAACAAATACAACCATGATGATCCAATACTCATAGGGAATATTGAGGCCGGTGAAGAGCAGTGACATGAATGACCCATCCCCTTTCCAGATAAGCCAATAAGCCAATGCCACTTTGGGCCTACAGTACAACTCTTATGGGTGCAGGGGAAATCTGATGGTAGTAGTATGGTTGTTAACAACAGATCAGGCCAAAATGGACTTGATCCTGCTGTCCAGCCAGCTAGAATGCCCTTAGTTACTCCAGACTTTCATGTATGTGCCAACTTTGCTTAGTAGAGAGAAGATTTGAGTGAAAAGCATAAAAAATTGGATACTTAACAGACATCATTGGGCACCATGGAGACTACCAGTACTAGTAAGTATGGAGGGCTTTTAAAAACTAATGCAGAAAAGCCCTAATTTTGCTATGAACCTATACTGAACTATATGTTTTCAACGTAAATGCAATTTGATTTTGATTTTTGTAGTTTCCAGCTACAGAAATCTTCACTGACACAAACACACATATTTTCCACATGCCAGTAACTAGCCATATGGGTGGACAGCAGCAGCAAAAATGTGAGGAAGGGGAGACAAGGAAGGGGTGCCACTGCCGCCATCCCATTGCAGGCTGTGAGGCCTGCATCGGCAGACAGGCTGGGGAGCAGCGGCTTTGGGGTGCCTGCCACTTGATCGTCTTCTGGGTCGCCAGGGCGATCAGCTGCCTCAGATCACCGAGTGCTCCCCTGCAGGCCCGGATCACTTCCAGGGATGGCAGGCACTCCATAGCAGGGCAATCAGCTGGGGTACGGCTGGGGGCAAGAGCGGGCGGAGGCCTGCAGCCTCCAATCGCCTGCCGCTCTGCTCTCCTCTGCTGTGGCCACGGCTGGGTCCACTTTGCCATCCTCTGGGCTGGGTCCATTGGGCCATTCCATCTTGGTTCGCACCTTGTCTTCTTGAATTTAATTTAATTTAATTTTAGTGGTTTTTATTATTATTTTATAATAATTTTATAATAATAATATAATAAATAATATAATATAATGTTATATTATATTATAATTTCAATATATTATAATGTCTCTCTATATATTATAACTAGCTGAACCCGGCACGCGTTGCTGTGCCCTATTTAGGAGATGTGAGAAAGTATGAGTTTGTAAAGGTTGGAGTTGATGTTACTTATGGTCTTGGTGGGTGTGTGCATGTGTATATATGTGCGTGTATATGTATGTGCATGTGTATATGTGTGTAGGTATATATGTGTGTGCTTGTGTTTATATGTATATGTATGTATGTGTGTGCATGTGTATATATGTATATATGTGTGTGCATGTATATGGGTTTGTGCATGTGTATATATGTATATGTGTGTGTATATGTGTGTGCATGTTTATATGTGTGTATGTATATATGTGTGTGCATGTGTGTGTATATATGTGTGGGTGTGTATATATGTGTATGTATATATGTGTGTGTATGTGTGTGTATGTGTATGTTTTTATGTGTTCATGTGTATATGTGTGTGTGTATGTATATGTGTGTATGTATGTGTATATAGGTATATTTGTTTATGTGTGTTTGTATGTGCATATATGTATATGTGTGTTTGTGTCTGTATGTTTGTGAATGTGTCTATATGTATAGATGTGTGTGTATGTGTATGTGTGTTTATGTATGTGTATGTATGTATTTATGTGTGTGAAAGGGGGAAGAATGACATGGGAAAGAGAGGGTGGAACGTGGGGAAGGGTGGTATTGGGAAGTGGAGGGAGAGGGGCTGGAGAATGGGGGAAGTTTAGATTGGGAGAGGAAGGAGGAATCTACAAAAAGGGAAGAGAGCGGTGGGGAATGAGTGGCAGAGAAGTGTGTGTGTCTGTGGGGGTGGGGGAGTGAGACGGGAAGGGAGGAAGAGGTTTGTCCTGGCCAAGGAGAGAGAAGCCTCCCTCTCCTTTCCCCATTCCTCGAAGGGAGAAAGCATTGAGGGGAATGGAAGCAGGGAGGCGAAGAAGATCTTGGAGGGGAAAGGAGAAGCTGCAGCGCACCTCTTCCCTGGCCGGAGCCTCGCAACTCTGCCTGGGGAATTCCGCGTCTCCTGTTCCTGGGAAGGGCTGGAAGCGGCTGCCGCGTGGAGCGCCTCCTGCATGCCTGCCTCTCTCTAAGGTGAGGGGCTACTGGCTGGGGACCAAGCGGGCATGGCCACGGGACTACAGTTCCCAGAAGGCCCCGCACGGCGACTTCCTGTTCCTGCGCCCTTCTTTGCCATGGAGCCATGCGGTGCCTTCTGGGAACTGTAGTTCCGTGGCCATGGCCGCTTGGTCTCGTTCCCGGGCAGCGGAAGAGAGGCGGCGGAGGAGAGCGAGAAGGGGGCGGAAGAGCCGGGCACGGCGCCGGCGCCGGCCGTGTAATGGAGGCTCACCCTTCGGCCCCGCCTCCCTTTGGCTTCTGCTGGTGGGATCTGCTTCCCCGCTGTGTCCTCCGTCGCCGGATGTGGAGTGGCCGCTCGTGTTCGGCAGTGGTGTAGAGGCGGTGAAGGAGGTCTAGAAGGCTGCGGAAGAGGTGTGTGTGCGTGTTGTTGTTTATGTGGGGTAGTGGGTAGTCATGGAGGGGGGTTGTGGATTGTGTTCTGCTGGGATGTGGTTTGAAGTTGCGCATGCGTGGTTCTGTGATGTTTTGTTGGCGGCCATTTTGTGTGTGCGGTGTTTTGCGCATGCGTAGTTATGTTGTGTTTCGGTGGATGTTTTGGGGGTGTTGTGTGTTGTTTAGGGGTGTTTTCGTGGGTGGATGATGTACCTAGTGGTATGGATGATTGGTCCTGTGATTTTCGTGTGTGTGGGGAATGTAGTTTTGGCGTGCATTTGCCCCGTTGCATGACCACTTCCCTTTTATATATATAGATATAATAATTATGATATTAATAATAATATATGGATATTTCTTGATATATTAATATGTTAATATTAATGATGTGTAATATATAGTAAATATAGTAAGTGAATAAATAAATAAATAATGTAGATTAGCATGTAGCTCCGCCTCTAGGTGCGGCCCTCCATAATATTTTTTGGCTCTCGTGTGGCCCCTTGGAAAAAATAATTGCCCATCCCTGCTCTAGATATACCATATAACAAGAATGGAAGGAATATAAACATTAGCAACACAATGAAAACACAAAGTCAGTACTGATGTCAGAATACAATACCTGTGTGACTAGGAAGAAGAATCACAACCTTTCTTCAGGCTGGTCGCACAGGTGAGCAGCATTCTGGCGTTAGTAAAAGTACCCACGATGAGCAGGAGCTCACATGAAGCACATTTACTCATTCCTAAACTGCTGAGTGTAGATGTGCCCTCCATTAGCCAATGATCTAAATTACAGAGAATAGGTTTTCCTGATATTGTCTTTTCTATTCAAAACTTTGCTAAGACAAAATTGATTCTTTCTTTCAAGATTAGAGATCCAGATGTGCAAGTCTTCATCTGCTAATCATACTATTCGCTCCTCAATTAATCTGCGACATTTATTCAAAACCAATCGGGGTATAAGCCATTTTGGAAATGGGGTCATCTCTAATAGTAGTATATAGTTTATTGCATTAGCCACAAGGCCATATCAAGCAGAACAAACCATGCAAAAGAAATACATGTATCAAGCATTGAACAGTGGTTCCGTAATGTGCAACAGTACATTAAACAACCGTTCTGTAATAAAATAACAAATACTCTCCTGGCACCTCTGCCTTTCTGCTTCATTTTTGTCAAAATTCCTAGTCTATATACCCATCTATTTGTTCCTCAAGTATCCTCATCCCCTCTGCAATCAGTTCCAATTGAGGCAATATATCGTTGTCTACTTTTACTAGCTTTGTAGATGAATGTTGCTACTTTGGTAATTAATAACTGGTTGGGATTAGAGAGGAGGAATATAGTTCTATTAGTCGGTGTCCAGTGGGATTTATTGAGTAAGAAAACTTCAAGTAGAAATTTTCTTTCTTTTTCATATATTACACACTGGTCGAGGATATGATTTAGATCTCCTACCTCCTGGGCCCCACAGAGACATGTTCTCTCTGTGTAAGGGATGGAATGGTATCTACCATATCTAACCATTGATTCATTCTGTTCAAACCTTGCCCTTGTCAGAGCCACTCTTAGGTGTCTTATAGGCATGAGAAAAAAGTTATGAAAATTAAAAGAAATCGTAAGTGATTCGTATGTAATGGGACTTTCTAGTTTATACGCATCACGGCAGCTAACCAGGAAGTAGACTTTCTTTTACGGTCCTTGAGGCCAACAATTTGCATTATGATCGTAATTAATTCTTAATTATTGTACTACTCACTTCTCCCTGTCTTCTCCCCCTCATTTCCTTCCCGCCTTCATTCATCTTCTTCTTTTTCCCGCATTTCTATGGGGAACTGGAAGTGACCCTGCTGCTAGGCATTCTGGAAAGTGTAGTCCTCCACGCTTCTCCCCCCCTTCTCTTCCCCGTTGCTCTGTCTTGCCCCATCGCACGGGCCAACTTCACACACACACACACACACACACACTTCTCCTCCTTTCTCTCTCTGCACTCTCTCACATGCTTCTCTGCCCCCTCCTCTTCCCTGGTGGCTTCTCCCCCCTCCCTTCTCTTCCCTGTTGCTCTGTCTTGCCCCACCGCACGGGCCAACTTCACACACACACACACACTTCTCCTCCTTTCTCTCTCTGCGCTCTCTCACATGCTTCTCTGCCCCCTCCTCTTTCCTGGTGGCTTCTCCCCCCTCCCTTTTCTTCCCCGTTGCTCTGTCTTGCCCCATTGCACGGGCCAACTTCAGCCCTCCAGGTGTTTTGGACTTCAACTCCCACCATTCCTCACAGCCTCAGGCCTCTTCCTTTTCCTCTCAGCCTGGGCAAACTTGGGCCCTCGCTCCCTCAGGATCGGGGTGAGAGAGAGGCAGCGAGGGAGCGAGGGGGCTCCTCCTTTTTTGCTGCTTCCAAGAATAGAATACCCCCCTCCCTCCCTCCCTTCTTCCTATTTGGAGAGTCCCATCTAGAATTCAGTGTGATTTATTCAAGTTTTGGCCTACAACTCCCAGAAATCCCAGCCAATTTACCAGCTGTTAGGATTTCTGGGAGTTGTAGGCCAAAACCATCTGGAATGCGCATGCGCTGGCATACGAACTACTAACGAATTTCGTTAGTAATTAAGTTACATTATAGAAATTTTTGGAATTTTTTTTGTAAGTCTTTCTATTACTAATCAAAAAAAATCCCCCCCCCCCATTAGATTTTTGATTTCCTATTTTTGGGTTCTAAACCATGCCTAGTGTCTTGGTAGATCGGCTGTCAGATAGTGGGCATGACTGTAGGTGGGATTCAGTGCCGCTAGCCATTTCAAAGAGCCTGCACTAGCGAGGCACGCAAGGTCTTCTTGTGCTTGAATGTCTGAAATTCTCTGTTTCACCTCTGCTCTAACTTTGATGGTATTATTGCTCAAGGAGTCTAGGGGTAGCCCACATGATCTTAGTGAGTGGATTAATTCATTTGCCCAAGTAGATTGGTCAGTGTTTTTGAGTTGTTCTTCTAGACAGCAGCGGGGGAGTCTGTGAACTTCAAGGTTTTTGATTTTGCTACCGTAGTTAAAGGCCCTGGCCAAAGCAACGCTTTCTATTCGGTGCATCTCCGTCTCGACTCTGGCTGCTGCTGCTGGCGTGCTTTTATTAACTCCCAACACCTGTCTTAAAAATGTGTTTGGTTCTGATCAAACATGGGCATTTTAAAAGGTCCCCATAATTCGGCTCCATATAGCAGTAAAGGGATGATTTTGGCTGAGTACACTTTGAGAATGGGACCATCTCTAATAACCATATGGATTTCCTAAAACTTGTCTTACTGTGATCCCCAAATACCCATTTCCTTATTTTTCCATGTGGAAATGGATGAGCAGAGATGAGTGGAAACATTTTAGTGCATGACTGCCAGGTGAAGTAAGGGATAAGGATCTTGCATCCGTAGAGAGGAAGGAATTTTAGTAGGTACTGCTATCAAGCAAGCAATATTTGCTGAAATTTCTACTTCATCAGATGTCATGTTTCACATAGTCTTCTTTCACATGACAACTTTAGTGATGTGCTTATTTGTGAGAATGCCGTAGGAAGATACTTTGACTATTGTACACTGTCCTACACCATCCTGTGGACACAAGAGGTAAAACACCGCCTTCTCACTTTCTCACTTCCCTAGTTAAATAACTTGTACCAAAAACTACTTCCAAGTTTGACATCAATTGTTAGCCAAGGACTGGGGGCTGGCAATTATTGTCCCCATATATAAAAATAAAGGGAAGCAAGATGACCCTGCAAACTATAGACCAGGGGTGCCCACACTTTTTCAGCATGTGAGCTACTTTTAAAACAACCAAGTCGAAAAGATCTACCTGTCGTGCGTGCGCTCCTGCCACTGCACGCGCACTCCTGCCGCTGTGCGCGTGCTCCTGCCGCAAATCCCATCCTTCACAATTGCAGCAGCAGCAGCAAAAGAAGGAAGGAAGGAGAGGAGAGAGAGAGAGAGAGAAGGGGAAGAGGGAAGAGGGAGGCAGGGATGCGGAGTGGGGGGTGGGCCCCGCCCGCATGGGCTGTGCGCGTTGCATGTCGCCTGCCAGTGCGTGAGTGTGTGGATGTGAGCTTGGAGAGGGGCTACTGCTGCCTCTCCCTTTGGAGGAGAAGGCTGGCACCGTGAAGCCCACCCGCCCCATGGAAGGGAGGGAGCCCACAGAAGAAGGTGCTCTAGTCTTGGGTGCCCCCCCCCCCAAGATGAGCGGAGGGCACACCTCGCGCTCCCTCATTCCCGCAATGCCCCACAGGCGGAAGGAGTGCTGCGTGGGCGGAAGGAGTGCCATGCGGAGGGTGCGTGTGCGCTGGGCAGAAGCGCCCCATCTGGCTGCAATCGACCTCATTTGGACTCACGATCGACTCATCAATCGCGATCGACTTCCTGGGCAGCCCTGCTATAGACACATCGGCCTCCCCAACACCATCAGCAAAATATACGCGAGGCATCTTCAATAGAAACTGCGGGACTGGATGGAACAAGAGAACATGCTTGCAGAGGAGAAAGACGGCTTCAAGAAAGGACGATCCACCATCAACCATTGCATAGAACTGCAACACCTCATAGAAACATATTCCTCTCACAGGCCATCCTCCCTCTATGCTGCATTCATAGACTTCAGAGAAGCTTTTGAGTCCATCTCCCATACCAAGCTATGGGAAAAACTTGGGTCCACCTCAACAGACAGACGGCTCCTGTATGTAACATGAGCTCTCCATGAAGGAACTACTCTGAAAGTAAGATGCAGTTCCCAGGGCTATCTTACCAAAGCGGTTGAAAATGAGAAAGGCATCAAGTGAGGGGACATTTTGGCCCCACTATTATTCAATTTTCATATTAACTCCATGGTGGAACATCTATACCAGTGTTTCCCAACCAGTGTGCCGAGGCACAGTAGTGTGCTGTGACGGACCTCCTGCTGTGCCACGAGAAAAGCTCTCTGCCCCCCTTCCTTCCCCCCTACTCCTGCCGAACTCCTGCTGCTTGGGAGAGGAGGAGAAAGGGCCGGGTGGCGGCGAAGAAAAAGAAGAAAGGGCCAGGGCGCCACCTCCTTCGGCCATTTCCCCAGCCAGCCTCCAATCCGCCATGATTCCCACCATGACTCTCACCCATCGCTTGCTGAAGCCACGTGGAGGAGGAACCCCACCCACTGAAGTCCGTCCACCACTCATGCTCCTCCTCTGTGGGAGGGCTGAAGCTGGGAGGAGGGGCGGGGCATGGCATGGTCTGGCTCCACCCCCCTCCCCCCGGCTTTGGCACTCCCAGCAGCTGCTCCAGCCTTGAGGGGACAGTGCAAAGCCAGCATTGTGCTGGCTCTGCCACCACTGGGTTGGCACTGCCCCCTCAAGGCTGGAGCAGCTGCTGGGAGAGCTGAAGCCAGGGGGAGGGGGCGGAGCATGGCACGGCCTGACTCCTCCCCCTCCCCCCAGCTTCGGCATTGCCAGCAGCTGCTCCCAGCAGGCCACCATCCCCCAGCCTTACTTACTGTGTTCGAGCGTCATTTTGGGTCATTTTGGTTGGTGGTGTGTCCCCGGAGTTCTTTTAATGTTAAAAGTGTGCCGTGGCTCAAAAAAGGTTGGGAAACACTGATCTATACAACTTGGACTTCCACCCTTCAAAACTAGCAGGAAGTCATCTATCCACCTTGCTTTATGCAGATGATGTAGTTCTTCTTTCAATACCTCAAGTTTGACTGAAAAGAGCCCTGAGGGCATTAACAAATTACTGCAAAGGCAGAACAGCTGCATATCAACTTACTGGCAAATAAAAGGAATTACCATGTGCTTTAAAAAAAACAGAAATGTGATTAAATTGGGTTTTTAAACATTTCTAAATTAACTTTTAGTGGAATTTTAAATTTTGCAATCCACTTTGTTGCGAGAAAGGAAAGGAATATACAAAAATAAAATCACCCAACCTCAAAGTATTTTTACTGGACAACATATTGTATGGCAGCAAGTCAATTGATGATGTCGTTTTAAAGTGAGTGGTTAAATTCTAAGGATAGTAACATAAACAATAATTCAGAAATAGCTGTCTTGCCACTTTATCACATTCATTAAATATTACTGAGCCACCCACTTAAGAAATGGCAACCTTCTTTGTTCATCACATAGCGTAGGCTTCAAGTGTAGGGTAGAAGCCTACGCTATGGTCTGGGGCCAGTGTACTTAATCCTGTACTGTCCCACCAGATCCTTACACTCTGAAGAGCAAAACCTCCTGGTTGTTCCAAGTCCTAAGATATACCATTTGACTGCAACCCGGCGAAGGGCTTTTTCGATCATAGCTCCAGTTCTCTGGAATGCGTTGCCCTCTGATATTCGTGCACTCCAGAGCCTTCTATCATTTCGAAAAGCATGCAAGACTTTTCTGTTTCGGCATCCTTTTGGGGCCTGGATAGATGTGGTCTCTCATTTTGCTGTAAACGCCACCTTGTATTGTTCTGCTTTTATCGAAATGATTTTAATGTGATGCTTTAATTGTGATGTTTTTTTAGCTGTATTTTTGTGATTGTGTGTAAGTCACCCCAAGCCACTGGGAGTGGCGGTGAATAAATTTGAATAAATAAATAAATAAATATCTTGGCATTTATAAAGGGTTGCAAAGGGGTATATTTTCAGATGCTTTCTAAGCTGGTTGGCAAGTGACTTTTTTTTTGTTTTTGCAAATGATCCAGATAGAGATGGGCGATTTGGCCAATTCTGTCATGTGATGGTATTAGTCTTTCTCAGCTTTAAAATGATATAGTTACGCAATTTGTGGGAGGAGCCGAAATGCCCCTTAGAGAAAAAGCTCCACCATTACCTTCTGCTCACTGAGAAGGGAAATCGGCAATATGTTGTGTTCCTTTCTGTCTCATGCATTTTCTGGGGGCTTTTCTTCCTTGCTTGCTTATTTCCTTGCTTCCTTCCTTCTCTGTGCTGTGTGTGCCATGTGTTACTTCCTCCTCCTTCAAATGATATTTCAAATGGTATCAGAATTTCTTATTTGGATTTCTTGATTAGCTTTTATTGGGTATATGCAGGCTATATGTGGGCCGCGGTGGGACAATGGATTAAATCCTTATACTATTGAACTGCCTTATACTGTTGAACTGCTGACCTGAAAGTTGGCAGTTCAAATCTGCGAGATGGGGTGAGCTCCCATCTGTCAGTCCTAGCTCCTGCCAAACTAGCAGTTCGACAACCTGCTGTAATCTGCTCTGAGTCTCCTAGGGGAGAAGGGCAAAATATATATAAAGTGTATTATTGTTGTTATCGTTGTTATTATTATTATTATTGGCAATGTGAATGTAATGTATTGGTTTGAGTATTTATGATGTTATGTATGTAATTATGTGTTGTCCTCCCTCGGAACCTGTACAGATCAAAACGCATCAGGCTATTTAACTCAGTGATTTTCAACCTTTTTTGAGCCGCGGCACATTTTTTACATTTACAAAATCCTGGGGCACACCACCAACCAAAATGACACACAATGACACTCTAGCACAGTAATACATATAGTTAATATGTTTTTAAATGTATTTATACACTCACTTAGTGTGAAAACTGGGCCTGTTTTGATGAACACAAAATAGATATCCTGGCAGGAATGGTAGAAAGACACACACAAAGCTCTTGCTCAACAGCTGTCAGTCTCTCTGTTTTTAGTTTTTATCGCAGTCAAGCTTGAGAAGCTCATCTCACACAGATATGTGGTTGAAAACGGGAGCAATGTCAAAATAGCTTTGTTGGCCAGAATGGGGAACTCCCTGGCAACAGATAACCAAAAAGCTGTCCAAAGGAAGATCAGCAAATTTTAGCTTTAAACTATGATCTTGTTTCAGTTCAATTAGTTGCATCTTTGCTCCAGTTTTATAAGTGATGTCATCAATTTGATTGATTGCAAATTTTCTTACTGAGTGCCCTCCACATCTTTTCTTACACACAAAAAACATAAAAGAACAGTTTTGATTATAAAATAGTTCCAGTACAGGCTGTCTGGGAGGTGTCCAATATGAAGAGCCGATTGTGTTATCTGAGAGTGGCACTTTAGCTATCTCTTTGGCCGTGTCAGTGCTGAGCATCTCATTTGCAATGTCTTTACAAGCTGGCAGTATTAATGTTTCTGCCACAATGTGGGACTTTTAAAATTTAGCTACGAGATCAGCAACAAGGTAGCTAGCTATGAGGGCTCTCTCATTTACCTTTGTGGTTTTTCTCATAGAATTTGCCTGTTTCTCATTGTTTGTATGTACTGTAAGCGTACAAAATAGTCAGTCGGCTTGTTTTCGATGGAAAGGTGTTTCGTTTGGAGATGGCGTTTAAGCTTGCTTGGCACCATGGCGCTATTGGACAGCTTCTCACCACACACCAAGCACAGCGGAGTCGGTGCCGTTGCATCCCCAGTGAAAGTGAATCCAAATGAAAGATAGCTTTCACTGTATTGCCTCGAGCTCACCGTCTTTTCTTTTTTCTTTTGTCCACCACTCATATTAGGGCCTTCATCTGTGTCATAATTTTTCCAGGACCCTGTTTGGCATTTGCATTTTCCCTTCTCAAAAACTTCTCCATCACTGTCACTCGCTTGTCTTTCTGTGATCCCAAATTGCCACTGTCACTTGACACGCAGCTGCAGCACTAACTCTAACTTTGTTTACTTAGCCGCGTCTGAGCGAATCCAAGATGGCGTGACCATAGCACTCTCGCGTCACTTCTTAGGTGGCATGAGAGTGCTATGGTTCCATTTCTTAAAGGGACAGATGTGCCTTATAGTTTATATATGAATGAAGTTCGAAAATAATTTCCCACGGCACACCTGATGATCTCTCACGTCACACTAGTGTTCTGCAGCACACTTGTTGAAAATCACTGAAAAAGCCACATTTTAGTAATTTGAGGGATGCCTTTCTTTTCTCTTGCGGAAGAAGGTTTCAGAAGCTTAGAAGATCAATAGGCAACCAAAGCATATAGGAAATTCACTCGGCCCTGGAAGACAATGCTTCTCAAGCAAATATTAAATTAGAACAGAAAGTGTTACTACATTGCTAATCACCCATGCAAATATTGTGAGATGCAGCTCAATGGCTAACCACACAGGGGAGCCACACACAAACCCAAAGACTAGTAGCTCAGTCTCCAGCAGGCCCAAAATAAGGTCGTACTGCATATACCATATAATCTATTATACATGTATTTTGGCAGATCATGCACTCTCGTTAATTCATCATCCACAGCGTGATATATCCAGGTATTTTCCCCTGCCAGTGGATTTGATTTGCAAATAATACTCCAAATAATACACTATTCTTATTTTACACATTTAAATATTCAGATGCATGCTTCTTAATGTTCACCCTGTATTTTACTTGCATATCAGTGTCATTGCAAAGAACAGTGAGTGATGAAACAGAATCATAGAGTTGGAAAGGCCCACAAGGATCATCCAGTGCAAACAGAAAATGAAAGCACTCCTAATAGGCATTCAGCTTCTGCTTAAAAACCTCTAGAGCAGTGATTTTCAACCTTTTTTGAGCCACGGCACCTTTTTTACATTTACAAAATCCTGGGGCACACCACCAACCAAAATGACATCCTAACACAGTAATACATATAGTTAATACGTTTTTAAATGTATTTATACACTCATTTAGTGTGCAACCTGGGCCTGATTCGATGAACGTTTGGAGAAAGTTGCTTGGCACCATGGCACAAATTAAAGATAGCTTTCCCCGGTGAAAGTGAATCCAAATGAAAGATGCCTTGATTGCCTCACTCACCATCTTTTCTTTTCCTTTTGTCCACCACTCATATTAGGGCCTTCATCTGTGTCATAATTTTGTCCAGGGCCCTGTTCGGCATTTGCATTTTCCCTTCTCAAAAACTTCGCCATCACTGTCACTCGCTTGTCTTTCTGTGATCCCAAATTGCCACTGTCACTTGACGCGCAGCTACAGAACGAACTCTTGGCCTTTGACTCCCAGAAATCCCAGCAAGTTTAGCAGCTGTTAGGATTTCTGGGAGTCAAAGGCCAAAACATTGAGGACCCACAGGTTGAGAACCACTGGTCTAGATAGAATCTCTTTTTCTGCAATCTGAATCCATTTCTTCCCTGGACATTTCTACACTGATCCATAAAGTGGGCTTAATGTGGTGTCTAAGATGCTGGATTAGGCTCACTTGCAGCCCAACAGAAACCCCCTGAGCTTCCTTGATGGCAACAGGAAATCCCTATGGCTACATTGTGCTGAACATGATTCAGTGCTGCTGGGCAGGAACCCTACCTGTTACCACCCATCCCCCTGTGTTGTGGATAGTTATGGACACCTACCTCATTCTGTGGGGTGCAGCAACCTTCTGGTGAGTCTCATGACCTACCTCCAACCAGCGTCCTTTGCAAATCATGAGATCTACCAAAAAGTTACTGGATCGCCAAGGATAGGGCAGATGTTCATATTGTGACTGAAATGAGCCACAACTTTGGGGCCACCTGAGCATGGGAAGCTTGTTGAGACAAGATGCACCTGACTCAACAGGCCCTAACTTGGTGGGGGGGGGGGGCTTACTCCAGATTTGGGTTTTTCCTCCAAGATGATTATCTTGGGGGTAAAAATTGCTTGATTAACCTGGGGAATTTATTCAAATCAGAGCTGATTGCACCACACATCATCATAAGTGGTTAGCTTCCCACTCCCCAATATGGCATCCTTTTTTAAAATTTTTTTTAAAAATCTATAAGAAAGTGAAAGAGGAGAGGAAAAAAGGGAAAGAAAGAATTAAAAAAAATCCCTAGAAAAAGTAAAAAATGTAGAGTCCCAAAAATGAGCAGGAAGAGCTTTAAAAAGACAAAAAGGAAAAAGAAGGGGGATTTTGTGACTTCTATTCTTCTTCCATTCCATTTCCATATTTCTTAATTTCCGCTAAAAGAAAAATAAGCAGTCTTTAAAAATGATTTTCTTTATATCGTATAGATTTAACTTTAATTTTTATGTTTTATTTGTTCTTCCTTCATTATTTATTCATTATCCATCTCTAATTTTATTTAAAAGGGGAAAAGAAAGAAATACGGGAATTTTACAGTTCTTTTCCCACGTATTTTGGGAGCTACTGATTTAAAACCAAGTCTCAAAGATCACCTACCCAGAAATGTAAAACGTATCACTATTTTCTTATTTATTTATTTATATTTCTTATTCATTTTTATGTACCGCTCCTTCCAGCAGGCTCGGGGCAGTTTACATAAAATGAAGTTATAAAATATCAACATTTCAATTTAATAACAACAATATAAAACAGAACATAAAAATACATCCAACCACCCCATTTCTCCCACACTGCCATATTACCACACATATTATCAGCCAGAAAGTAAGAAGAGAGGCTTTTGAACTGCAAGGCCATTTAATACTCAGCTGGGTAAACAAAGAGGCATGGAAAAATACATCCAACCACCCCATTTCTCCCACATTTCCATATTCCCCAACATATATTTCTCAAGGAACAAAGCAAGCAGAGAGGCTTTGGAGCTAAAAGACCATTTTTAAAAATAAAAAGGAAACAAAGAGACATGCCACAGAACAATCAAGCACCCACCCCAAAGTAAAGACCGACCTTTGAGATGCGGTAAAAAAATGACCCCCCAAAGCGTCCGTCCTTCTTCTCCTCCTCCGTCGTTGCTCCTATTTCCACGCCGCCAGCATGCGTGCCGCTCCAAGAGCTCACGAGAAGTCCGAGAGGCAGAATGGGTGCTTCTGCGCATGCGCGCGGGGCCAGCCATGCATCGCGTCATCCAGGCCCGCCCCCCTTGGCCTCCTACGACTCTGAGTGGCTGGAGAAGGACGGAGGGAGGAGGAGGAATCCAAAAGAGGGGGCCCATTCTGCCTCTTGTACTCTGGAGCTTTTGGAGGCGGCGCGCGAGCAGGGAGCGGGGAGGAGCAACGACGGAGGACTTCTTTGCAGCGTGCAGGGGTGCGCGAAGAGGACCAACAGCAAAAAACCTGGTCAGGGGCCTGGAGATCACCAGGATGAGGCCCAAAGATCACCCTGGTGATTGAGATCACCATTCTGAGCACCCCTGCTCTAATGGTTCCCACTTTGTACTATTTAGCCCTTTTCCATTACTCTTCTTAATCCAGTATGTTAATTCGTCCATATCCTTTATATCCAGTATTTTCTGTAGCCACTGTAGCCTTGTAGGGATTTGATCTTTTTTCCAAAATGTTGCGAAGCAAATTCTTGCTACTGTGGTAAAGAATATAAATAATTTCTCTGTATTATATTCTGCAAAAATTTCTTCCTCCAACATCCATCCAACATGCCTAGCAAATAGAATTCTGGTTTCATTGGGAATTCAATATTTAGAATTTTTTTTACATTCTGTGTGTATCATCTGCCAGTACTCTTGTTTTTGGTCATGACCACCACATATGGTAGAAGGATCCTTCATGGACTTTGCACTTCCAGCATTTATTATCCACATTTTTATACATCAAATTTAATTTTTTTTGGAATCATGTACCATCTGTGGAGCATCCTTTTAAATACTTAAACATGCTATCATGCCCCCTTCCGCTCTTCTCCTCTCCTAGCAAAACATACCCAGATTCTTACGCTGCTGCATAGAGGGCTTAGCTTGCATACCTTGAATAATTTTGGTTGCCCTTCTCTGGACACAGGCCAACTTGGCTTTGTGGGTTCTTAGTAAATTAAGAAAGGCCTGGATCTAACAGGCGATATAGTGGATTTGGGACAAAGCAAGGTTTTCCTGCATTGTCTTGAATTAATTTGCTCTTAGAGGAGGCATCATTTGGATGCCTCCAGTAAAAGCGCGAGAGTCATGCATTTTGGGCCCTGTCTGGATGGGCCCTTAGTTAAGGCAAACGCATAGACACCAATTCCTTGATAATTCCAGACACAGGGTCATTTCAATCCCCCACATATATACATCAGGGTAGAAGAAGCAAGCTGACTATCTCTCACTTAATTGCCCAATAATCATAGAAAGGTTAAAGTATTTATAAAGAAAAAATACCTTGTCACTGTACATTGTACAACAATGGGAAATGCTTTCCCCAACGCACATCACAAAAAACAACATCTCCATCCCTCCACACTTCAACCACTAACTAGTATTTCAGAGGGAAGGTCTGTTTCTGTGCATGGGTTGCGGTGACTTCCTGTATAAAGCATGCTTGCTGAGCATCTCAATCTTCTTTGAGAAAGAATAAATAACTTGAACTCTGCAAGTGGACAGCTGAAGAGTGCCAGGATGATGCTAAGGGAAAGGGAAAGGGAGAGGGAGAGGAGAGAAGGTTGAAGGCAGGGAAACCAGAAGGGGAGGAGGAGGGAAAGGGAAGGGGAAGGGGAAAAGAAGGGGAGGGGAAAGGGGAGGGGAAAGGGGAGTGGAGGGAAGGGGAAAGGGGGAGGGGAATGGTGAGGGAAACGGGAAGGGAAATGAAAGGGAGGGGAGGGGGAAGGGGAAGGAACGGATCCTTTGTTGAGAGGTGATTAGCTGTTCCTGATGGTGTCATGTCTGGAGTTCCCCTGTGTTTGAATGTTGTTCTTTATTTGCTGTTATGATTTTAGCATTATTTTTTAATACTGGTAGCCAGATTTCGTTCATTTTCATGGTTTCTTCCTTTCTGTTGAAATTGTTCACATGCTTGTGGATTTCAATGGCTTCTCTGTGTAGCCTGACATGGTAGTCGTTAGAGTAGTCCAGCATTTCTGTGTTCTCAAATAATATGCTATCTCCAGGTCGGTTTATCAGGTCCTCTGCTAAGGCTGACTTCTTAGCAGTGCCTTTCATGTTCCTTGATTCGTGTTTGGGTAATGCTGCGTTTTGTGGTCCCTATGAACAAGTCTACATAGGGATTACCAAACGCAGCATCCAAACACGAATCACAGGGTTATTTCAGAGGAAATCCTCCACATATATACACCAGGGTATAAGAAACAAGTTGGCCACCTCTCACTTAATTGTCCAATAATCGTAGAAAGCTTAAAGTATTTAGAAAGACATAATAGCTTTATTGTCACTGTACATTGTATAACGAAAGGGAATGCTTTCCCCAAATCACATCACAAAAACAACATCTCCATCCCTCCACACTTCAACCAGCAACTAGCATTTCAGAAGGAAGGTCTGTTTCTGTGCAGGGGTTGCGGTGACTTCCTGTATAAAGCGTGCTTGCTGAGCATCTCAATCTTCTTTGAGAAAGAATAAATAACTTAACTCTGCAAGTGGGCAGCTGAAGGGTGCCAGGATGATGCTAAGGGAAGAGGGAGAGGAGAGAAGGTAGAAGGAAGAAGAACCAGAAGGGGAGGGGGAGGGGAGGGAGGGGGAAGGAGGGGGAGGGAGGGGGAAGGATGGGGGAATGGAGGGATAGGAGAAACAGAAAGGAGGAAAAAGAAAGGGGGAAAAGGAAGGAAGGAAGAAAAGGAGAAAATAAAAAAGGATATGGGAAAAGAGCAGGACAAAAAGAAAAGAGAAACAGAAAGAGAGAACAAAGGAAAAGACCAAAAGAGAAGGAGAAAAGAAAAAGTGAATAGAGAAGGGCAAAGAGCAGAGGGAAATTCGGAGAGGAGAGAGAAGAGACAGAAAGGTGAAAGAGATAAGACAAAGGAGACAGATGAGTGAGATGAGTGAGGTATGTGAGATGTGTGTAGTGTGTGATTAGAAAGAGATAAAAGATAGGAAAAAAGAGAAAGACAGAACGATATAAAAAAGAAAAAGGGAGAAAAGAGACAAGTGATGTGTTAAGAGTGATAGGAGATGGGCAATGCGTGTGAGATGTGCATGGTGTACGTGATGTGTGTGGTGTGTAATGTGTGTGACTTTTCTGGTGTATGAGGTGTGTGTATTGTGTGTGTGGTTTGTGTTCTGGGTGATGTACGTGTTCTGTGTAATGCGTGTGATATGAAATGTGTGGTATGAAATGGGCAAGATGTCCGAGATGTGTGTGGTGTGTGATGTGTGATATGTGATGTGTGTGGTTTGTCTGGTGTATGAGGTTTGTGTATTATGTGTGATCTGATGTGTGTGGTGTGTGAGATGTAAGCAGGTGGTGGAATGGGAGGGGGAGGGAGAAGGGAAGGGAAGGAGGGGGGGAGGGAGGGGGAGGGGGGAGGGGAGGGATAAAGGAGGGGAGGGAGGGGGAGAGCATGGAGGAGAGGAATTGAAGTGGGAGGGGAAAGAAGGGGGGGGAGAGGAAGGAGGCCTGAGAGGAAAGAGAAAGAGATTGATTGAGGAGGATTGAACAGTCAGACTTCTGCCACAACTGGACACACGTCTGAAGTCTTTGGGATTTCAAACAAATGGGAAGTATAAAACACAGTAAATGAGTGGACGGTTCAGCCTGCCATCCTTCAGCTACGGCCTTCTACTCTCATCTCAAAATGTTTTGGGTTGAGTTCTGTGAAAGACTGGCCAATACTGTGATTTCCTGTTTAGTTAAGATATAGCCAGAAGTGGCTCAAACATCCAGACAGTTGAGGTGAGGAATGGGCATTGGGCAACGCATCAGGAAGAAGGGAAAATGCCTTGGCGTTGTGTTTCTCTTGATTTCCTCTGATTCTGTCTGGCTCTCACTTCAGGTCGTGTTGCCTCCTGGTATCTCTGCAAATTGACATTACTCTCGAAGAAAGGTGATCACAGCGAACGAGCTTGAAGGTTGTATGTTTCCAACTGAGGTTGATGAGGCTGAAATCCTGACTGAAATCTCTGCCAAATCCCAACACTTGTGAGGCTTTTCACCTGAGGATAATGATAAGAAGGACATCACATGATATAAGACAGCTTTGTCAGCTTGGTGAAGTACCCAATTTTGGGCCAAGATCTAAACTATTACGCCTTTTGCATACCATCTGGCTCCCTTCCCAGATCAGAAGTCCAGCAGGGAATAGGAGTTGAAGACCCCCATGCCAGGATGCCAACCACACCAATTCAAACTCTTTTAATGAATCAGAGAAGGAAATGCAAAGACTACAAAAAGACTTCTATAACAAACTTTGTACTGTGCTGCATTTGACTCACCTAAGGAACAACGGCTGAGGATCGGTGCAACTAAGAAGCTCTGATTTCAGTTTGAAGCCACTTGCATCCTTCTCCTTGCATCATTGGCAACCAATCAGGTCTGGGTCTTTCTCAGCCATGTGTGTGTCCATTTCTTTATGGTACATATCTTCATGGTACAGCTTATGCATACATAGTCTTTGGGATTTCAAACTGGTCTTGGCTGTAAAAGAAAAGAAAACAGCAGTAGAGACATCCTGTCTTCCTTCAACCATGGCCTTCTCCTTCCATTCCATGACGGTTTGAGTAGGATTCTGCCAAAAGCTTGCCAACAAGCTTTGTCTCACCCTTGGTGCTTGTTTATCCTGCTGAAGCTACTTGGGCCTCTTTCTGAGTACCTGTGTGTCATCCTTGGACATTCACATGTTCTGCTTTCATGAACTTGACTGTAGCTCCTGCTTCACTGGTTTCACCTCCTTGTCCTTGGTGGCCATGGAGCTTTGTGCAACTGCCTGGCTGTTATCTATAGGGTCTGCTAATGTCAAAATGAGACGCTCATATGTTAAGCAAGAAGGAGCATCCCCAGACTTTGCCTAAGTGGGGCAAAATAGCATTAAACCAGGAAGACCTGGAATACTCACCAAAAGTAGATGTGCACAACAGATAAAGTCAATGTTGAATTCAAGGTACATTTGGGTTTTCTAGTAAGTGTTGTTAAGCCCCAAATAATTGCATCTATAACTGATCCAAATAAACAACTTGTCAGTCTTTGGATGTCTTGCAACAGTCAAGCCTCTCTCCCTCCCACCTGCCATCTCTGCTCAGATCTGAAGCTCATCCTGATAGTGACATCACCCATTGCATCAGAGTGTTTGTGATCAGCTAAGGCTGTCTCCATGTCAACAACAGTTTAGACCAGTGTTTCTCAACCTTTTTTGAGCCGCGGCACACTTTTTACATTTACAAAATCCGGGGGCACACCACCAACCAAAATGACACTCTGAAGGTACAGCTGATGGGGTCTGTAGTACCATCACAGAAAATACATTGACCTGTTATACTATATGATTGGAGTAATACCAATAATTGACAGCAGGTGTTAGCATACTATAATATATGCAATAATACATGATCTACTCACATTGAACATAGCTACTGGGGGGGGGGGGTGATAGGTGAATGATGTTCCATGCAGTCCTTCCAGTCAGTGGCCACGTGACTCTGGAGGCTCCTGCAGAGAACGCCGGCTCTCCGGCTGAGAAAAAGTGAGCCCCAGCGCCAGAAGAGGAAGCCTTTCCCTCCTGGGTCCGTGCGCCTGCCTGCTTGTGCCCCTCGGGAGGCCCGCCCGCCCGCCTGCCTATGTGTGCCAGACTTTGCCCTGGGTGAGTCCCCACGGAGAGGCAAACTGCACCATTCTCTTGCGGAACATGGGCCTCTCTAGGACCTAGAGAGGCAGGAGAGGCTCAAGAGGGGAGGGGCCGGGCGTCGCTCTCCTCCTCCTCCAGAAATGAGCCTCCTGGGTCCGTGCGCCTGCCTGCTTGTGCCCCTCGGGAGGCCCGCCCGCCCTCCTGCCTGCGTGTGCCGGACTTTGCCCACGAAGAGGCAGCCTTCCCTCCTTGCACCCACGCTCCCTCCCTCCACTTGGGTCTCTCCCACCGGACTCTCTGGAAGACGCGAGCCGGACAAGCTCGGCTCCCAGGCAGGGCCTGGGCCCTGCGGGGAGCCATTCTCCTGGTTCGCGGGTTTGTCCGGCTCACGTCTTCCGGAGAGCCCGGCGGGAGACGGGAGCTGGTGAGACCCAAGTGGAGGGAGGGAGCGTGGGTGCAAGGAGGGAAGGCTGCCTCTTCGTGGGCAAAGTCCGGCACACGCAGGCAGGAGGGCGGGCGGGCCTCCCGAGGGGCACAAGCAGGCAGGCGCACGGACCCAGGAGGCTCATTTCTGGAGGAGGAGGAGAGCGACGCACGGCCCCTCCCCTCCTGAGCCTCTCCTGCCTCTCTAGGTCCTAGAGAGCCCCGTGTTCCGCAACCGCTGATCCGCGATCAGCTGGTGTGCCATGGGAAAACCTCGGAGGGGGGAGAAAGGCGGGGGGAAGAGGTTTTCTTGTGGCACACCAGCTGATTGCTCACGGCACACTAGTGTGCCGGGGCACAGCGGTTGACAATGACCGGTTTAGACAACCTCTGCAACTAGGCCCCATCTGCAATACCATATCATATAATTTAACTGCACTGAACATCATTATTTGAACCTACATATGGCAGTGTACATGGAGTCTAGCATATTTATTTATTTGAAGTTACATAATTGGTGTAATAAAGTTTAGGAAAATATGGAATACTCTCATTAATTGAAAGAGGTCAATTACACACATATTATGAACAGATAATTGGTAACATTTATAAAATGAGTAAGTTTTACCATTTCAGTTGGAAGATGAACAAGTGAAAGATTGTGTGATAAAAGGGATGGCAAAAGTGACTAGGGGACTAATATTGGACTCATAGAATAACAGAGTTGGAAGAGATCACATGAGCCATCATTCACTGAAGTAAACTGTAATTTTTTGTACTGTTGTGAGTAAGAATGAAACTCAGAAATGTGACAGATAGTTTCTCGCGACTACATTGTAAAAAGAGAGAGAGAGTGTGTATATATACTGTATATATATATATATATATATATATATATATATATATATATATCCCCTATATCTATTATCATTGAGTTGCAGAAGAAACGCCAGGAGAGAATGCTATCCAAGCATAGGCTAGGCATAGAGAAGAAGGCAGATAGCACGCTAGAGAACAGCAGTGATTTTCCAACCACATTAGTAGTCCTGATCATTACAAGTAGAAAACCATGTGCTTTGGATTTACAATATAGTGATTTTTAGTAGACATAAGGTCTACATATGATTGGCCAGTTAAGCATTCAGAAAAGTAACGGCATTAATAGACAAACTTTAAAATGGATGGGTAATGTGTAGCCAATGAATAAATTACAATAATCAAATCAGACCTCATGAGTGTTAACAGTGAAATTTAAGTTATGCCTTCCATTGATTGTATAAAACTTATGACTGGAAGGAGGGGGTGTTACTCAGTCTTGTTACCCTCAGACCCTACAGCTGATTTGGAATAAACTGTGTCCTGAAGATCAGTTGTCAGTTTCTCGTTCCTGCGGGCTGGATAGCAGCCTTCAGTCAAACTCTATTTGGAGTTCATCTTGACCTCACTTCTATCGCTGCTGCTACTCAGTGGCCGTAGATCTCTCTGTAAGCACCTGGCCATCACTTGTCCTATTGGTTCATGTCCTTTTATATCCTATCTTGTCGCATAGGGGAGAATAGATTAATTATTGCTGAGTTGCACCTTTACAAAGGTCTAGTATGTCACAAAGAGAAAACAAAGAGAGTGAGGGTTGCTGAGGTTTGGGGAGCTCTTTTAGAAGTTCTCATTGTCGCAACTAAGTCTTCATCTCAATTTCTATAAGACATATTTCTGAAAATATTGAGGATTCTAGCAATTTTTGAGAGATGAAAGTGAATTAAAAATATTGGTTCATTTTGTTTGGAGTGTATCTGACTATTTAAGTTAGTTCCATGTTGAGGTCTATATACAGACCTAGACTTAATTGGGCCTCTGATTATGAGGGAGCTCTAATACTCCTTTTTTCTTTATTCCTTGGATTCCTTGGAATGTTATGGAGCTTTTCTCCTACAATACTTTGCTGCCTCTTCACATGATGGCTAGTATCATGTAACAGCTACTCTCGTATCTAACAAACTACGTATTAAGTAGCATTCTGAATGTAGAACAGTTACAAAGAGTAGTTGTTACCGCTGTGTATGTGTGTTGTAATCATTCCTAATGGCTGGTGTGGAACATTGAATCTAACAATGAAAAGCTCACCTTGAAAATACACGATCCCCCCCCCCCCCCCTACTTTTGAGGTGTGTGCATAACTTCGATCTTGGAAACATGCTACTTTTGGTGACAAAGTGATTCAATTTTACTAGCAAATCAGGATTTAAAGCAATCTCGTATAACAGTTTCGTACTCATATAAAGGTTTCAAATTATATTTACTGTATATGCCAGGTTGGATTTTTTCCTTTTACACTTCATATGTACTACACTTGATTCCTGTCTTGTTCATTCTATAGCCACTTTGTGTGGTTCATCAAAACATGATTGACAAATATATTTCCTTTTCTTAATAAGAAAGTTATTCATTTTAGTGGTACTTATTGCAACTCAAGCAACACATTGCGCAAGTTGTAAATGATATACTAGTATCTATACTTGAACAACACCTGCTCTCCATTTCTGTAGTGATTGAGCTTCTCTACTGGCTGGAAGGGGCTGGGCTAGATGACCTTTTGTGCCTCTGGCATCGCATTCCCTGGAGCTATTTAAACAGGCTGGATGGCCATCTTCTGGGAGGGCTTCCCCTGGTCTTCCTTCCTGGCTGAAAGGGTCGGGCTGGATGGCCTTACTGTTATCACATGCTTATCTGTGTAAACATGGATGTCCTAATGTTCTTTATGTCGACGTGGGATTTGATGTAAGGTAAATGTTTAAATGTAATTTGTGCAATTACTGTGTATGTTATGTGATTGTGTTGTGACCCAGCTGCGGCAGCAATAAAGCCCAGGAGTAGAAAAGGATAACAAATGTTTATTTAACAAAACATGGGAGTTGGTCTAACAAAAAATAGCCTTTCGTCGGCTGGAGAAAAACCCTCATTAAACCCAGGAATCCCTAAACAAAAATGCTGAAGATAAAAGAACTCCCAAAACAAATAGCAGACGTCCGTCTATGGTATCCAGTAGAGGAATATTCATGAAGCGAAGTCAGTCACCGGTCCAAGGTCATCAGACAGGAGAAAATCAATCCGGATAAGGAGGAGACGTCGCCGAGTCGAACAGGAGCTAAGTATATTAACAAACACATAACTTGCAGCCCCCATACCACCCAGCATCTGTCTCCCTCCAAGTAATACTATACACAATTCAGTAGCAGCCACTCACAGTATTCACACGAGGATCAAGAGGCACACGGCAGCAGCTAAACAAAAGAGCAGACATAAATCCAGAAACCCCCCCCCACCTTTTCCCCAAATCAGCTAGAGCTGCCATAGCAGCTCTCCCAAGAACACAAAATGAATAAAGAACCCATAACTCACGAGTAGTTCTGGAAAATCAGGAACAAGAATACCAGGAACCAGGATACATGAGCTAGAACAATAATAACTCCTTGACCACCGCAGGGATCAAGCCAAATACTCATATTTCTTATAGGACTCTCAATCAGAGTCCTCGGAGACCCCACCCAGCTCCAAAGCATCAGCATTCCTATTCCCTGCAGCTGTAGCACCAGGCCCAGATCTCCAAGCCAGCCAAAGTTCTTCTTGGCTTAAAGGGACCCCCTCAGCCTCAGAATGCGAAGACGGCCAGTCCCGGTCCGTCTGGAACCCCAGAAACGTGCTGGTCTCCGAGTCTGCATTACATACATCCCTCACCTCCTGCACCAATGCCGAATCCAGATCTGTATCACTTTCCTCTGACTGTAATTCTGCATTCCCTGTGAAACCCTCAAAGGAGTAAAAAACAATAGGCAACACCGTGGTGTAAGAACCGAAAATGCTATTCAGGTGTATCAGTAAATACAATAAACTGTAATATATCAAATAATCATCTATTAGCGATATATAGGTCAATACATTTACAACCCCAATGGGATATGTAGGAGGGGGGTACAAGTGGAAACACCACTATGCGAATACATCCAAATACAGTCAAGAGACTAACAATTCATCTTATGCATCATAGCAATGTACAAACATATCAAGAAGCCTTGGGCCAAGAGGGACAAATGTTCCTTCTTGGTGCAGGGAGAAACTACAGTTCAAAATACATAATATCAACAGCAAAGTAAAGGTCAACGAACTGCAGGTAAAGGTGGGAGGATCCCAGGTGTATCTGTGTCAAGCAGGGCGAAAAAGCGACAGGAGACGCTCAGCAACGGCCCAGTCTAGGGCGCGTGCGCGGACAAGCGCTATGGCTAGCCGCAAGTAAAGCTGGGTGTTGTAGTCCTGTCGGGACGCTCGATAGGCCGAACTGCGCTGTGCGCATCTGCGGGAGGCGCACAATGGCGGCCCGCAAAGGATGGTGGTAAAGGTAGTTCGGAAAGGTTCTAAGGGCGTCCGTGTGGTAAAGGGTGGATTGGCAGATGCCGGGAAAGTAGAATGGGAGTCTGCTTGTCACTCGGTGGGTGAGAGCAGCGGAGGAGAGGTTGCCTGACGGCGGGAGCTCACTCCTAAGCCGGCGAAGGGCCGTTTGTCTAACAGACTTCTTCAGAGGCATAGAATAGGCGTCCTCAAGGGTAGTAAGTCTAGAGAGTAACAATGGTATCAATATTTAAAACCCAGAATGAACGGTGTGGTCAGGGCATGAGAAAGTAAGAAGTAAAAAGTAGTTACCATCAAGAGTTGTCCAATCTGCGTGGAGGACGGACCATTCCATCAGCAGGAAATGGCAAAGAGCAGAGGTCACCTTGAGGGCTTATAAAGGATTTGGCTAGGAAAGTTGTTAAAGGGGCATCCTTTTTAGAAAGATGGTTACTCGTTGTTAAGGGTGGTCAAGGGAAGAATTAAGGAGGGGAACAGGGCAACATATTCTACTTGTTCAGGAGTGCAGTGATAGTCAGGGGGTCATTGAGACCTCCCCAACGTTTGTCAGTGGCCAATTGTACGATCCAGAAAGTTTCTCTTTTCCTTAGTAGGGCTGTAATGTCCGTGTATGGTGGGCATTTAACTTTTTCAAGGACCTGGATTTTGATGTTGTCAAAAGTGTGATTTTTAAGGGTACAGTGAGAGTATAGAGTAGAGTCTGTTGATTTTAATTTGATTTTCGATTTATGTTCTAGGGAGCGTTCTCTCAAGCTCCTAGTGGTATAACCTGTGTACTGCAGGTGGCAGCTGCATTCAAGTAGGTATACTAAGGCTGTGGTTTGGCAGTTGGCATATGAAGTTAGTTTGAATACTCTTTTGTTAGTGGTACTCACTACTGTTTTCTGTTGTTTAATATGTTTACAAATGCTGCAAGAGCCACAGGGGTAAGAGCCTACTGCAAGTGCGCTCTTGAGTGTAGGTTGAGATAGATTAGTGTGTGAGAGAACGTCTCCTATGTTCCTGGTCCTCTTGTAAGCTACCATTGGGAAGTTATTGAGTCCTGGAGTCTCAGAAACTAAGGGCCAATAGCGTTTCATGATTTTAATGATTTGATTGCCATGTGGGCTAAGAGTGAGTGGCCAAACTATTCTGTCATTTTTCTCTCTTGCTATCTTGGGTTGCAGGAGAGATTTCCTGTCAAGAAGGTCCGCCCTGTTCCTTGCTTTGGTGAGAATGTTATCAGGATAGCCCCTACTCCTAAGGTTATTAGTCAATAGGTCGGCTTCTTGTCTATAGTGCGTAGCTTGGGTGTAATTGCGTTTCAACCGCAAAAATTGACCGTAGGGCAAGTTATTTTTCAGACTGAATGTGTGATAGCTTTTGTAATGGAGAAGGCTATTTTTTTGGATGGGTTTCCTATAGTTTTTTACACAAATCCTCGAGTTGTGTATAAAAGTTGTCACATCTAAATAGTTAATACTGTAGTGATCCAAGGTGTAGGTGAAAGAGATGGATTCGTGCCATTGACTCAACCACGTATCAAAGGTGGCTATGTCTAGGTCACCTTGAACCACGAAATACAGATCATCTATGTATCTAAAGACTTTACGGATCTTGGAGACAACGGGGTCACAATTAGCGGAAAACAGCATTTTTCTCTCTAAATAAATCATAAAAATGTTCGCAATTGTGGAGGCAGCACTGCTCCCCATTGCTACTCCGTCTACTTGTAAGTAGAACCGGCCGTCGAAAGTAAAATAATTGTAGTCGAAGATCACGTCCAACAATTCCATCAGGAAGTGTGTCGGAGGATCTTTATGTTGTCTTGTGTCCAGTAGGTCCATTATAATGCTTCTAGCCAGTTCTAGAGGGACGTGGGTATATAACGAAACCACGTCCACAGTAACTAAGTAGTCGTTGGTGGTGGTACGGAGCTGTATCCCATGATTTGCCCTGTGTGGACTATGGAGGCAATAGTAGTCATATATTTTTTGGTGGGATCGCGGTCCAGCGTTTTGTAAAACTTCTGGTCCGAAAGTTGGCGCATGCATTCTTTTATGTAGTCACTCCGGTCCATAAGTACTATACCCCCTCCCTTGTCCGCCTTTTTCCAGACTAGGGAGGGGTCAGTAACCTCACCCCCACTGAGATGGACACCCTACACAGATTAGGTTCTGACCCCTCCCTAGTCTGGAAAAAGGCGGAAAATCAAATTAAAATCAACAGACTCTACTCTATACTCTCATTGTACCCTTAAAAATCACACTTTTGACAACATCAAAATCCAGGTCCTTGAAAAAGTTAAATGCCCACCATACACGGACATTACAGCCCTACTAAGGAAAAGAGAAACTTTCTGGATCGTACAATTGGCCACTGAAAAACGTTGGGGAGGTCTCAATGACCCCCTGACTATCAATGCACTCCTGAACAAGTAGAATATGTTGCCCTGTTCCCCTCCTTAATTCTTCCCTTGACCACCCTTAACAACGAGTAACCATCTTTCTAAAAAGGATGCCCCTTTAACAACTTTCCTAGCCAAATCCTTTATAAGCCCTCAAGGTGACCTCTGCTCTTTGCCATTTCCTGCTGATGGAATGGTCCGTCCTCCACGCAGATTGGACAACTCTTGATGGTAACTACTTTTTACTTCTTACTTTCTCATGCCCTGACCACACCGTTCATTCTGGGTTTTAAATATTGATACCATTGTTACTCTCTAGACTTACTACCCTTGAGGACGCCTATTCTATGCCTCTGAAGAAGTCTGTTAGACGAAACGGCCCTTCGCCGGCTTAGGAGTGAGCTCCCGCCATCAGGCAACCTCTCCTCCGCTGCTCTCACCCACCGAGTGACAAGCAGACTCCCATTCTACTTTCCCGGCATCTGCCAATCCACCCTTTACCACACGGACGCCCTTAGAACCTTTCCGAACTACCTTTACCACCATCCTTTGCGGGCCGCCATTGTGCGCCTCCCGCACATGCGCACAGCGCAGTTCGGCCTATCGAGCGTCCCGACAGGACTACAACACCCAGCTTTACTTGCGGCTAGCCATAGCGCTTGTCCGCAAGACGCGCCCCTAGACTGGGCCGTTGCTGAGTGTCTCCTGTCGCTTTCGCGCCCTGCTTGACACAGATACACCTGGGATCCTCCCACCTTTACCTGCAGTTCGTTGACCTTTACTTTGCTGTTGATATTATGTATTTTGAACTGTAGTTTCTCCCTGCACCAAGAAGGAACATTTGTCCCTCTTGGCCCAAGGCTTCTTGATATGTTTGTACATTGCTATGATGCATAAGATGAATTGTTAGTCTCTTGACTGTATTTGGATGTATTCGCATAGTGGTGTTTCCACTTGTACCCCCCTCCTACATATCCCATTGTGGTTGTAAATGTATTGACCTATATATCGCTAATAGATGACTATTTGATATATTACAGTTTATTGTATTTACTGATACACCTGAATAGCGTTTTCGGTTCAAACCCTCAAAGGAGCCAGACTCAGAAGGCTCCCTAAGTAAATGCTGGATTTTCCTCCTTTGTTCATTGTCTTCATCAATGCTCGAAGTACTAGCCACCCTCTTTACTCCAGCTGTAGGAGCCTGGTCAGTCAGAGCCGCGCCCCAAACTGAGCTATTGCTTGATGTTCCTGCCTCAACACCTCTCTCCATGTTACTACCTGTAGCAACTAGAGGCTCATTCACAACAGATTGCATCATCTGTAAATGTACTGTGCAGTGTCAGAGTGCGTCCAGCTGGCCCTGATAGAGTTAATAAGTCAAAGTATCTGAGTGAACTGGAACAAAGGACGTGGCATGACCCTGAGCCTGCTGGAGCATGCTGGGAGGACCTTGAGATAGGATATCTGTTTCCTTCTTCTCATGTGGTCTTTTGCCAGTGGTGGATGTATGATACTCTTGCCAGTAAACCTGTGTTTGCCTGCCCACCCCCCCACCCCCGAAATAAGAGACAAGACAACAGTGGTTGGGTTCAAATTGGGCAACATTTATTTAAATTGTTACCTATTTAACTGTCCTTAACCTTAACTCAAGGGGTGTCAGGAATTTGGTGTATCCAATTCAGGTAGCTTACCTACCCGTCTTCAATAGTAATTTATGGGCGAAACACCTGGATTCCCTGGCTATCCAATCAGGGCAATCCGTTAAGGGAAATGAGTGCGAGGTCTGGTCCCAAGATATTGAGACCAGCCTCCTCCCATTCCAGGCCATTTAACAGCACTTCACCCATCAACTTGAACTTTAGGTGAGTATTAACATAATAGCCTTCACCCCTAAAGGGGGTGCCTTAGGTGCACACCAAGATATGGGAATTTCCCTATCTATTTTCCGCTAAGTCTATTTATATCCACCCCTCCCCTCTAGCCCCTAAACAGTAAAGGGGGGGTAGGTGAAAGAAAACCCTTTCCCGAATGTCGGTAGAAGGGGGAAAAATTCCTCCCCGGCTCCAATGGGCAACCGGACCGATACTGTTAATGGGTGGGAGTGGTGGGTCGACGTCCTGAAGCAGAGTGAACAACTGGGGCTGGCTTCCAATGGAGAAGGCCATGCCCCAGTTGCAGGAAGGTTCCATCCGGAACCTCCCCTTTTAGTCGTGGGAGGGAGCCAAAACTCCTTCCTCCCAGTATGCATGCACTGGGGGAAGGTGGCCTTGTGTTTGTACTGCTTTCTCAGCGTCTGTTTTCTGCGCTCCTGATCGGCTGGCTCACACTGACCCTTTACATAGCCGAAAATACTTTGTGCTGTTACTTCAGTGACCCTGGAGGAGTTAATCCATTGATTAGAGGATCTGGTTTTCAAAGACATCCATTTTAGTACCATAGAAAAAGTCTGAGTAATGCTTTTTGTTGACATAATTAGTACCATTAATTAGAACCATTAATTTGATGGTTCTTTTTATTGTTCCTCTTTTTTATATTTTTTCTTAATAAACTTCATTTAGTGGATTCTCTCACCTCTACGTTGTGTCTGGGTGAAAAGGTGTCCCACCGCTGGGGCGCAACAGATGCATTCTCCAGGGCTTTCCCAAAACTCTGGTGTAGCATCACACTTTAGTGTTGATGTGGACATCTAGACCAACTGTTATTAAAACCGATCTAGCAGTCCACATGGACCAGTGGAGAGCAGGACGGGTTTGAATAAGAGCTGACATTCAGCAAAGGTGCATGTACAACCTGTAAAAGAGAATCTCTCCTTTCTCCCCCCCCCTTTCCAACAGAAGAATTAAAGGTGACCCTACAACAGGACTGGACCAGATTTAGCCCTACTGGATAGTCTGGGCACATTATCCACCACTGCTGCAGTTTGAGAGGAAATCCAGTCTGAAGCAAGTGTTTTTCAAACTTTTTTTGAGCAATGGCACATTTTTTACATTTACAAAATCCTGGGGCACACCACAAACCAAAGTGACACAAAATGACACTCTAACACAGTAATACATATAGTTAATATGTTTTTAAATGTATTTATACACTCTTGGGCCTGTTTCAATAAACACAACATATATATGACTTCCTCTCATATTTATACATGGATGTCTTGTTCTTCAGGCTAAACATGCCCAGCTCTTGTAGAGCTTGTTCTCCAGACCTTTGTGAAATTTCACCCTGAGTGAAACTTGCTTCCAGTTAACTATGGATGTCATGAAGCTGTTATAAACAGTTCCTGGGGGGAGAGAGAGGCAACTCTAGAAAAATCCAGTAAAATAAAAAAAAAAATCCAAGCGGAGAGGCTCAATTTGTTTCTTGGAAACCTGTGAATGCTTCAGCCTCCCGATGCTCCCAGGTTCGCTCACTGCCCAATTCACTGACGTGGAGCTTCCGGCTTTGGCTGTTCTTGCGAGAAATCCAAGACTACACAAAAATGCCAACTCAATCACTTCTGCCCAGTGCTCTGCTTTTGCAGAGGGAGGCAGCGAAAGAGGCCACACAGATCTATGAAACTTATAGAGTCTATGCTGAGTCGAGGCTCCTGAAGGCTTCCTCAAGGCAGGATCTGGCCCTGGCATTTGGCGGAGCCTTTCCTTTGCCTCGAGGGAGGATCTTTGGGGAGGGAAAGAGGGGGAAGAGTGCCAATTTCCCACAGCACACCTGATGATCGCTCACGGCACACTAGTGTGCCGCAGCACACCGGTTGGGAAACACTGCTCTAGACTGGTCCTAGAATGGATAGATGGGTCGATAATCTTTGGCTCATCCAAAGAGTTGCAGCCAAAGTGTTAACCCTGACAGGCTTCTAGATTGTTTTGTTGCAATATTTCCATTGATAGCCAATCAAAATTCTGCTTATGACCTACAAACACCTATGCAGCTCGGGTCCCTGTTATCTGAAGCCTCGTATCTGGGGAAATCACTGCCCACTGGCCTCCTTGCTGTTCTTCTATAGGCAAGTGAAGACCCTTTGACTGCTGATTGCTTAGAAGGAAATAGCCTTTTACATACTACATGTTGCACCTCAGAACTCAGACAGCCCCCCTAGATCACACACACACACAGGCAGCTGCAATAAATGTTCTTTTATTTGAAATAGAGGTAAAGAATAGTCCAAAGAGGTAAAAATAAAGCAATCCAAATAGAGTTCATCTTAGTCCTTGAGTTATAATCCAAGTGGATGAAATCCCAAAGAAACAAAGTTCCAAAGCAAGGCAACTGCTCTGGCGGTCAAACCTGGCACTTGAGTCCGGCCGCAACTGCGGTTGCTGGAAACAGAATCCAAACCGCCCCGGTGGAAAGCAAGAACTTGGAGACTGGAATGAGAGACGTGATCAAGCTAAATGTGGCTTCAGGTCTGACAAGTGTTCTCCCAGGCCGGATTGATATAGGAATCTAACTCTTGTGCGTCCAACGCACCCCCTTTCTCCAATCCCTTCTAGAAGCCGAGATACTGTCCCTCCTGTTGAATTCCTTCTCATTAGCGGGCCCAGCTGCATCGCTATCAGAGTGAGAACCAGGAAACTCCCCGTCTCCCATCTCACCATCTGGGAAGGGAGTAGACACTCTTTCTTGAGACCCAAGGCCGCCTGGCCTTTCATATTCATCTGAATCTATTTCCATGGAATCTTCACTAAACTCATCTGCGGTTCCATAACCCTCCAGCCATGTGTTATCCCATTGCAGGCTCTCTTCTGTAGAGTCAAATGCATCAGGCCACCCATCATCCTCTATCTCCCCCGGGTCAACTGGTGCCTGGCCCGAAGCCCTCAGGGGCTGCCCAAGTCCACCAGGCTGGAACCCTACACTACACTCTTCATATTTTTCTTCCTTTTAAATGTTTTACTTTAACTGCTTTTAATTTCATAGATAGTTTGATAATATTTTAAACTTTGTATAAAGTAAATATTTAAGGTGTATCTGTTCTAAGTTTTGTAAGGCACTTTGTATACTAGACTGGGGAAAACATAGAATATAAGCAACAACGTCACCTTCTAGGTATGACCATTTTCATAAGTAATGCAGAATTTTCTACAAAGGTTAAATGCAAATGTCTGCAAATGTCAAGGGCTGCAGTTCTTCCCTACCCATCCGGTTGCAGGAGTCAGCCAATTTGTCATCACTAGGATTCTGCTAGATCTGCTCCTTCAGAACAGGGAAGTCTGGTCTCTATGCAATCCAAGTCACATTTTGGAAGCATTTCAGTTTGTGATGCCTTGAATTTATACTCCTGGAGAAACACTCCTCCAGGGGTGTATTCTACACTATAGAATTAATGTAGTTTGACACCACTAACTTCCACGGTAAGAGCTATGGATTCATGGGAGTTTTAGTTTTATAAGGTCTTTAGCCTTCTTTGTTAAATAATGCTGGAATCTCACCAAACTGTAACTCTCATAATTCTATAGCGTTGAGCCATGGTAGTTAAAGTGGTGTCAATCTGCATAAATTCTACAGCACAGATGCAGCTTAGTTTACTATTGAAGAAACTGTACATCTTGTTGATTTTGTTGCCCAACTCAGAATAACATTAAAGGCCACCTAAGGTTTTGAAATACAAATTTGAACACAAATGAGTATATGATTCTATGGATCTCATCACATTGAGGTCGGTAAGCCTAGTGATAGTGGGAGGATTTGCTGTGGATCGTGGCAGATCTGGTGTGGGGTATGGGGAAGCTTCTGCCCTACATCTCGCATCACCCACATCACCCTTTACATATCCCATGGGGGGAAGTATTACCACCCGACTTCCCCCAATCTTCCCTTTGCAACACCGGAAGTCTCTGATGTTCCCAGAGCTGCCTCTTATGACAGTTCAACCTCAGACACTGAGCCCTGCTGGAAGTAAACTACATCGTAAGATGGGATCTGGTGGGCTTCATACCTGAAGTGAGATCGAACTGTCACAGGACAGATAATTTTGTCCGTGTGAAGAGGTTAAAAGAGATACATTAATGGAAGAGAGGCCAACAAAGGAGTCTGTTGGCAGAAAAAGGTGACGAGGACACTGTAATACTTCTTTGTTATTTTATTTTATTTTTTACTTCAGTTCCATTTCAATTTTGTTTTATTTTAGAGTCAGGTATAAAGCCAGGGATAAAGACCCCAGGCAATGGGTTCAAATTACAGGAAAGGAAGAATTTCCTGACTGTAAGAGCTGTTCAACAGTGAAACTATCTGCCTCGGAGTGTGGTGGAAGCTCCTTGTTTGGAGGCTTTTAAAGAGAGGCTGGGTGGCCTGGATATTACCCGGAGGAAGGGGTTAACGATGATTCAATGGAGGTCAGCTTTGAAACAGCTAGTGAAACTTTGGATAATCTTGAATCCCACGAGAACCTGCCTCCCATGCCAGCTGGTGCCCAGGGAAGCGGGGAGGGAACTGGGTCTCACAGAGATACGAGCCCAGCTGGGGCCGGTAATGAGGAGGTATTTGATAGAAAGGCCTCTATCCGTTCCTCGAGGAGAGATTGGAATTTGCGGAGGGGGATTCAGTGGTCCCACAGAAAATAGATGCCTTTAAGAGACTGGCTTTGGGAAGGTTCCGACAGACCCAAAGCTACGTTTGGACTAAGCGTTTCTTGGCTCTTGGGTTCACGTTCCAGTACCCCAGAAGCGGATTGCCCTACTGTTCCACATTCCTTGTTGGGCTGTCGTTACGGTTGTTTTGGACTCTAAGTTTCGTGAAAGGCCACCGGAGCGACTGGCCTTTGGTTTTTGGATTACTTCCTTGGACATTGGATTTCTAAATAAAGACATTTTACATTGTTTGCTTGTGTGTGTGATCTAGGGGGGATACGTCCCAGACCTGAGGTGCAACAATGGCCATCTTTTAGCAGTGGTTTGATTGTGTTTTTCCTTCATTTTATTTTGATTGATTTTTCTTTTGGGGTTAAGTCAGGGTCAGCATATTTTATTTTTTATTATTTTATTTTTTATGTATTTGCTTAAACAGAAATGACTTTGCCTGCTAATGAAAGGAAAGCAGGGAGGAACCAGCCAGGCCTCCTACAGAAGGGAGTTCCAAGGGTGGGTACAGCAGCTGAGAAGGCTGTCTCCCATATTCTCACCAAACAAGTCTGTGGTGATGGTAGGCCAGGGCAAAGCCCTTCTCTGTGGATCTTCAGACTCAGGTATATATATGGAGAGCTGGTCTTTCAGATAGCCATGGTGAAAGGTCTCCAGGGCTATATTATGAGCTGCTTCAAAGAGGAGGGATTCTTTGGGAGGAAAGAGCTCCTTGAGAGTGAACATTCACTTCCCATCCCCTAGCCTCTTTCTCGTGGGAAGAGTTCATTGAAGTAGACCTGTTACACACTTCCCCCATTTTTCTCCTTTACCTAAAGGAGTGTTTCCCAACCAGTGTGCCGGGGCACCAGTGTACCATGAGCGATCATCAGGTGTGCCGTGGGAAATTGGAACCTCCGGGGGGGGGGGGGTGTCTAGTGTGTTGAAGTATAAAAACCCTAAGAAACCTACATCGATAAAGACACAAAATTACAAACACCCCCCTCCCACCCGTTGTCTACTTGGTCTCTCCCTCTCCATGCATTGGGAAGGCCCACCTCCCTTTCCCCAAGTAGAGACCTCCTCTTGCCTCCTGGGGGTTCTGTGTGGGAAGTTTGGCCCAGTTCTATCATTGGTGGGATTCAGAATGCTCTTTGATTGTAGGGGAACTATAAATCCCCCGCGGCTCAAAAAAGGTTGGGAAACACTGACCTAAAGCTCTTCTACACAGGCCCAAAACCCATGATGTGATTTAAATCCTGGTTCCTTTTGTGATTTTGGCCTGTCTGGAAAGGCCCTGAAAATGCTTGGAAAAGCTCCCAAGATCAATGAGTATTATGGCCATCTTTTCAAAACAGCAATAAGGAACAGTTGAAATTCATGACATGCATTCATGACATGACAATCAGGAAGCAGTTAACAAATTTGCAATCTATTTAAATGCCAAATAAAAGTATTAATTTCAATTCACTTGGCTATGGCTATGTATTTTCTGTAAAATTAACATACTGTATGCATTGTTAAAACTAAAATCACTCTCAGATGAAAAGAAACGGGGAGGGATGGGCTTTCCAGATGTGAAGCTTTATTACGAAGCATGCAACTTGGTAGCAATTAGAGACTGGATATTATTACAGAACCACCGATCGCTAACACTGGAAGGACACGATTTGCGAGCAGGTTGGCACGCATATTTCTGGTATGGGAGGAAAAAAATAGAAAAAAATTTCGGACACCATTATATTAGAGCGGCATTAAGCAGAACATGGGATAAATACAAGGAAAAATTGTTCAGATACACCCCGCTTTGGGTTTCCCCGATGGAAGCCTTCTATAAGAAAGAATTGCCGGATAGAACCTGGTTAACCTATAAACAGATACTAAAGAAATCAGCACAAAAGAAATGGGAAATTAAGACAATAGAGGAGCTACGCCAGATACACCCTAAGTTAACATGGTTTCAGTACTTTCAGATACATGATAGGTACAAAATAGACAGCAAGCTGGGATTTATGGAGGACACAATATGGGAACCAGTGGCCAAAAAGGAAAAGAAAAACATCAGTATAATGTACAAACTGATATTAGGCTGGGCTACAGAGGAGGAGTTAGTAAAGGAAAGCCACATCAAATGGACGAGGGACTGTGGGCAAACGATCTTCCTCCACCAATGGGAAGAGATATGGATAAAAAAATTGAAATACTCTATGGCAAAGGAAATAACGGAGAACTGGCTCAAAATGCAGTACAGGTGGCATCTCTACCCTGAAAAAATTGCTAAATTCGATAAGAGGGCTTCCGGCAGGTGCTGGAAATGCGGCAAAGAGACTGGCACTTACTTCCATCAATGGTGGGGTTGCAAACGAGTACAGAGTTATTGGAGAAATATACACAGGGAAGTACAAAGGATACTAAAAGCTAAATTTGAGTTGGACCCCCGGAGCTACCTGTTAGGCATTACAAACACAAACTTCACGGAGAACCAGGATAGGATGTTCTTCCTTTTGAGTTCCTGCGCAAGAATCACCTTGGCAAGATTCTGGAAACAGGAAGCCATTCCCACCAAAGAAGATTGGACAATGAAAACCTTAGATATGATACAAATGGACGCTCTAGCACAACGTATGAACAACAAAAAGAGAATAACGGACTGGACTAATTTCAAAAAATATGTACAAAATAAAGGAAACAAATTTACGGTAGAACTAAATGATCTCTGAACAAGTTTAACAAAAAGTTCATCACTACTGTACTACTACAATGATATAAGTAAGACAAGAATCTAATATATGGACATGGAGATGCTTTAGGAAGTCGGTTTCTTTTTATGTATCTGTATGTATTGTGTTTAACCCTACTGTACACCCCAGTCCCCCCCACCACCTACCTAAGTTTCAACGTGTCTCTTATGTGTGGAAAAGCAATAAAAAACTATATATATAAAAATATATTTCTGTCTTTGTGAAGGACCCACACCCCAAAACACATTATTTTCAGCACCCCATTCAGTCTATATAAAGTGAAAAGCTTTCTAACCTTTAACTGCCATGGCTCCATCCAATGAACTAACCAGGGAACACCTGGCAACCAGTGCAAAAATGACCAAAATCATCAATGAGCTGGGAATAAACATCTCTGTCTATTTTGAAGCCTGTTGGGTGAGAACTGAAGAAACTGACTCAAAATGATGAAGTAACTCAGAAAGAAGCATGCCAGCTGTCCATTCTATAGACTTTGAGACTACATCTAACAAAGACAGTGCCTTCTATCCATTCGTTGGTATCCTACTTTTGGAATGCTTTCTTTAAGCTGAGTTTATATTTCTTTTGGTGCCAAGTCAATATATTCTTAGTCCTCATAGACTTTATAATTTTTAAATGATGTTAAATTTCAATATTTAAAAAAATGTAAATTCCATTTCAATCAAATTTTAAATGTTTAGGTTGCCTGGTAGCTGAATATATAGGTGTCTTTTGAAGCACCTCCTATTGTTTAGATTGCACTGTTGCTATGCACTGTTACATTAATTGACTTATATAAATTTATGCACACCGCCCTGTGCACCCATTATGAAAGTGCAATATAGACATCTGTAAAACGAACAAAACAAACAAACAACAGGAAATGAATTCATATCCGTTCCCAAAAATAAAGATTATTGGACTGCCTGAAGTTGTGGAGGGATGGGAGTCTACATATATATATCTTGCTCCATAAAGTCTCTAAAACTGATATTGTTTACAGTCATTGAAAAAACTGGGATTCATCTACACTATCCCATTATGATTCCACTTTAACTGCCATGGCTCCATCCAATGAACTTTTGTTGTTTGGTTAATGTAATATATTGTAGAGACATATAAAATACATACATATAAAACTGATATTATAATGTAATACATTACAATACTAATAATACACTATAATGTAATACATTATAATACTAATAATAATATGGTATTATAATTATATATTTTATATTACTTGTAATATTACTAATAATATTACAGTATAATGGTATAGTACAATATAGTAATATATAATATTAATATTGTGCTATGGTTATAATAGAATATATTATATTTACATATTACTTGTAAGCCGCTCTGAGTCCCCTTCTGGGTGAGAAGGGTGGCATATACATGTCGTAAATAAATAATTAAATAAATAATGCTCTCTCGCAGATAATTCCGATTACCTCAGCAAACTAGAAATCCTAGTATTCTGTGGAACATAGCTAGAGTTGTTAAAGTGAGATCAAATAAGGGTTATAATGGAGCAATGCAGAAACAATACTGCAACCTCACTACAGGATGAATTTTTAGCATCCTAAGACACAGACACCCCAGTTGAGCAATGGAGCCCCATGCTGCCCATTACGTGACATAGCCTCACTTCCGACGGAGCTCCATTGGTCAACTGGGGTGGCAGCATGGTAGGACTCTAAACCACTATCATGAGAGACTCCCCGCATTCAATTAGGAACAATGGGGCTATCACGGGGATTAGCTGTGCAGCGATGCTTCCTCACGTGTGATGGGGAGGTGTCACTGCTGGCCAGACAGGACGCCAAGCTCCATGATTTCCCCACTGATTCATCGCAAAGGCTGGTGAATTGGCACAGGGGACCTCATCAATGTGATGAGGTACCTAGTAACTACTGGAATTTCCTAACATAGTAGATCAGAGAGGTTTGGAAGATTTATTGGCTGGATGAGCTTTATACTGTATCTTTAACCCTTATGAACCAGGGCAGGACTTTTTAGTCCTCCAAGGTCATTTTTATTTTTAAAGGTTCACTTAAACCTAGGACTTCATCACATTGGTGAGGTCCAGCATTCGGATTCTCCAGCCCCTGTGGTGAATTGGGGGGGCAGTGGGTAATTCCCGATGTCCAGCACCCCACTTCACCACCAGCTGACATTTCCCTATCACACATGGGGAAGCATTACCATGTGGCTTCACTCTATGGTAACCCCATTCTTCCAAATGTAACACATGGAGGCTCCCATGTTGGCTGTGCAGCAGCCTTTGACAATGTCACCCCAGTTGATCCACAGAGCCCCACTGGAAGTGAGGCTATGATGTGTGATGGGTGGCCTGGGGCTCCTTGAATCAACTGGGGCAGAAGCGTCCTAGGATGCTGAATTTCCATCATGTGATGAGGTCTTTAGATTGACCATGCAGGGATTCTGTAGCATTATCACCTGAGGAGCTGCAAGCCATGAGCCAAATTTTAGTCATTTGTCATATACACGTGTTGTTTTCTAAACAAACAAACAAAAAGAAACAAAATAAATGAAACAAAAACCTTCCAGCACATCTACTGATTTTTGCCATTTAGATACTTTTTAAATTTCATTGGGACCAAAAATGTTCCATACCACTATTTTGATCTGGAACTGGCTGTAATTCAAGGCCCAATTTGGCACTAAAAAGTGATCCCCATTACTAGTCTGTACATTGGCATCATGCTCTTCCTCTGTCTATGATCCGGAGATGCTTAAGCTGGTGCAGAATGCTGCAGGTCTCATCTGTTGGCAAGTTTGCCAACACGCTGCCACATCATGCCCATCTTGCGCGAACTGCACTGGCTTCCTATAGAATTGCGGATCACCTTCACTGATCACCTTCTGGATCAGTGTTGGTGTTGACCTTTAAGGCCTTGAATGGTCTGGGGCTAGTGTACCTAAGGGACCGTCTCTCCCCGTACTGTCCCTCTAGACCACTGCGTTCTGAAACCCATAACCTCCTAGAGATCCCGAATTGTAGAAGTCTTCACTTCAACAAGGAGGAGAACTTATCGCATAATAGCGCCAACTCGGTGGAATGCTCTCCCGCCCGAGGTTCGTGCCTTGACCAACCTGTTGGCCTTTAGAAAGGCATGTAAGACCTTACTATTTAAACAGGCGTTTGGTGGCTGAATAACTTTATGGGCACTCCTACTGCTGACAATACAATTCCTACGAGGTCTGGTTCGACTTTTTAACATTGTGTATGTAAGAAGTTTTTATATGCAATATGTTAGTTGTTTTTAACTGTATTATTAGGTGTTGTTAGTTAAGCTGCGCGGCTGGTATGTGTGTGATTTTACCTGTATTTGTTTGTATCGCAATTGTTGTGAGTCGCCCCGAGCTGCACGGGAATGGCAATAGACAAGTCAAAACAAACAAACAAACAAATTATTAGTGATGGTAAAGTTAATTACACAGCAGAGAAGCATCATGCTCTTTTATGTCACAGAGTCTAGCATCCCATTCAGCACATGGCCATCCAGCCTCTGCCTAAAAGCCTCTAGAGTAGGAGGCTCCACAATGTTCTGAGTCAGCGTAGGTGAGATGCAACCAAATCAGGATATAGCGTCTAGATCGAGGGAAGTCATAGTTTGGTTTAGTCAGATCTCACATGGAACACTATGTCCAATTCTGGACAAGTGCTTGAAATTATGATTCCACGACATTCGTCAAATATTGCCTGGTTTAAATTCCCACAGCCACATTGGACAACTTTAACAACAGTCTTATAGTCAGCCACTAAATCCAGCTTTTCCCCTGCTCAAACCACAAGGTGGTAAATAAAAGCACTGCCCAAACTACTGTATGCTATTCTCCATTGTACTCTTCAAGTGAACTATCATCCAAAGAAGGGATGAAGGGGTGAACATCTGAGCTTATGAACCCTCTAGCTCTGCCCCGCCAATACTAGAGTCATGATACTCTGAACATGGCACAGTCATCGTTGGTCTCGAGTTTCCTTCTCTTAGATAGTTGACCTTACAGGGTTAAACGAACACCATCTGCCCGGGTTTGAAATCAGAGTTTTCCTTCTCCTAAGTCTGTACATAGCTAGGTGCAGCATGTGGCATCATGCACTGAGGCCGTCAGAGAATATCCCAAGAATCCTTAACAGATTATGTTAGCTTTCAGCTTCTGGACATAGGGCCAAAGAGAGGCACTTTTCTGGTGCTTCCCACCCTCCACTGGCCACCAGATGACTATGGAGTGAGAGTTGCCACTGCTTAAAAAAAACCTGAGTCTTGTGGGGGGAATAACAGAAGAAACCTACCAAAGCTATAGCTCTCTGGTACTTGCAAGATCTTCCCATACAGGAACTCAGCCAAAAGTTCTTGCATTGAGAGAACAGTGAGCACTTTGGTTCAGAAACTACTACATCTAAGAGGTCTATATTTTGTTTGATCCTGCCCTTGAGTCTAACCAGCAACACAATTGGGATTCTTGGAGGGGGGAGGACTTCTGCAAGATGAAGTCTGTAGCAAGAAGAGCTTAGACAGTAAAATTGCTGGTGTGGAGCAAGTACTACCTGACAAAAATGTCTCTCTGGATGAGGAGAGATTGTGAGATCGTGCATCCATGTTCTAAAATGCTGCTCCTCACTTTGAGACTGGTGTTTGGGATTAACATCATGCACAAATTGCTAAGTAAATACTGATGGACATTGCCCTCGCAAAACATCAAGCTATTGATTTAGAACTGAAGAGAAATCTTCTGGCTAGTGATCAGAAGAAGGCCTGAGTGACTTGCCTTCTTTCTGTAAAAAAAAAATTAGAAAGAAAATAAAGACTTTTCACAAGATGTTGGTTTTCAAGCAGGCCTTCGCAACCTATGGTCCTCCAGGTGCTTGGGACTCCCATAAGCCTTAGCCAGCTTGTTAAGTGACCAGGAATTCTGGATGCTCAAGTCCAAAACACCCAAAGGGTTGTGTAGGCCTGCTTTAAAGCAAAAGGCTTACCAAGAGTGTTGCTTAACAAAGTTATATACAGATAAGGGGAACAGCCATTTCAACAGGGTACAAGAATTCTTATTTTGTTTTTATGAATACTTTAATAGAAGATAAGATTCACAATAATTAGAGACCACATCACATTGAGGTCCAATTTGTGGGCGATAGCAGGGAGGATTTATTATTATTATTATTATTACTACTACTATTTCGCGTTTGTCTGCCGCCTCCGCCCCCCAATGGCTCGGGGCGACTCACAACAGTTCGTAAAATACAATTGACAGATATCTCATAAACCATAGTAACACCATTAGAATAGAATTACAATTAGAACAGTTGAAACAGCAAATGGAGTCACAGTGGGCTGTCAGCTAGGCAGCGCGGGCTACAGTCTAGCTAACCCCGAAGGCTTGCTGGAACAGCAATGTCTTAACTGCTCTCCTGAACAGGAGGAGGCTCTGGGTGGCACGGATGCCGGCGGACAGGATTTGCCAGACAGCATGGAGAATCTGATGGGCAGTGGGGGAAATCATTGCCCATCACCCTACACCCTCATTGCTTGCATCATCCTCTTACCCATCCCATGGGGAGAAGCATTGCTGCCCAGTGCCCCCCCCATCCCATTCTTTCCTGCGAGAACACAGGAAGTCTCTCAGACTGGGGTGTCCACAACATGAACAAAGAAGGAGTAGAGCAATCCCCTCCTTTTTGCTGGTCTCATAATCACACTATTTTGACCCCAGGAGACACAACAGCCAAGCACTCGTTGATAGCTCTGTGGCCATCAAGGAGTGGTGATGGTAACATAGGGATGTGCCATTCCTTCCCCTGCATGGAACAATGCACAGAAGGGTGATGAGAGTGCTGTCCATCTGGAATGTGGATTGGGTTAGGGTTCAATACAGCTGTCCTGCAAATTCAGTTCCTGCTAATTCTGAAGGATCCCCTAAGTTTGCCTAAAACAAAGCCAAGTCAGGTTGAGGGCAGAAACCAAGAATATTTTATTATAAGTACCCATGCATCAAGAAGACAATCAGCATTGGCTTTCAGAGTCCACATTTTTAAATTCCTGAAGACAATCCCTAGATTAGTGGTTCTCAACCTTCCTAAGGCCATGACCCCTTAATACAGTTCCTCATGTTGTGGTGACTCCCAACCATAAAATTATTTTCCGTAGCTACTTCATGACTGTGATTTTGCTACTGTTATGAATCGTACTGTAAATATCTGATATGCAGGAGGTATTTTCATTCACTGGACCAAATTTGGCACAAATACCCGATCCAACCAAATTTGAATGCTGGTGGAGTTGGGGGGTGGGGAGGATTGATTTTGTCATTTGGGAATTGTAGTTGTTGGGATTTATAGTTAACCTACAATCAAATAACATTCTGAACTCCACCAACGATGGAATTGAACTAAACTTGGCACACAGAACTCCCACGACCAACAGAAAATACTTGAAGGGTTTGGTGGGCACTGACCTTCAATTTTGCAGTTGTACTTCACCTACCTCCAGAGAGCATTGGACTCAAACAATGATGGATCTGGACCAAATTTGGCACAAATACTCAATATATCCAAATGTGAACACTGATGGAGTTTGGGGAAAATAGATCTTGACATATGGGAGTATTAGTTGCTGTTATTTATAGTTAACCTATAAGTAAAGAGCACTCTGAATCCTGCCCACAATGGATCTGCACCAAACTTGGCACACTACCTACATGGCCAACATTGAATACTGGTGGGGTTAGGGGGAGGGCTGATTTTAAATTCTGGGAGTTTTAGTTCACCAACACCAAAAAGAGAACGGGTGGAGAGATATTCAGCCTTCTCTTCCAAAGGGGTTCCTAAGATCATCAGAAATATGTGTTTTCTGATGGTCTTTGATGATTCCTCTGAAATTCCCCTTACGACCCTCCCAGGGGTCCTGACCCCCAGGTAGATGGTGCCATTGACTATGGTGACTGCACTGGAACCAATATGTCAATCCTATGGAAGATTTCTGTTTCTCTAATTCTGTAATTGCTGGATTTTTAATTTGGGTTTACTGAATATGACATCCACTAGAAAAAAATAAAAATATTTGAAGGAGAAATTTGCAGTTATTCTTTGAAAAGATTAGATTTATAAGAAATTATACGGCAACAGTCAAAGAGGAATTTAAAGAATTATTTTTTAAGAGGCGGGTTAGCAAATTGTTGAAGCATCAGTGAAATTAGTTGAGATGCGAAAAATGATAATGATGCAGCGGAGATTCTGCACAGTAAAGCCGAGATCACAGATAAAGAATTGGAAAAAGAACTGGACAGTTACCATTGCTGAAACTAAGAAATATTGGGTTTGGGGCCACTTTGCAACTACTTGTAATAGTATTAATAAAAATGGAGATAATTATGGATATAGATCAAGTAGAGTTAATGGACAGAACTGGTTTTAAAACTGAGAAAAAGTCAAATACATAGCTATTGCTATAAAGACCCCCAGCTTATCCACAGGTCATATCAAAATGCAAAATTTTGGCTCCAAAGGCTTCCCTTGACTAATACATGATATCAACTTGTACACAAGTCTATATATGATAACTAAGTTAAGACACATTTTTTTATTTTACTTTTATGTATTCTTGAACTTTTATTTTATTGCATGCCATGTTTTGTTTCTAACCCTTGTTACTTTAAAATGTTCAATCAAAACATTATTTAAAGGGGGAATTATTTTGGGGGTCAGACAGTATTTCAAAATTCATACAGTGCAAGATTTTGTTTAATTCTAGTCCATAAGGGTTATATGTGGTTTTAAAATTGATCAATATGATTAGCTTGCTATGCCATATTTTGATGACTTGTTTAATTACCTTTTCTTGCTCTATTAAATAGAAATTTGTTTATTGTATCCCTTTGTTTGTTAAATATATATATCCTTCCTTTGAACCAAAGAGTACTGAAGGTGGTAAATGCCAATTATAAAAATGCAATAATACAGTCATGAAATACCAAGCTAATAATGGAAACAAGGCATAACAAAACATCAATCAAATCAATAAAAAAATAATTGGTTAAAACCAATTACCATCTATTTACATTTAGAATTAATTATTGTTTACTTACATGTCTGGCTACGGCTTTCTGAACCTGCAGAGTCTCCAAGGCAGCCCCACACACAGGGCATATTACAATAGACTAAATGAGATGTAAATACGGCATGTGTCATCATGGCCAGAGGCAGCTTGTCAGAGAACAGCTGCAGTTGATATACCAGCCAAAGCAATGGATAAACACTCCAGGCCACTGTAAAAACTTGGGCATCCATCTTCAAGGCTGAATTAAGCACTACACCCAGGTAGGAAGTAAAAGGGGAGTGCAACCCTCCTTGAGACAGGCTGAACCACTCTTTCCATGATCAGCCTTTCAAATGACTAGGAGTACCCCATTTCCATTTGTTAGCTTAACCTTGCCCATTATTGATGTCAAACAATGATTGCTAGCTTTCTTTAATTTAGATAGAAAGGATAGCTTTCTTTAATTTAGATACAAAGGAGAGATAGAATTGGATGGCATCCGCCTTTTGGGAGACATCAAACCTACAAACACTGGATGGTCTCCCCCAGTGATTGCATATATATGAAATTGTCACACCTCAGCCAGGTTCCGGTGAACCAAACCGTGGCCATATTAAAAGTAAAGATGCAGAGAGGCCAAAAAGCCAGTGTCTGTCTCACCCTTTCGCAGGGCCCCAGGAGGCCAGGGAAAGGCGCAGCCGGCACTTTCCCAAGGAGATAACCGCACCTGGTACAGCTCAGTATCCAATCCTCCCCAACTCACATCTGACCCGGCTAACAAGCTGACATTCCCCAAGATTGCAGATAGGGTGAGAACCAAGGACTCTTTCCCTGTTCCCGTGAGAGCGACTAGGCGAAGTCAGCGCCTTTTAGAACTCGGTAGCCGAAACCTATAAGGGCTCCGGTTTGAATCCACTTCTCATCTCGTGCCAACTTTTGAACTACCTTGCCAACCTCCACGGAAGGGACCAAAGGGGTCCTCCTTGTTCTGTGACTTTGCTTACCAAGTTTTGGGGCTATCGAGTCCTTGGATTAGCCTTTGAGGCATCAAGAGACTTTGTCCTTTGGAACAGTCTAAGACTGAACTTTGATACTTTATTCTTGCAAGCTTATTGAACTTTTACCTTTGCCTTTACTTATCCGTTATTCTAAAGAAAGCATTTAACCACAGTGACTCTGTGAGTGTGGGTTACTAAGGGACTGCTCAAGCTTAGGATACAATAGAAATAAAGAATGAGAGATACAATGAAACATGGAGTAATGTAGTCATAGGTCAACTGCAGTCAACTAGAATCACTTTTGGAAGTTGTCTTTTAACAAAAAAAAGTTACAACAATATAAAATGGTATCCAAATCTCATCTCAGGACTTCATCAGACGGAGCTGGGGAAAAAAGGGGGAAACCGTCTTCTTTGAATTCAGAATAATCTTTTTGGCATAGGATCAAACCTAGAGAAAACAGAGAGTTTACTTATCCCCATCACACAGGATCGCCTCCTCCCACCTCTAGCTCAACCAGCAAGACAAGCACCACTTCTGTGGGCTCCTTAACTTCCCCACTCAAGTCCCTTACCCTCAAGGAGACACAAGGCATCACTCTTAAAGATCCTATTCTACGTGTTACTCACTGCTTTCTCCCATTTCCATGCACATTTGGGGGCTCAGAAGACAATTTCTCCCTGGCTCAATTTCACCCATTTCCCCACATTTTTGAAACACTGCACAGATGAAGTAGCCTGGATGACAGGCAAATGTCTGCTGTTGTATAAAGGGATCCATGCTACTTGATCTAGTAACTATTTTAGATGTGTGTGGAAACACAAGGGATCTTGCATGTGATGAAATCCTCGATCAGATGGCCAGGAAGAAGCTCATGTCTAATACACTAAAATCTGCAGAAAAGTCCACTAAAACCAAGGGTGGCACATTTTCCTACTCAGTTTTCCTACTCAGATCATCCATCAAGGTCAATCTTGATTTCACAACCAGGTCAGAAACTAGACTTAAATTGAAGAATTAAAAATAATCTGTATCACCATTACAAGTGGAGATGGGTTGCTTCCACACCATTCGGCATTATGTTCATGAATGCAATGTTGAAGACTGGGCAGAAAATATTCACAATGGAAAAGTTCAATGAAGTTTTTTTTTGAAGGAAGTCTCAACTCTATATTAGGCATGATGGGAAGAAAATGTCAAGCATTCACCAGGCAAACTTCATATCACTAAAGCTGTACAGATTTTTTTTAATTTCTGTGCATTTTTTATATTTCTGTGCATGTGGATTAGTGGAAACTACTGGATCTCATGGAAGAGCAGGTGTAATTGCCAAAGTAGTTCCAACTACATCTACTTTACCACTCACCCTCCTCATGTAAACATCCTAAGGAGAATTAAGTAATGCATTGTGACTTTTGGGAATATGACTAAACTGAAGAACTTATGAGCAATAAAATAGGGAAAGAGGGTGCCATGGAAATACAAGTACTTAAATAATCTACATTTTATGGCATGGAGCAGTGTTTTTCAACCTTTTTTTGAGCCGTGGCACATTTTTTACATTTGCAAAATCCTGGGGCACACCACCAACCAAAATGACACAAAATGACACTCTAACACAGTAATACAAAAAGTTAATATGTTTTCAAATGTATTTATACACTCAGTGTGAAACCTGGACCTGTTTCGATGAACACAACATAGATATCTTGGCAGGAATGGCAGAAAGACACAAACTTCCCACACAGAAAATACTATAAGAGTTTGGTGGGCATTGATCTTGGGTTTGAAAGTTGTAGTTCACCTACACCCAGAGAGCACTGTGGACTCAAACAATGTTATGTTATGTTGTTGTTTGTTTTATATCCAGAATCACAATGTTGGAAGGAGGCTCACTACTTCAAGGTCCCTAAACAGGCATGGGAAAACTTCAGCCCTCTGGGTGCTTTGGACTTCAACTCCCACCATTCCTAGCAGCCTGAGGCCCTTTCCTGCTTAAATGGCTGAGGGGGGAAAAGGAAAAGAGCCTGAGGCTGCTAGAAATGGTGGGAGTTGGAGTCCAAAACACCTGGAAAGTCCAAGTTTGCCTATGCCAGCTTTCGACAGAGACCTCTTCCTCCCCCTTCCCCTTCGCGCCCTTTCTTCCCCCTCCTGCCGAACACTTACTTTTTCTTCTACACTGCCACTTCTGCCGCCATTTTGATCCAAGGGGGCAGCGTGAGCATGTTCAGGAGGGGAAGGGGGAGGGAGGAAGACGTGACCCGTGCGGGCGCTACTGTGCAGACTCGCCCCAGAGCAAAGCGAGGCAAAGCGAGCAGAGCGAGGCTGGGAAGAAGGGAGCCCGAGTGGAGAAGAAAAAGTGTTCGGCAAGAGGGGGAAGAAAGGGTATTGGAGGTTCCGATTTTCCTGATGATCGCTCATGGCACACTAGTGTGCCACAGCACACTGGTTGGGAAACACTGGCATGGAGAACACAACATTATTTTGGAAAAACTTTTCTAAATGAGAACACAACCTTATAAATTATCCAAGCAATATCAACTTAATACTTGGCTAAATTCAGGAATAAATGTGAAGAGCAGTCAATTGGAAATCTAATAATATAGAAGGAGAAAAGCCTTTGCAAATAATTTTAAGCAAGCAAGACCAATACAGCATTGACCAAATGTAGGCATATTATTAATTGAGCCAGGAGTTCACACCTAGAAAAATGGTAGAGGAAATGAAATAATGCATTCATATTAAAATTAATATGAATAATTAACTATATTAATGTTAAAATTGCTGTGCAGCAAAGCTGTAATCCTATGCACACTCACATAGCAGTGTGCCCCATTTTTAAAAACCTGTACTTTGTTTTCAAGTCAATTAGGGGAACAGCATAGTCGGGAACAGCCCAACAATCAGTGACCATGGGATATTCCTACTTGTGATGGGAGGAAATGGAGAGTTGATCCATTAATGGCCCCCTACTTGTAAAAGAAATACTTTCCATCAGTCTCCAACCAGAGAGTAGTAGGGAAAGAGCAATGTAATATGATAGGTATAAGGTGAAGATGCCGTTGTTCTGCTGTAACAGCAATTTGCCTGTCTCCTGTGATAAAATCTCTAGTAAAGTAATAATGAAGAAGCAGCCGCCGCTGTTATCAGAAAGCAGATGTCCACAGAGCGTTTCTCAACCATCCCTTCATCTGATTGCTAGACTGAAAAGAAACAGTGAAAAACAGCTTAGTAGATAATACTAGCTCATACATAGCAGTTCAGAAGTAAAAAAAAAAAGAGCAGAAAGAGCAGCAATCATCTTCCCCGTCATACCCATGGATATAAACACAGTCCTTTGCAGATGCATACTCACATTACAATTCTATCTTCATCAAAGTGTCAAGATCACGAGCGAAAAGTTTTGCTGGTGGGCAGCACATGCAACATTTTGCTCTGACGGCAGCAATTTTTAAGCATTCAAAGCACACTTCTGTCTAACTAACTTGTCAACTTTCTCTTCCATTTCTATTCCAATTTAAGCTCCAAAAAGAATGTAAGCCACAAAACCCCATTATATAGCTTCATTCAAAAGTCGGACGGACACATTACTCAGGAATATGTAAAGCCAACAAGTTGTAAGCATTCAAAATGCATCCGTCTTTAATAAACATGTTGCTATTGTTATGTGCTTTCAAGCTGACTCTTACTTAGCATTTTCCTAAGAATGATTTATTCATTTGCCCTTGTTTTTCCTCTGAAACTGAGAGAATGGGACCTGCCCAAGGTCAATTATTAGGTTTCCAGAGGTGAACAGGGATTTCAACCCTGGTGTTCCAGACTCTTGGGGCCCTTCCAGAAAGGTCTTATATCTGTCATGCCCCAGCCTGACTCCATAGCCAAACCAGATAGACGCCATGTTAAATCCAAGACCTCAGCCAGGGTTGAGAGAAAGCCTTTGCAGAGGCCTCCGAGTCAACCAGCAGTCAAGGCCAGACACAGCCCGCTTTCTTCCCAGACTGATAAGAAGCGATGGGAAAGCGAAGCCTCGCTTTCTTCCCCTTCTCCAGGTGCAGCCACTCATGAGCTGACATATTTGCCTTCCTCGGAAAGCTCGGGAAAGTCCAACCCACAAACTGTCCCTGGGAAAGTATTACACCGAAGTCAGCGCATTCGAGACCAAAACATTGGGGGGCCTATTTAAGTTGGTCCCCGTTGGTGCTCGGCATCTCGCGCCAACGTTAAGCTTTCCAAGCCAAGCTCCACGGAACTCAAGTACAGGCCGCAGAGCCTCCACGTCTCGGTGCCCAAGTATCCAGCCAAGCTCACGTTTGCCAAGGACTTATCCTGGATTTTAAGCCCATTGGGGTTTCAAGACTACTTCTTCAGTTATTAGATTTTTGAACTCTTTTCAGACTATTGCCTTGCAATACTCAGATGCTGGGAGCATCAGTGGACTATATTTTTTTATCTCTTTCCTCTTTTTACTTATTCTAAATAAAGCATTTAATCACGGCTGCTTCGTGGTGGTTCACTGACGGATCCTCCAGGTCTAGGCTGCAACAATATCTCAGGATCTGATCCCAAGTTTTCTGCTTTAAACTGGATTATATGAGTCCGCACTGCCAGATAATCTGGGATAAACAGAAAACCTGGGATCAGACCCTGGGACATAGGGCCTGTCTGGAAGGGGCCCTAGTCTAACATTCAAAGTACTAGATCATACAGATTGCTTCTTTAGCATGACCATTCTTCAATTCCTTCTTATATATATGCCTCAAAAGCAACAAAATAGAAATACTTCCCTTATGCAAATTACAAAATGGAGGGCAATAGAATAAGGAGTCAAAGGACCAGAACAGACAGAGGCTGGATCTACACTGCCCTGTGTCCCAGGATCCGATCCCAGATTGTCTGCTTTTAATTGGATTATATGAGTCTCCACTGCCATATAATCTGGAATAAGCAGATAATCTGGGATCCGATTGTGGGATATAGGGCAGAGTAGAAGGGGGCAGAGAGAACAGAGTGGTAATGGATATGACCTCATCAGATGGGCAATATGCCCACTATATTCTACTTGCTCTCTTCTTTCACCATGGAGCCCATTACACAACACACAACTACTTCTGGCCGGGCTCTGTGGCGAAAGGGGAGAGCAAATGGCGTACGCCACAGCAACATAAAATACTTCCCATGCCTTTGGAGCAATGGGGGGAAGCCGGGCGGCAACACTTACCCCCATGGTTTGGGGGTAGAGGTACATCGAAAAATACAGACGTGGAGTGACAGGTTTTCCACATCCCTTGCTAGGACTGCACAGATTCCCAACGTCAATGTGATAAAGTAATTGGACACCTGATTGACCTGCAAGGGGCAAAGGGACTGTGTGGATGGTGTCTTCATTCAGGCAAAAAGGTCACACGTATATACACATAGAGACATATGATGGGAAACCTTGTCATTACACTAATGCATGTTTAAAAAAATACAAGTTTAACGCCTGTGCGTATTTTTCCCTTGCTACCTGAATTGTCACTTTTTTAAAGTAATATGATTTTGATTTTGATTTACTTTATTTATACCCTGCCTGTTTCCCCGTAGGGACTCAAGAAAGCTTACAATCCCCAACTTAGATCATAATTTTAAAAGCACGATACAAAATTTTTAAAAAATAATAATATAGTGTGTATTAAGGTTAAAAAAACCAGATTAAAACATAATAAATACACATAAAATAGCCTTTCAAACTTACACAGACCCCTCCTCCATTATCCTACCTAAATTTGCCCAACAGCCTGCCCCTGATCCTTCCCCAAATGCCTCCTGGCAAGGAAAGGTCTTAACTTGAATGCAGAAGGCAATCAGGGATGGGACCCTCCTGGTCTCTCTTGGGAGGGAATCCCACAGTCTGGGAGCAGCCACCAAAAGGACCTTCGCATGTGATCCCACCAAAGGCATTTAGAATCCATTAGAGCTATTTCATTGTTTTCTACTCACTGAGAAGTGATGCATATGGATAGTACTGAATAGCTTCCGGGAAAACCTGGATCATCTAGGTCTTCAATATCCACCCGATGCCTGTTTGGATGCTGTTCGTATTTTAGAAATTATTATATTAAGACAAATAACTCACAAGTAACCCTGTCTGGTGACATTGTGAGAAATGTTAGTAGATATAACTCCAAATTCTAACATAACAAGTCTCTTGCAGGATAAGACAACAAAAGACAAACCTCCTAGCAAGGGCTTTCCATGTGCTTGGGCTACAATTATGCTAAACTTGACCCAATATTGCTAATAGTCAGGAATTGTTAAGCTGTCATTCAAAACATTGTAATTAGGATTGTTCACACTATTGTATTTCCCATTTCGATGAATAGTTGTGAAAACTGGAAATTGAAGACTGTGGGCAGAAAGAGATTCAACTCTTTTGAAATATGGTCTTGAATAATAGTCCTATGGAAACCATTGACTGTTAAAAAGACAAGCACCAACTCTTCCTAAAAACCAAGAAGACTAAACTAAGACTGTTGTACTTTGGCCATATCACGAGAAGGCATGACTCACTAGAAGTAACAATGATTCACTGCTTAGTGGGGTAGAAGGCAGCAGGAAAAGAGGAAGACCACATTCCAGATGGATAGACTCAATTAAGGAAGCCACAACTCTGAGTCTGCAAGGCCTGAGCAAAGCAGTTGAGGACAGGGTGACTTGGCGGTATCTCATCCATAGAGTCACCATAAGTCAAAGTCGACGTGATTACCATGAATAACAACAAGAAATATAGGGCACCAAGAAGCCTAATGTGGTTCAACTATGCTCCTCCAGATAATGCCCCCTTGCTGTTCTTCCTCAGCATATTCTATTCCTTGGGTGGGTACCTGTAGCCCGCTCAATGTTGTCCAATACGGACTCCTATAACCTTCAGACTGTCCATCTTGATGAAATTGAATGACCAGAAGGTGTTTACAAGGCCTTAATCACGTATACTGAAGAAAACAATTTGCTTAGCCAAAGAAAATGGTCTGGGTTCATAGTGATTTCAAGTAAACATAAACATAAGCGAAACATGTTTGAACAATGCTGCAAAACACTAGACATGCTCTGCTGTTGTGATAACACTTAGGAAAATGAAATAAGACTGAAAGAACCAGTTATTGTGTACATTGTTTGGAAATAATAAACAGTCTCTATTCCTTATTGGCAAGTTTCTTTGTTCAGTTGCTGCCACTGCATGGTTTTGTAAGAATCTATTATATAAAGGAGGTCCTGTCATGGAACGACCGTCCTAGGCAGAGAAACCTTACAAGGCAGAGATACCAAACTTGGCAACAAAAATAGGCCTCAGGCAAGGTAGGTTTTTAGCAAACAAACTTTCCCCCCCCAAAACCTAGAAGGCCCCCAACACAACAATTAAAAAAACTACATTTCCCAGCGTCCTCCGCAGCCGCCAACAAATCTCCCGGGCTCTACATTCTGACAACATGATTGGTTGCCAATGAGGGAGTATTTGCATAATGCCTCTATTGGCCAGCCAACATGAACATTCCGACCCATAATAAACTGGCAGAGGAGGATAAGGCAAAGGCCTGAGGAAGTCGCCAACACAAACACCCAATTCACTTCCCACAAAAAATTTAAACCCCTACAAATCACAGACCACGCCCAAAATTGACAGTAAGGCTTCATTAACTTGATTTCCCTGACTAGGCCTCACTTAATGGGGTGCTGTTTAAGCTCTGAATTGACAGTAAGGCTTCATTAACTTGATTTTCCCGACTAGGCCTCAGCTCATGACACATTGTGTATGGCCTAAATTGACAGTAAGGCTTCATTAACTTGATTTTCCTGACTAGGCCTCAGCTCATGGGACATTGTGTATGGCCTGAATTTACAGTAACCTACCTTGGCACACAGAGCCCCTATAACCCACGCTACATTCTACTGCAGTTTGGAGGAGGGTGGACCATGGATGATGGGATTTGATGTACCTCCATGGATTGTGGGATTTGTAGTACTTTCAAACCCTTCATTCCCCACAGACCACTGTGGCCCAGAACCAAGACCGATAAAGACCCAACTTGGCACACAGTGCCCCCATGACCTACACTCCATCCAACTGTAGTTTAGAGGAGGGCACACCATGGATGATGGGATTTCAAGTACCTCCACTCACTTCCAAAGTACTCCACCCACACAAACATCAACCTCTACATCAACACAGCAAACGGAAAGACAAAAAACATTGTATATCCACAAGCTATGCAGAACGCCAGCAACACCACACACCGACAACTCCACAGCACTTCAACATCCCACCCACCAGAACAACCCACAACGACACAGCCATGACCCCACCAAGACCATAACTAACATCAATTCCAACCCTTACATACTCAGACTTTCTCACATCTCCTAAATAGGGCACAGCTACGCGTGCCGGGTACAGCTAGTCTGATATAAAGTTGATGTAATTGTTTGTAAATGGGCTACTAACTGCTGAATTCAATCCACTATCACACTCCAAACATGAACCTGAACAGTATCCCCTTTTAATAAATACATGGGCGAGGGAAGAGGGGTTTCCCCCACAGGTCTCTCCCTGCTCTCTGTTGTATTATTTTCCAAAATATACTGCCTTTATCAGGCCCGGATTAACCCCTTTTGGTGCCCTTGGCCACACTTTGGAATTATGCCCCCAAACCAACCTCTACCGCACCCCCCATTCCTTCTTTCCCCTGCAAGGAGGAGGAGGCGGAGGGAAGCCTCGCCCCCGGCAGCAGCCCCAGGGGCAGGGCTTCCCTCTGCCTCCTCCTCCTCACGCCCTTCTTGCTTGAGTTGCACGAGGAGGAGGAGGCGGAGGGAAGCCCCGCCTCCGGGGCCGCTGCCGGGGGCAGGGCTTCCCTCCGCCTCCTCCTCGTGCGACTCAAGGAAGAAGGGCACAAGGAGGAGGAGGAGGAGGGAAGCCCCGCCCCTGGGGCCACTGCCGGGCATGTGCAGCACCCCTTGTCAAGGAAGGAGGGCGCGAGCGCCTCTGCCTCCTCTGCTATGTTCCTGGGTGCCGCACATGCTCGGCAGCAGCCCGGGGTACTTCCCTTCCTTCCTCCTCACACCCTCTTTCCTTGACAAGGGGGTGGGGTGATAGCGAGGGGGGGCGACATTCCCTCCTCCGTGAACTGTGCCCCCCTTGGCTTTTGCCCCTAGGCCATGGCCTAGGGTGGCCTTATGGGTAATCCAGGCCTGGTATTTATGTAAAGGTTCCATGTCATGCCATGGCTGACAGACCACAATTGGCACGCGTGACCAACTTTTAAATGCATCGGAATTAGTGGCCAGCACCATTTCCTGGAATAGAGATCCCACATGACGTTCTGGAGAATATGCAAGTGATGTCAAGATCTCCTCTCTGTTGGGGCATCTGGGCTGCTGCTGTGTTTGTTATTATAAAAATAAATCCATGTTATTTTTGTAGTGCCCCCACCCAGCCCCTAAAAAAGTTTTCACTTTAAGGATGATTACTACAATATTTTCAGTTCCCATTATATATAGACAGCACTTAGAACAGGGTAACAACACGCAGGGCACTCTGAATGTCATAATCCATATGGCTGTCTGCAGCATATTAACAATACATAATTATACAAGGTCATAGGCATAGTATCGTAATCTATGATAATTATATATATTGCAAAGGTTCAGTTTATACATTACATTGTTTTCTTTATGTAAATGGCTAGTAATCAAACAGTTGCAGATTTAGAAATCCAGCCTTGATTAATGGCCATGGGGCTGGACCAAAGTTGGTATAAATACCAGCACCTCACACAAGAAGAGCATCACACTCAACTGGCAGTATCGGACGACAGCTGCTCAAGTCCAGGTAAAGAGCTTCCTTTGCAACTCTTCCTATACCCTTGAGTTGGTGATGGGCAACTGTTCCTAGAATGAAATGTCACTTATTTTAGGTAGTGTTTCAAACTGTGACTTGACTGAATGGACAGATATCACTACTGTCGAAGTACAGAAGCCTTAAAGGGCTAGACCAAACAGTGGGTTTAAAGTAAAGTTTATTCAAAAAGTCCAACATAAAAATGGGCAAACATTACTCAGAGGCCACTGGGAATGTGGCGCAGCTGGCTGTCAGCTGCATAAGATCTCTCTGACCAGTAGGTCATGAGTTCGAGGCCTGCCCGGGTCGAGGTGGGTTCTCGACCTTATGTGTAGCCTGCTGCCAACCTTTGCAGCCCGAAATACAGCTACATTTGTCAAGTAGGAGATAAAGATACCACATTAAAGTGGGGAGGCGAATTTTGACTGATTTATGAGGCCATAAAGAATCGCTGAAGGAATGCGGAAGAAACAACAAGGGACGCTGGAAAGAAATGCTGAGAGAGATGAGGAGTGTGTCAGCTCCCCCTGGTGGCCAGAAAATTTGCCTCTGTTTGTCAATATATGTATAATGTCAAATGTATGTACTATACTGTGATAAATGTCACATGTTTATATGTCATATGTTGAACTGCAGGGATTGTCTGCAAATATGTGTTCTGTAATCCGCTCTGAGTCCCCTTCGGGGTGAGAAGAGCGGAATATAAATAAAGTAAATAAATAAATACTACAACAACTACTATATAGCATTTATTGCCCTCCAAAATATTCTGTGATTTCAATATGATAGGAAGAGTCGGAATAAAAATATTCTCATGGATTGTTATGATTTTGTTCTCCTTTTAGAGCTTCTGAATTTCATTATGAACAGCCTGCCTGAAGCCAATTTGAAATTCGCCATTGACACGTATCACAAATTGAGAGAGGAGCATCCACATGATAATCTCCTCTTTGCCCCTGTAAATGCTACCTCTGCCTTGGGGCTACTTGCCATGGCATCTGGACATGAACAGGCAGCAAAGATTGAGAAGGTAAGCACCATTGTGTGGAAGAGATGGAGCCTTCGTTTCTCAATGGCTTGCCATCACTGCCCCTCACTGCATTGCCATCACTCTTTTCTCTCTTCTCTTTATTCGCTCCTTGACCAAATGAAACCATGACCCATCAGAATCTGCCTCGGTCAGAAAAAGACGAAGGCCCCTTCCGCACAGCTGAATAAAATCCCACGTTATCTGCTTTGAACTGGAATATATGGCAGTGTGGACTCAGATAACCCAGTTCAAAGCACATATTGTGGGATTTTCTTCCTTGATACTCTGGATTATATGGCTGTGTGGAAGGGCCCTCAGATACTGAGTGGGAAATTCTTGTCAATTGTTTTATTGTTATAGAAAAGCTATAAGACAAAAAGTGCCAAAGTCATGAATGGTATTGGTATCTGAAATATTGCCGTAATGCAGATGTATAGAGCTCTAAACTTTACAACAAGATTTATGTCTCTATTGGGTGAAATGTTTTTGTATAACCGGACCCCCCACACACACACACACACACACACACACACACAAGCTTATATAGACCTAGGGCATTATCCCATCAATCCTTGCTTATACAGTATTTGTTTATTTTATTTAAAACTTTTGTACCCTGACCTTCTCACCTCTATTGAGGGACTCAGACCAGCATTACAGCAAAAATTCAATGCTATACAGTTTAAAACAACTACAACAACATATTAAAATACATAAAAATCCCAGCATAAAACCACATCGCCACTAAAACAATTCCACTTGAGCTGTAAACGTGGTCATACATTCAGATAATAACCAATCTCAGCCTATTCTGGGAAGGCCTGGTTCCACATCCAAGTCTTCACCAGCCTCCTAAAGGACAACAGAGAGGGGGGCAGACCTAGCATCACTTGGGAGTATTACACAATATTGTGTTACCATGTACAAAGAAATTGATATTAGTTGCTACTTTTATCCCTGTTTGCATTTTTTACTTACTGACAAGCCCAGGCTTCCCCTAATGTATTTAATTTATTCATACATTTAGATCATTTTGTTGTTTTGATCTCTTTTTAAAATTCTTTTGTAATTAATTGTTTTCACATGTATAGCAGTGAGATAGGGAAGGTAGGAATTTTTCATGTTATTGCTAGTAATTTAATAGGTTAGTTTAACTGACTTCAACCAAATCAGTTCAACGAACCAAGTTATTTCCAACCTTTTTTGACCAGGGACCACTTTGATCAGGGACCACTCTCCAACATTAGTACCAAAAGGGTTACGAATCAGTTTTTGGTCAACTTTAGATTCAGTTTGGTTATTTGGGGTGCTGATTCAGAAAATTGCATTGGATAGACCACATCAGCTCTTTTCGGAATCAGCACCCCAAATAACCCCAGGAATAGGCCTAAAAACGAAGACACCAAGGTGCCCCCTCTTCCAGGTGTCATATGGAACAGCTCCGCTCAGGGGGAGAGAGGACAAGGAGAAACAGCAGTCATAAGACTTATTGTCCTGCCTTTCATGGGTAGTGAGCTTCTCCCCTCCTGACATCCCTGTTGCCTTGGCACTATAAGAGGGTTTCACGAGACCAGTCATTCTCGTTGTAACTGTGAGACCACAGACCATATTTTCGTTCTTGGGGACCATCAGTGGTCCATGGACCACAGTTTGGGAACCACTGAACTAACTTAAGGTTAAGATCTTCTGGGGAGACCCTGCTCTCACTCCCACCTCCTTTGCAGGTGCGTTTGGTGTGGATGAGATACAGGACCTTCTCAGTGGTGGCCCGTCAACTGTGGAACTCCCTCCCCAGTGAAATTAGATCAGCTCCCTTCCTCCCATCCTTTAGAAAGAAATTTAAAATGTGGTTGTGGAACCAAGCATTTGAACAATAATTCAGTGCAGTAAGTGGATATGGAATTAAGTGCAATTATGACTGGAATGGCTCCTGGATTATGATTTTGGATTGTGTCATTTTAATTTAATTTATGGGTTTTAATGTTTAGATGTTTCTAATTTTTTGGTTTTGAATGTATATATATATTATTTTTATGTCTGTTTATACAGCATCGGATTGCTGCCTACTGTGAGCCACTTAGCATTTATTTATTTATTTTCTATATTTATATAGTGCCTTTCTCACCCGGGGGGGGTCACAGAGGTACACAACATATTAATGGCAAAAATTAAATGCCATATACATATACAAAGAAAAAAAATGTAATCACTGAACACTAACATATAAATATACATTGAAATCATTAAAACCATTAAACATAAGACGTAAACAACATTTAAACATTAAAACAAAGCATTAAAACATCCTAGTATAAATATTAAAATCGCATGATCCAAAAATCATACACCATAGCCATTCCAATTGTCATTTCACATATTTCCTAATTATTCTTTTGCACTGCATTATTTTACTGGCCAAAGGCCATTTATTTATAATAAATTAATAAATAACAAATGTCTGATAAATCATTCAAAAAAGAGGGTGATGAGGAGAGCAGATAGGGAAGCTTTTAATACATTATATTGTATTACATTCAGTTTTTGATCTCTATTACCCTAACATTCATTGTTGACACTACTCAAATTTTAGGAAAGTCTATGTTTCTTCTATATTTGAGAGCAGTGTTTCTCAGCCTTCCTAATGCTATGGCCCCTTCATACAGTTCCTCATGTTGTGGTGACCCTCAACCACAAAATTATTTTTGTTGCTACTTCATAACTGTAATTTTGCTACTGTTATGAATCGTAATGTAAATATCTGATATGTAGGATGTATTTTCATTCACTGGACCAAATTTGGCAGAAATACCCAATATGCCCAAATTTGAATACTGGCGAGGTTGGGGAGAGATTGAGTTTGTCATTTGGGAGTTGTTGCTGCTGGGATTTATAGTTAACCTACAATCAAAGAGCATTCTAAACTCCACCAACAATGGAATTGAACTAAACTTGGCACACAGAACTCCCATGACAAACAGAAAATATTGGGTTTGGTGGGCATTGAGTTTTGAGTTGACCTTGAGATTTGGAGTTGCAGTTCAACTACATCCAGAGAGCATTGTGGCCTCAAACAATGATAGATCTGAACCAAACTTGGCACTAATACAAACATATGTCCAAACGTGAACACTGGAGGAGTTTGGGAGAAAATAGACCTTGACATTTGGGAGTTGTCATTGATGGGATTTATAGTTCACTTACAATCTCAGAATTCTGAACCCCACCAAAAATAGAATTGGGCCAAACTTCCCACACAGAACCCCCATGCCTTGAAGGGACTCTCTGACTCGAGCCTCCTTCCCACCTCACATTATCTCCCTTGCTGGCACATGTGCACCACACTGCCATGCGCCAAGCACGTCTGCTCTCCCCTCCCCACTTGGAGTCTCAGAAGCAGCCCTCCCTTTGGCTGAGAGGCCAGCCAATCACAGCAGAGAAGGGCTTTTGGTGGGAGGATTCACCATCTGTTTCCAAAAAGGGAGAGAAAGACAGGCGGAGAGATCTTCAGTCTTCTCTGTCGAAAGGGTTCCTAAGACTTACTGTAGATATACTTAATCTACTATGCATCTTTTTTGATCATCCCCTCTTTTTCCCACTGCGCAACCTTTCTACTATCCAATATCTCTTATATGGGGGTGGGAAGGAAACGGACAAAAATTCTAGATTTACTACAAAAGAGACAAAAACCACATTAGCCACTTTATTTAAAATATATGTGAATCTAAACTCAAATTTTAAATCACCAAGTTTACATAACATTCTTCTTGATCTTATATTACCGAATAATCCTCCCCCTCTTTCTCCTCCACCAAATCCCAATTTTTTTAATTCCCCATAAATAGGAAAAAGGTCTCCCCTTGACATTAAGTCTAGTCATGTCTGGGGGGTGGTGCGTTGTCCGTAGACACCTCCAAGGTCATGTGGTCAGCATGACTGAATGGAGCACGGTTACCTTCCCGCAAAAGTGGTACCTATTGATCTACTCACATTTTCATCTTCTTGAACTGCTAGTTTGACAGAAGCTGGAGCTAACAGCGGGAACTCACCCCACCCCCATGATTCAAACTACCGACCTTTTAGTCAGCAAGTTCAGCAGCTCAGTGGTTAACCCGCTGTGCCACTGGGGGCCACAGTCTATGCGAATTCCCTTTTTACCTCCATCTGCTTTTGAGGAGTCCTGTATTCACCAAGAAAGTGAAGATTTGATTTGGTATCTTCTTTAGACTCCCAATCTCTCCTGAGATATCTCCCAACTTAATTTGGAATTTTCCTTGTTCCCTTTGTATATTTGCCAGGGGTGTCCATTCTGTAGTGGTTCCTTCTGAGATCCTGCTTCTTTCGTTGTGCATCTTCTTCCATTTGGGGCCTCCTGTTCCCTTTTGATCTCTTAATTCAGAGTTAATATTTTTAAGAAAATTTAATGACAAGGCAGTTTGTTGATCCTAATATTTGAATTTCTTAAATCCAAGTTGAAAGTCTTAGGCTGCAAGCCCCAGCAGTCAGAGCTAGCATGGCTAATTGCAAAAATTGCTGGGTGTTGCATTCCAGCAACATCTGGCGGGCCATTCTGTTTTAAATATTTTAACATATATCTGGATCATTCTTTAGGATTTTAAATTTGCAATGCATATGGTGTACTAAATGTGCTGAATCTTTCAATATGATATCCTGAATTTTTTGTGGATATCCATGTTGTGATTGATTGAAGATATCATTTATTTATTTATTGTTTCGACTTATTAGTCGCCCCCTCCAAAAGGCTCGGGGCAACTTACATACACATAAAACCACAAAAGCACTGTAAAAACAACGGACCAATGTCCACATATTAAAATTAAAAATAAGCAGATACACATTAAAATAACTCTTAGGCCTGCATTACCGTCAATGGCCTAGAGATGTCTATGGACCGAAGGCTTGAACGAACAGGAGGGTCTTACAAGCCCTGTGAAAGGCTAGCAGGTCGGTCTGTGCTCAAATTGTGGATGAAAGGGCATTTCACAAGACCGGCGCAGCGGCACTGAAAGCCCTCCTCTGCGTTATAGACAGATGGATGGATTGACAGCTAGGTACCACCAAGAGGTTCTGTAACTCAGATTGCAGTGGTCGTGTGGGATTGTATTGGGAGAGGCGGTCCCTTAGGTACACTGGCCCCAGACCATTCAAGGCCTTGAAGGTCAGAACCAGCACCTTGAAGGTGATCCGGTGCTCTATTGGAAGCCAGTGCAGTCCGCGCAGGACAGGCGTGATGTGGCAGCGAGATGGAAGGCCTGCCACCAGCCTGGCTGCCGCGTTCTGCACCAGCTTAAGCTTCCGGATCACCGACAAGGGAAGGCCGATGTAGAGTAGTCCAATCTTGAGATGACCGTGGCTTGGACCACTGTGGCTAGGTCATGACAGGGCAATTAATGGTACATGGGACAAAGAAACCCATCAGGCCACACAAATATTAATCTATTTAGACATTCTGCTTGGAATATTTGACTCAATGTTACAATTTAATTCAAGGTCTTGCACTGGGATGAAGTTAAAGAGTGTGACACATCCAGAAACAGAAGATATTTGGAGGCAGTTCAAAGCATTGGACTAATATCAGCCAGAGTAAAGGTAGGTATGGAAAAGCTTGAACAAAGTTCGTCAGATAATTGTCACCCATTGCATTATCCAGCTAGTATATTAGCATTATATTCTTCTATTTGAATGTGAAATATTATATGTGAAAAACATATCTGAAGGAAGAAGAGAGAACATCAGTTTTTAGTAAAGGTTAGCAAAAAAACCCTATGGCACTTATGGTCTGAACAACATGTTCAAATTAAAAATCATGGAGTAGGAATAATATTCGACTTTATGTATGCTCTTTGTTTGGTTTTATTTTGTTCAGTTTCGTTGTGTTATGCTATCTTTTGTTTCGGCGAAAAGCAATCTATCTAACAAACATTTATTTCAATTATCTTGAAAGATAAATGTGGCTTCATATAAATAAGATTTCGCAAGTATTCCTTTTTGGAAAAATCAGATTGTACCTGCAGTCTATCTTAATAGAGGTATCTTAAACTCTCATTCCAGAATCAAGAAATAATTGATATTCCTCCCAAACCAAGTCCTCATTGTCCAGAAGCAGAACGTTCCAGACCAAGACGCCATCCTGAGCAAGACCGCCCTGAAAAGGAAGACTCTAAACGAGAAGCCGATCGTGAGCAAGAACATTCTGAACCAAGATCTCGTCCAGAGGCAGAACGCTCCAGACCAAGACCTCAGACTGAGCCAGGCCGCCGTGAAAAAGAAGACTCTGCATCTGAATGTAGGCCTGATGAAGCACACCCCAGACCAAGACCACGTTCTGAGGAAGACCACCCAGTAAAAGAAGACTCAGAACATTCCAGAGCAAGCCGTCCTGAGCGAGGCCACCCTGAAAAGGAAGACTCTAAACGGGAAGCCCACCGTGAGCCAGAACATTCTGAACCAAGATCTCGTCCGGAAGCAGCACGCTCCAGAACAAGACCTCAGACAGAGCCAGATCACTGTGGAAAGGAAGACACTGCATCTAAATGTAGGCCTGATGAAACACGCCCCAGAGCAAGAGAAAATGCTGAGTCAGACCGCCCAGTAAAAGAAGACTCTACAACTGGACGTAGGCCTGAGGAAAGACACTCCAGAGGAAGAACCCATGCTGAGTCAGAACACCCTGAATCTGAAGAACCAGCAAAAAGACCCCATCCTGAGACAGCACGCCCCAGACCAAGACCTGAGTCATCACATTCTGAACATGAAGACTCTAAATCAGAAACCCATCCTGACTCAGCCTGTCCTGAAGCAGAAGACTCAAAATCAAGATCTCATTCAGAAGCAGAACGTTCCAGACCAAGAAGCCATCCTGAGCGAGCCCACCCTGAAAAGGAAGACTCTAAACGAGAAGCCCATCATGATCCAGAACATTCTGAACCAAGATCACGTCCAGAGGCAGAACGCTCCAGACCAAGACCTCAGGCTGAGCCAGAAAGAGACCACCCTGTAAAAGAAACTAAATCAGGATGTTGGCCTGACCAAAGACACTCCAGAGCAAGACCTCAAGCTGAGCCAGATCATCGTGAAAAAGAAGACTCTACATCTGAACGCAGGCCTGATGAAGCACATCCCAGATCAAGAACACATGCTGAGCGAGGACGACCGGAAAAAGAAGACACTAAAAGAGAAGCTCATCGTGAGCCAGAACATTCAGAACCAAGATCTCGTCCAGAGGCAGAACGCTCCAGACCAAGACCTCAGAATGAGCCAGACCACCGTGAAAAAGAAGAGCCTGCATCCGAATGTAGGCCTGATGAAGCACACCCCAGACCAAGAAGCCAGGCTGAGCGAGGCCAACCTGAAAAAGAAGACACCAAACGAGAATCCCATCGTGAGCAAGAACATTCAGAACCAAGATCTCGTCCAGAGGCAGACCGCTCCAGACCAAGACCTCAGACTGAGCCAGACCACCGTGAAAAAGAGGGGTCTGCATCTGAATGTAGGCCTGATGAGGCACATCCCAGACCAAGAACCCATGCCGAGCGAGGCCGTCCTGACAAGGAAGACACCAAACGGGAATCCCATCGTGAGCAAGAACATTCAGAACCAAGATCTCGTCCAGAGGCAGAACGCACCAGACCAAGACCTCAGACTGAGCCAGACCACCGTGAAAAAGAGGAGTCTGCATCTGAATGTAGGCCTGATGAAGCACACCCCAGACCAAGAACCCATGCCGAACGAGGCCGAGCTGAAAAGGAAGACACCAAACGAGAATCCCATCGTGAGCAAGAACATTCAGAACCAAGATCTCGGCCAGAGGCAGAACGCACCAGACCAAGACCTCAGACTGAGCCAGACCATCGTGAAAAAGAGGAGTCTGCATCTGAACGTAGGCCTGATGAAGCACACCCCAGACCAAGAACCCATGCCGAGCGAGGCCGACCTGAAAAGGAAGACACCAAACAGGAACCCCATCGTGAGCAAGAACATTCAGAATCAAGATCTCGTCCAGAGGCAGAACGCACCAGACCAAGACCTCAGACTGAGCCAGAGCACCGTGAAAAAGAGGAGTCCGCATCTGGATGTAGGCCTGATGAAGCACACCCCAGAACAAGAACCCATGCCGAACGAGGCCGACCTGAAAAGGAAGACACCAAACGGGAAGCCCATCGTGAGCAAGAACATTCAGAACCAAGATCTCTTCCAGAGGCAGACCGCTCCAGACCAAGACCTCAGACTGAGCCAGACCACCGTGAAAAAGAGGAGTCTGCATCTGAATGTAGGCCTGATGAAGCACACCCCAGACCAAGAACCCATGCCGAGCGAGGCCGACCAGAAAAGGAAGACACTAAACGAGAATCCCATCGTGAGCAAGAACATTCAGAACCAAGATCTCGTTCAGAGGCAGACCGCTCCAGACCAAGACCTCAGACTGAGCCAGACCACCGTGAAAAAGAGGGGTCTGCATCTGAATGTAGGCCTGATGAAGCACACCCCAGACCAAGAACCCATGCCGAGCGAGGCCGACCTGAAAAGGAAGACACCAAACGAGAATCTCACCGTGAGCAAGAACATTCAGAACCAAGATCTCGTCCAGAGGCAGACCGCTCCAGACCAAGACCTCAGACTGAGCCAGACCACCGTGAAAAAGAGGAGTCTGCATCTGAATGTAGGCCTGATGAAGCACACCCCAGACCAAGAACCCATGCCGAGCGAGACCGTCCTGAAAGGGAAGACACTAAACGAGAATCCCATCGTGAGCAAGAACATTCAGAACCAAGATCTCGTCCAGAGGCAGACCGCTCCAGACCAAGACCTCAGACTGAGCCAGACCACCGTGAAAAAGAGGAGTCTACATCTGAATGTAGGCCTGATGAGGCACATCCCAGACCAAGAACCCATGCCGAGCGAGGCCCAGCTGAAAAGGAAGACACCAAACGGGAATCCCATCGTGAGCAAGAACATTCAGAACCAAGATCTCGGCCAGAGGCAGACCGCTCCAGACCAAGACCTCAGACTGAGCCAGACCACCGTGAAAAAGAGGGGTCTGCATCTGAATGTAGGCCTGATGAAGCACACCCCAGACCAAGAACCCATGCCGAGCGAGGCCGTCCTGAAAAGGAAGACACCAAACGGGAAGCCCATCGTGAGCAAGAACATTCAGAATCAAGATCTCGTCCAGAGGCAGAACGCACCAGACCAAGACCTCAGACTGAGCCAGACCACCGTGAAAAAGAGGAGTCTGCATCTGAATGTAGGCCTGATGAAGCACACCCCAGACCAAGAACCCATGCCGAGCGAGGCCGTCCTGAAAAGGAAGACACCAAACGGGAAGCCCATCGTGAGCAAGAACATTCAGAACCAAGATCTCGTCCAGAGGCAGACCGCTCCAGACCAAGACCTCAGACTGAGCCAGACCACCGTGAAAAAGAGGAGTCTGCATCTGAATGTAGGCCTGATGAAGCACACCCCAGACCAAGAACCCATGCTGAGCGAGGCCATTCTGAAAGGGAAGAGTCTAAACGAGAATCCCATCGTGAGCCAGATCGTTCAGAACCAAGATCCCGTCCAGAGGCAGACCGCTCCAGACCAAGATCTCATGCTGAGCCAGACCACCGTGAAAAAGAAGATTCTGCATCTGAATGTAGGCCTGATGAAGCACACCTCAGACCAAGAACCCATGCTGAGTCCGAACGTCCTGAATCAAAAGAATCTGCACCAAGAACCCGTCCTGAAGAAGCACGTCCCAGACCAATACCTGAGGCAGAAATTCCCAGACCAAGAACCCATCCTGAGCAAGGCCACCCTGAAGAGGAAGACTCTAAAAGGGAAGCACAGCCTGAACGAACTTGGCCAAAACAGACATCTGTGTCAGCACACTCCAGACCAAGATCCCATCATGAAGCAGAACATTCTGAATCAGAAAACTCTAGACCAAGACTCCAACCTCAAGCAACATGGCCCAAACAAAGACCTACAACCCATCCAGAGGCATCCAGTTCAGAATCAGAACAGCCCATACTGCCTGGGAGTGAGCAAAGCAGACGCCATTCACGTCCTTCTCATGATAGCCCTGATAAAGTAAGTGGCAAAATATTTGCCATGTTTGAGCTTGTACAGAAATACAGTGAAAGATGATATAATCATAGGTGGATGGATAGATAGACAAATAGAGTAGTTTAATGGAACAGTGAAAAACAAAGATCTAAAAATATTCACAAATGTTCTCATCATCAAAAGACACAACAATAATAAAACTGTCCCGTCCTGTCCCCCGTCCCCCCAGTACAAAATATTGTAAGTTGTGCACAAAACAAATTCCATCTTGACAATAGCTGATGTCTCCCCATGGTCTACAGTGTTTTCGGAGCTCTATTATATGTGTTACGCTAGAAATGCTGTAACTTCAATATTATGTGCCCAGGTCTTTAACCAGATGTTATAGTCACATTCAGTGCCAGACCCTGAGAAGATTCTCTTAAACAACAAACAAGCTTTGGATACATTCCGATCTGGTCATATAGACTTCAGATATGGATTAACACAAAAGTGTTAAATATTGCTCATGTGAATTATGTCATTCTTTACAAAACTCTGAAGTTTTTAAAAATCGTAATCATAGGTGATCACTCATAGCCAGTTATGATTGTCTTCCAGAGATAGTGTCATAGTGGTGGATCTCTAAATCAGTGTTTTTCAACGTTTTTTGAGCCGCGGTACATTTGTTACATTTACAAAATCCTGGGGCACACCACCAACCAAAATGACACAAAATAACACTCTAACACAGTAATACATATAGTTAATATGTTTTTAAATGTATTTATACACTCAGTGTGAAACCTAGGCCTGTTTTGATGAACACAACATAGATATCCTGGCAGGAATGGTAGAAAGACACACACAAAGCTCTTGCTCAACAGCTGTCAGTCTCACTCGCTTGTCTTGCTGTGATCCCAAATTGCCACTGTCACTTGACACGCAGCTGCAGCACTAACTCTAACTTTGTTTACTTGGCTGCGTCTGAGTGAATCCAAGATGGCGCGACCATAGCACTCTCGGCTCACTTCTTAGGTGATGCGTGAGTGCTATGGTTCCATTTCTTAAAGGGACAGATGTGCCTTATAGTTTATATATGAATGAAGTTTGAAAATAATTTCCCACGGCACACCTGATGATCTCTCACGGCACACTAGTGTTCCGCGGCACACTGGTTGAAAATCACTGCTCTAAATAACTGAAAAGACCTACTCTGGATCCACATAGTCTTTCAGATTGAGGACAGATTTACAGGTGGAAGGAAGTCCTGACAAAAATTGATTTGGCATATTTCTTTCTTTCACTCTGTGTTTGTCTCTTCAGAAACCATAGCACTATGGTAACAGCTGACCTCCAGTTACAACGCTCGAGTGCCAGGTTTCCCACTTCTTGGTGTTCATACTACATTTTTAAAAATAGCTTTAAACCCATATTTAAATCTCTTTTGTTCTCCATCAACATTCTGTTTTCCGTTCTCAAGTTGGGAATGAAGCTTTGGGAGATGTGATCAGACATTCGGACAACATGGCCAGTCCAGAGAAGTTGATGGCAGAGCATCATTGTTTCGATGCTGGCGGTCTTTGCTTTCCTCCAGAATGCTGATATTTGTCCACTTGTCTTCCCAAGAGATTTGCAGGAATTTATGAAGGCAGCATTGATGGAATCTTTCCAGTAGTTGAGAGTGACATTTCTAGACATTTAACAATGCTGGGATTGAATCTATCTCTATAAGTGCTGTGAATAGGTTGGACTGAAGTCATGCTGGGACATGTTTGGCCTTCTGCTTGGCTTTTGGGTTCATTACAACTCTCCTTTTAACTTGGAAAATACAGTACGACTGATATTTCTGCCCTAACTATGATTATAACATTGCTACTAGTTCTTAGATCTTCTAGATTGTAATGACCAAAGAAGTTAGGAAGTAAAATTATCTTGGCCACATGTGGTTTGAGGGAGAAAGGAGTACCAAAAGAGCATCAAAGCACCATCTGCCAAATAGGATTAGATATAAGCTTTGTTTTTGTTTTTTTATTAGGACGTTCCAGATTGTGAGCATGAAGGAGGAGTCCATATTGCATTTAGCAAAATCCTTGAAGCTCTGAATGCACTCAGCAACAAATATACTCTGAGTATTGCCAACAAGCTCTATGGAGACCATTTTGTTGCCTTCATTCAGGTAATTCTCAAATTTCATGATGGATCCACTACAGCATAATGGCCAAAAGTATTAAAGGTTTTTCAGTTTCCATCAAAAGATGCTTTAGTTCATTCCATTAGTATATCCATTCGCTCTTTTACAAAGTGATGTGCCAGCAAAAATTGATATTCTGAAACTTTATACAAGATTAGTAGGAAATTAACTTCACAATTTTTTAATTTCATTTTCAGTTTTATAGCATAAAGAAAGGGGGGAGTATGGGAGGTAAAGAAAAGTATAGTATAGATTGCAGAGTTTTTGTTAGTAAATTAAGTCTACACAGGAGTCTATTGTATCACCGAGGACATGGAGGGGGAGGGTATTGTTATAAATATTCTCTAGTACAGTGGTTCTCAACCTGTGGGTCCCCAGGTGTTTTGGCCTACAACTCCCAGAAATCCCAACCAGTTTACCAGCTATTAGGATTTCTGGGAGTTGAAGCCCAAGACACTTGGGGACTCGCAAGTTGAGAACCACTGCTTTGGTATATAAAGAAATTTCCTCTGCAATATCTTCTATTCCAAGAACAAGTAGATTCTTGTCATCTAATGTTGGCATTAATTTTCTCTCTTCTTGTATTAACCCATCTTTTTCTTAACTTCTCCTTCAAGTTTATATAAGTGTTCCTTGTAATTATTTATCAGTTTACTTATACATACTCCATTTCCCCCCAAATTTTTATACTATCCATCCATTTACTTATCTCAGTTTCAGATTATTTTTGTTAATACATTAATAATACATATGTAAATACTTATTCTATTAGTCTTTGTCTATGCAGATATGTATCTATATCTATATACACTTTCATATGCATATACATTTCTATTATGATTTAGATATATTAACTCATCCGTTATCTTCAGTATTTTGAGATTTAGGATTCATATTATTTTAGTTCACAAATCCTGTTATGATCATCTTCTTCTGATTTTTTATAAAGTCCATAACACGTTTCAATTCTTTTTGCAGTTTCTGTGAATTGGTTTGTTGTGAAATTAAAGTTAATTTGTCTTTTTCAGTCATTTCAAAATCTTTTTTGTAATCCAATCATCTGTCAGTGTAGTTTGTTGCTTCCATAATTTTGCATATTCAGTTCTTGCTGCTTTTGGCATATAGAGAAAGATTCCTTCTTGGTGTTTTCATATTTGCTTGTCTAATAATCCTAATAGAAAGGTTTCTGATTTCAGTGTTATTTTGCTTTTTAATATGATTTTCATATCACTATGCATTTTTATCCCCAAATCTTTAGCCTTTGGGCAAGTCCACCACATGTGGTAGAAAGTTCCTGTCTTTTGTTAACATTTCCAATAGAAGTCTGATCTTTTATATATATTCAAAAGAAATTCTGTAGTTATGTACCATCCATAAAACATTTTGTAAAATTTTTCTTTAACGGTATAGTTTTTTGGGAATTGTAGCCTTTTCTTTCAGTTCTTCCCATTCTTCTATAATTTTTTGCCCATTGAATCATGGGTTCTTTTACTTGTTCATCAACTGTATAGTCTTTCAGAAGATATTGATATATTTTCCCAATGTGTTTACATTTTGTCTGCAGTAGTAGATTCCATTGGTTCTCCAACTCCTGTTTACCCTTTTTTGTCTAATTGAAATCTGTTGGAGTTGATAGTAGTAAACCCAATTCATTGTTTAATCTGCTTTTTGTAACTCTTGTAGTGTTTTTAGTTTCTATGATGTTCTATTGTCTAATAACTGTTTATAAGATTAAAAAATCACCTCAGTGTTCTTAGTTATAGAAAATCTTCTTGTGCCAACCATATTTTAAATCTGACCCTTTCATTATAAGCAATCTTTCCTTTTTAAAAGAAAGTCATTATTTTTTCCATATCCAGACTGCCAAGTCATAATATAGTCCCATGTTTGGTAATGCCCTTCCACTTCTCTCTTTTGAGTCTAGTAAATTTTTCATTTTAATTCTAGGGTTTTTGTGGGTTTAAAAATTTTCCAAATGAATTTTATCAATTTTGAATTCCAAACTTTAAAAATATGAGGAACACATCTCTCCTGATATTTTTAAAAAATGAAAACATTTCTATTTTGCAAAGTCTCCCAGGGCAGTTTGTAGCATTCTTAATCATTCCAAAATTAGAGATGTGTTTTGAACTAACAACACACAATTTTTTCCACAAATGTACTGATCGTAAACATTCCAATCCAGAAATTGTTTCTCAACACATTTTAAAACAAACATACAGATCCCTAGGTCTTAATCTGAAGAATGCCCCAGAAATTCATTTCTCATGCTCTAAAACTCTACCGGACAGATGTAGAGGGAATTAATCTGAAGAATGCCCCAGAGGAAGTGAGGAGAATTATCAACCAATGGGTTGAGGTTCAGACACAAGGTAAGAATATACCACCCACTCATTGCTTCTATTTCATGTATAATGAAATGTCGGAGCAGGAAAATGTCTTACTGTTGGTTCTGAGATGGTTGTTATAAAAAGGAGTAATGAAGCAAATGGTTAAAAATGTAGCAAACCACCAACTGTTGTGTCTGTTTGTTTTCCAGATAAAATCAAGGATCTCCTCCTCGAGGACAGCTTTAACTGTCATGCCCAGCTGTTGCAACTAAATGCTCTCTACCTGAAGGGACAATGGAAGGTGAAGTTTAATAAAGACCTTACAGTAGAAGCTCCATTTTATTCACATTATGCAACTAAGGTAAGTTCTAAAACTATATGTAACCCATCTCCCTTTTATGTTAGGCCAAGGAAACAGTGGAAAGTAAGAGTAAATTTGCAACCAGCTTTGTGGAAAATGTGGGAAGTCATTTGCCCTAGTAAAGAGTGTTAATGGTCCAATGAAAGTTTCATGAAGGCAGCGTTAACATCATGCAGCTAAGAATGGTCTCATGATTAATCACTCCTTTTGGCTGGTAATGGTAACGCTACATGCATGAAGTTGATTGTGCTAAAATACCATTAGAATTAATGTGCTTAAGTTAGCCACTTGCAGTCAAATTTGCAGACTTAAACTTTGATTTCATACCCCTTTCTTTTTGTCTAGGAATTCCTGATATTGCTGAACCATTTAAGCTATGAATGGTTTATTTGTGGAATTTATTGGCAAGAGTCCAAATAAGGATCACTCCCCCCCCCCCTATAGAAAACTCTTAGCACTTGCTTTTAATTTTTCACATCCAGTTTCAGGGTGGGTGGGTGATGGGAGTTGTGGGGTTAGTTTAAAATCGACAATGGATTGTGCCACTTCTTTCTATTCTTCTCTTTGATTATTATTTAGAGGTTTTTTTAGTTTAATTTAAAGTATTATTTGGTTTTCAATTTGACCATTAGAATTCTGAATATGGATATACGCTGATAGAGGCTTCCAAAAGCAAGTGGAATCTGCTTGTCCCCCCTCTCATTTTTTAAAATCTTTGATTTCCTTAATTTTGTTTCCAGACTGACTTGAAGACTGTTCAGCTGATGAACAGGAATGGTATTTACAATACAGCCACCTTTGATGTTGGAGATACTGAAGTCCAAGTGATTGAGATTCCTTACAAAGACAATGAACTGAGCTTATATGTGATGCTCCCAACAGACAGTGGGCCAGAAGCTCTCAAACAGGTAAGGCAGCTCTCATATCCATTTGTCTAAGACTGGAGCTATACTCCCTATATCCCAGAATCTGATCTCGGATTGTCTGCTTTGAACTGGACTATATGAGTCTACACTGGAAGATATCCTGGAATAAGCAGATAATCTGGGTCAGATCCTGGGATCCAGCCTGACTCAGGTCTTTATGGACATAGTAATCACTTCACCCAACAATGGCCATCTAAATTATAAGATCATGTTGGTACTAAAGCATTTCTGATTAGCTATTAATTGGAGCCATCTTTGCTTTAGGGTGCTCATTAGGTAGATCGCGATCTACTGGTAGATTGCGTAGGGTGTCCTGGTAGATCGCAGGCAGGGCAGGAGGAAGGCTCAGTCCTGCCCCGCAGGCTCCCGCAGCTGCCTAGTTGCAGAAGGAGGTTGGACTGGATGGCCCTTGGAGGTCATTCTAGGAACCCATTTATTATTATTATTATTATCAGAGGCTAAATGGCCAGATGTAAGGAATACTTTGATTGTGTTTGTCCCTTATGGCAGAAGGAGGTTGGACTGGATGGCCCTTGGAGGTCTCCTCCTATTCTAGGAACCCATTGTAGTAATTATTATTATTATTATTATTATCATCATCATCAGAGGCTGAATGGCCATCTGTGAGGAATGCTTTGATTGTTTTGCCCTTATGGCAGGAGGTTGGAGTGGATGGCCCTTCTAGGATTGTTGGTCTCAGAGGCTCCTGTTTTTCTAGGAACCTCCATTGAACCCATTGTTATTATTATTATTATCATAATCATCAGAGGCTGAATGGCCATCTGCGAGGAATGCTTTGTGTTTTTCCCTTATGGCAGAAGGAGGTTGGACTGAATGGCCCTTGGAGATCTCCTTCTATTCTAGGAACCTATTGTTGTTGTTACTATTATCAGCAGTAGTAGCAGAGGCTGAATGAATATCATCATCATTATTATTATGAATAAATTCAGGGGCTTATTAGACTCACATTTAGTTGAATTCAGTGTTAAAATATATTATATGGCTCTCACTGAAATAAATTTCCAAATATTTTGCTTTTATGGCTCTCTGACTAGTGGGTAGGTAGATCATTTTGACTTGGTTGTTTTAGAAGTAGCTCGCATGCTGAAAAAGTGTGGGCACCCCTGCTTTAGGGCAATGTCTGAATCTTAGACCCACTTGGGTTAAAATGATCTTATGACAATTGTGTGTTTGTTCTTCTAGCTGGAAGATTCTCTGACTCATGAACACCTGCTTGACTGGGCCAGTCATCTGAAACCTGAGGTGGTGGACCTTTTCATCCCCAAATTCAGCTTAGAAAAGAAATTTGATCTTAATCAATGCCTAGATCTGCACGATCTTTCCGATCCTAAAAAGGCTGATTTCTCTCAAGCAACAACCACAGAAGGAGTGACTCTTAGTCAGCTGGTCCATGACGCCTTTTTTGAAATCAACGAAGAGGGTTGTGAGGAAGTACAGGACCCACGTTTGTGCCGGGATAGGCGTTCACATCCAAAAGCCCTGGAATTTATGGTTGACCATCCTTTCCTTTATTTTGTCCACCATAAATGCACCCAGAGTATCGTTCTCTTCGGCAAATTCTCTAAACCGGAATAAAAGGACCCATGTGATTCATACAAAACCCACACACATAGGAGCGCGAATACGGAAAACATATTTTTGATTATGGCAGCCCTCTGGATTTTTCCTCTTTGCCACATTCTCTGGACTGCTTAGTCTTTGCAGAGATTTGGGACAAAGAAGCTTTCTGCTTGGTGGTAGGCCAAATTCGTACAGTGCAACCAGAATGCTTCAAGGCTTCCTGCTCCATCTTTTACTGTGTATAAGATGTTTCCTCCTGATCTCTCGTAATGGCCTCAGCTCTTGAGACCCAGATTGCCACATGTTAGCTTATAATTAAATACCTGCAACTCAGGAGGAACACAATCACTTCTTTTTTTACATGGGGATCTTATCAGCACCACATTTTTCTTTTGCGATAAGATCGGTCCAAACAGAGTGCAGCAAAAAATGAGATTTGGTGCGGTGTGCCACTGTCTTTGGACATCAGCCTTCCTATTGCTTCATGATATAGCCTTCCTAAGTAATCCATTGTCTAAAGTGAGCATAATAGTGTCATCTTACCTACTAAATGGAAGTGAGCCTCTCTGAAATCAGTGGCATATACTTTTGTGTAAACACATATTGGGTTTCACTGCCCCCATCTACACTGCTATATATAAAATCCAGATTATCTGCTTTGAACTGGATTATATGGCAGTGTAAACTCATATAATCCAGTTCAAAGCAGATAATGTGGCTTATCTGCTTTGATAATATGGATTATATGGCAGTGTAGATCTGGCCACTGTTAAATTATAGTACAGTATGGTTCTTTTAAAGGGCAAGTATCAACAACGAAACATCTCTATGACTTTTGCTTTGCATTGCAAGATGGAAATCTCTACTAAATCTTTTTCCTTGACTTGAACTCTAGCTTTTATATCACAATAAACTAAGCATTGCATAAAAAACGTTGTTCTGTAATTTTTCAAAACATAGAGCTGGGTAATGTAGTAAAGTGTACATTTGTAAGGATTATTATGACAAAGTATTCCAAGGAACAGAAGCTTAAATCTCAGGTATCCAAAGCGTCAGACTTAAAACGAGGGGAAGAACATTACAAAAAGGTTTATATGGAATGATGGCATTTTTGTGTGGGATACATGGCCATCTGGGAATCTGAGGCTTTCATTGGAAACATGAGTCCACCCTTATTTCAAAGACCTGCCTAGTCAATGTCCTGCCTTATGGAATATGCTGTTACCTGATACAAAGCCTCCTTCATCACGGGATAGAAATACAATGACTGCTGCTGCTCTTGCTTGGCACCTGCTGATTGCCCAATTTCCAGCCAAATATGGCTCAACCAAGGGGGTTCAACCTCTAATATCTGTGATGAATATCTGCCTTTGGTTGTGGTCCAGACCTTAAAAGCATTGTCCGAGCTACTTAACCATAGGTTTAAAATAAATCCAGTTCCTTCTGATGCACTTTTAAAAGTTTGACAAAGGTCCAGGTCAACTTCACCAGCTCACTAACTCTTCAAACACCAACCTCCACTGGACTGAAGAAGAATCTGTTTTGATCACTTTCTAATGACCCGTTTACTAAAGTGAAACGCCAAAGACTGGAGGAAATTTGACACCTAATTTTAAAATAAGTGTTTGAACTAGTGTGAAGACTCTACTTTATAATTTCTGCCTCTCTACTTTATAATTTCTGTTAGGAACTGAGGTATTTTTTTGATCAGGGATCCTAATTGTAAAGATCTCCAATTCTGCTTCAAATTAATGGAGGTGTGTGTCACCAAACTGTAATGATGCGACACCTTTGTAAATCTGCTGCCACCAGTGAGTAATTCTTGACCACCTGATGTTTCTAAAACTTGCCCCAAAAGAGGTCACTGAGAGAGATTTATGAGTTTATTGGTTAACAAAGCTTAAAGCATGGAGGTTTTAAGGTACACAGAGCTTAGTTGGTTACAGTATCTTCTTAGAGGCACAGATCTTAAGGTTACTAAGTTTCTTAATGAGTACAATGTTTGACTGTATTTCTCCAAACACAGACTCAACAATACTATAGATACTTTGCCCACTTATAGGCCTTTGATCTATCTTCTAGGTTAGCTTTTCAGCCTAACCTACAAACAGTGGTCTTTAAAGGCTTTCTAAATCCTAACTGCCTTTCTGCAGTATCAAAACACAACCTTTATCCTGTTCTTCTCAGAACAGATAACAGCAGCCTCCCAAAACTGCCACCAGCCAGTCTAACAGCTACTAACTAACTGATGAATTTCAAATCTGGAAATTATAAGGCTAGTTGTAGGCTCCGCCTCCTGTTGCTATGGCAGCGGAACTTCTCAGAGGCCGGGCACTCTAATACTCTCCATTAACCCTTTGTGGTCTGTCTAACATTTAATCATCTAACACAATACAAATGTAATATTACAAACCATACATTTAACAATAAAATAAAGATAAAACCCGCAATACACATATCGACTTCATCACAACTAGTTATTCATTTTTTTCAATATTTATAATCTATGTAGTATTTTGTAGTAATCCCAAAATGGTTCCCAATTGGCAAACAAATAATTAATTCGAGCTGTGGATGTTGGATGTGCTTTCCCCTTTGTCTCACATTTGATCCTTTCCTTCCTACTTTCTCTATGGCGACTCCATAAATATGCAGCTTGCAAGGAAGCCAAGGTCCCAAGTTGTCCTTTGCCTTCCTTCCAGAAGAGGACAGGAAAATGGAGCCCCATAAATTTGGGGCGAGGCCATTAGCAGTATTTAATTCTGAACACACTATTCTTATTTTTTCTTTCTTCTTAGACCTCCCTCCCTCCAGCAACATTAGTTATGGGTCCATGGGTAAATGCAAGTTAAATCTTTGGGAATGCGCTATCATGCGGCTACTGTTTAGAACCTTGCAATTCAGTAGGGAGTGTCAATGGGATGGTCTTCCTGGAAATGCTGCTGAAAAGAGGGAATCTGGCATGACATCGAAGCCAATGATGTTTTACCTGTGATTCTGGCCCCAAACAACTATAATACGAGTTAAACTCCAAGGCAGATATAATAATAATACACTTTATTTATATTCCGCTCTTCTCACCCCGAAGGGGACTCAGAGTGGATTACAGGTACAGTACTTAGCAGACAATCCCTGCCGTTTCCACATACAACATATAGATGAACAGAGGCAAACTCTGGCCACCAGGGGGAGCTGATGCACTCCTAATCTCTCAGCGTTCCCAGCGTCCCTTGTTGTTCCTTCCACATTCCTCAGCGTTCCTGGAGTTCTTTAATGGCCTCATAATTCAGTCAAAATTTGCCTCCCCACTTAATGTGGTACCTTTATCTCCTACTTGACAGATTTAACTGTCTTTTGGGCTGCAAAGGTCGACAGCAGGCTATACTTAAAGGTCGAGCACCCACCTCAACCCAGGCAGGCCTCGAACTCATGACCTACTGGTCAGAGAGATCTTATGCAGCTGACACCTAGCCAGCTGCGCCACATTCCTGGTGCATATAAAATGGTTATGGATGATCCTTTGTGGTCCATTGCTTTCTTTCTTATTAGTGTGCAAGGGGAGAGGCCCTGTTTTATCAGTCTGCAGGTTTTGCCAGGTGATCTTTTCTAATGATATGTACATGCCTCAATTTCAAAATGTTTGCTATTCTGTCGTCAGTATTCCTCTTCCTAGCCCATGCCTCCAAATGAAACTTGAACTCTGATCAATTTAAATGAAGAATGCTCATGCTTTAAAAGTCTTTTCATGTACCTTTCATTGCAATGTCTACTCAGGCCCCATCTACACTGCCATATAATCCAGTTTCTGAATCCAGATTATCTGATTTGAACTGGATTATATGGCAATGTAAACTCATGCAATCCAGTTCAAAGCAGATAATCTGGATTCAGAAACTGGATCATATGGCAGTGTAGATCCAGCCTCAGAGATAAGCCCAATGAATTCATTGGGAAATATTTCTTAGGGCTTCATCACAAAAGCCAGGCAAAGCAGCATCATGGTGAAAGGAGACAGATAGCGGGGGCAAATCTATCACCCCATGCACAGCTCCCTCTCAGTTATGCTTTCCTCATCACACAGGAGAAGTGTCGCCCTCGCGGAGAGGACCTGTGCTACCTCCATTGGAGCCAGCACAAAACATGAAGCCCCCCATGTCTGGCGACACTTTCACCCCAGTTGGTAGCAGGGCCTCTGCCAGAAGTCACATAATGTTGTGTGATGACCAGCATGGAGCTCTGTCTTGAAGATGGGAAGAAAGCGTCCTAGGAGGCTAAATTCCCCATCTGATGAGGTCGCCTGCAACTGTGTAAAAGGGTGCAAGTTTAAATCATAATCATATTTCCAGCCACTTTGGAATTTAGCATTCACAAATACCATGGGGAAAGTTTACCTGAGGATCTTCATATATCCAAACAGAAACTGAGCCAATGTATTCAAGATCTGGCAGAGTTTAAAATTTTTGCAGCACTGTTTTGTGGCAGAGCTTTCCAAACATCCCATGTTGGTGAAACATATTACAGACATGCATCATTTTGTGACAGAGTTCTCTAGCAAACCATAACTTAAACCAACCCATTATTAGAGATACGGAGACATACATAAATTGTAATAATCAATTTTGATCTTCGTGTGTGTGTCGGAGGGGGGGGGGCTCATATAGTTCTTCTGAGGAAGGTATCCTCCAACCAATATTTGTGTATTTGATTTTTCTGGCGTAAGGGTAAAATTTTGCATTTGTCTCTGTTGAACTTAATTGTATGAATTTCAACCCAGATTTTTTAGTTTAATAAGGTGATGCTGGGGAAAATGAAAGGAAAAAGAAAGAGGGGCTGGCCAAGGGCAAGATGTATGGATGGTATCAGGGGCGGTCCTACCTATCCCGGGGGAGGGGGTAAGCGAATATTATTTTGGCAGCCCCCCCAGTGGCTCCCAAGCGCAAGTCATGCTCTGGAGCCAGTGCGCATGCGCAAATCTCCACGCATGCGCACTGGCTCCCGAGCGCACCTCCAGCTTTGGAGCCAGTGCGCATGTGCAAATCTCCGTGCATGCACACTGGCTCCAAAGCTGGAGGCGCGCTCGAGAGCCAGTGCGCATGCACGGAGATTCACACATGCACAGAAGCTCCTACAGGCGCTGTAGTGCCTGGAGCTTCTGCGCATGCGTGAAAATCTCCACCCCCGCGTATAGATAGGACCGCCTCAGGGCCCCTGAGTAGGCAGCAGCAGGCCAGGGAGGCAGGCCTTCTCTGCGGCATTGGGGCCTCTGCCCAAAAGCAGGCAGCCGTGGCGCTGCCTGAGGTCGGAACATCGGCAGGGCCAGGGGGGATTCGCCCCTCCAAGATGGCGCCCTATGCGGCCGCGTACTTGGCGTAACAGTTAGACCGCCCCTGGATGGTATGATTGAAGTGACTAGCTTGACTCTGAAGAAGATGGAGGTGGTGATGGCCGACAGGGAGTTCTGGCGTGGGCTGGTCCATGAGGACACAAAGAGTCAGCAGTGACTGAACGAATAAAGAACAACAAAGGTCCTTTCAAATTCTGTTCCCATTCTCCAATATTTTAGCTACTCCTCCCACTTTGTATCATTTTCAAATTTGAAAAGAATTCCCTCCACTCCATCATCTGTTAATGATTGAAAACATTGAAGATCATCGGCCTCCGGACAGAATCTATGGCACTCCACTTGAGATCTTCTTTCAATTTGGAGTTCTGCCACTGAGAACAGCTGTTTGAAAATGGTTTTCAAATCAATTATGGATCCATCTCCTAGTACTCCCACCTATTCCCTATTTCCCAATTTGCTAGTCATGGATTTGAGTTTGGAAATAATTTAAGGTAAGGAAAGGCACTGATTTTAAAAGTATTGCCTTGTTTTAAAAAATAAGAGAAGATATTCTGAGCAGAATATATACACTTCAGATTGAAAGGGTTAACAAAGCTGTAGGGAGATTACTAACAGCCATGTCCTTTCTGGGGCATATTTAAAATGGAAAGTAAAAAAAAGAGAAAGCTTTGTTTTAAATTGGTTTCATCATTTCCATTGTGATAGATCTGTAAACATAGTCATCCAATCATCTGATCTTGTAGATAATGTCCCTTTGGCAGCAGTGAAATGACAGATGAGAATCGTTAAATCCTGAGCTGCAGAGATACTGGCAACACCCATCAGACTCTGATTTGTTGTTTGTTTACATAGCAAACAAAAATAGAGACTTCTTCTAACATATCTTGTAAATCTAAAGATGTGTTTCAGTGGGCGGGGAGATGGCAATGTAAGTTGTCATTATTAACAACTGTTTTGCTGTGTCTTGTGCTGCGAATCCTCCTCTGCAATAGGCAGTTGTTGCACATTAAACTAGTGTCAAGTGCAAGAATGGGACAACAGTAGTTGTACAGGGCAGTTTTAGTGTTGAGCAGTTACAGATCAAACTTAGATGGTGTTTAGAATTTTATTTTATTTATTTCGTATATTTCTATCCCGCCCTTATCCCCACAAGGGGGACTCAGAGCAGCCTCACATATGCATCAGGAGATGCTAACAACATAAATACCATAAAAATTACACTTCCTCATTATAGTGAGCTCCCTCTGTTAGGGCCAACTTGTGCCAAGAGTTCGAAAACATGCAAATGTGAGTAGATCAATAGGTACCGCCTTGGTGAGAAGGAAATGATATTCTACGCCATCATGCTAGCCACATGACCCTAGAGCAGACCTGGGCAATTGCCGGCCCTCCAGGTGTTTTGGACTTCAAATCTCAGAAATCCTAACAGCTGGTAAACTGGCTTGGATTTCTGGGAGTTGAAGTCCAAAACACCTGGAGGGCCGGCAATTGCCCAGGTCTGCCCTAGAGGCATATATGGACAACACCGGTTCTTCGGCTTAGATATTGAGATGACCACCCCCCACCCCACCCCCAGAGTTGGACACAAGTAGACTTAATGTCAGGGGGAACCTTTACCTTTTGAGCCAGTAGAATATTTTTGAAAAAAATACAAGCTATTTGTGGATTTTTGAGCAATAAGAAATCTAATGATTTAATTGTCTGTGGCCATGGTGATGAGTAATTTTAGCATAATTATTTAGTTGGGTCTGTAATAGTACAATATTTTTTTCTTCCTTTAGTCTTCTCTTCATTACAGTCAAGATTCAGGGATAGGAGCTCTACTGTTGTTTTTTTTCTTCTACTTTTTCTTCTTCTTCTTCTTTCCTATTTCCTTTTCTTGTGCTTCTTTGTTGTTTTTTGATTGCATATTCCTTTGGTTGTAACTTGAATTGTTCATGTCATAAAAACTTTTTAAAAAGAAAATAGTTATTGTCATTTCTCTGTCCCAAGGCTGCCACGGGAAGCAGGCAATAAGTACTGAGAACTCTTAACACTAAAGTCTTTGATATCATAGTCAGTCAAGAAGGGATGTCCCAAAGCATAGCACAAAGTCTAATGTACAAAAGGGTGAATATCATTTGCACTCCTGGAAGGTAAGCACATTTTGGTAGCTATGCTCAGTGACATGACTTGCAAGCAGGTTTTTAGGCAGAGAGATGATTCAGTAGAAGAGACCAGGTAGACAAGCTGTTCCTGGATCCTTGACCAGCTCCAAGTAGGACCCCAATGGAGTCCCTAAACAGACAAGTTCATTTTAAAACTACAAATTGGAACTTGTAATATTGGGCTCACACATCAGGCTGGTCACACACTAGATTTGATCTTCAGTATGGGAATCCAAGTGACCCTAACCTCTGTGACTGAGGTGCCATGGTTGGATCACTGCGCCCTAGGAATCTGGTTAGAGCTTGCCTACACACCCGGCTTAGGCGCGGAACCTATTTGGGTTCGCCCGCAGAGACTTATGGAACCTGATAGGTTCCTGAATGCTCTAAGGGCTTGGGAGCCTGTCAGCGACTCAATCGAGTTGCAAGTGGACTTATGGAACACCAAGTTGTCAAATGCAGTTGACGAGATTGCCCCTAGACACCCTCTCCGACCCCTTAAGAACTGATCACCTTGGTTTACTGAGGAGCTACGATCGATGAAATGGGAGAAGAGATGGCTAAAGGGCGTGTGGCGAGAACTCCGTGATGAAGAAACAAGATCAGTTTATAAGCTTTTTAAAGAGTCTTATGAGCATGCTATCTTCGAGGCCAAAAAATCTTATTACGCTTCCTTGATAACGTCTGCTAGCTCACACCCAGCACAATTATTTAAAATTATTAGATCTTTGACGACGGTCCCTACCATCCCAAACAGTAATGATTCAGCCCCTTCAACCAAGGCTTTTTCAGAGCTATTTTGCAGACAAGATCTCCCTTCTCCGCCTGGACCTCCCTGCCACAATTGATACGGTAAGTGAACTTGAGACTCCATGGCAACTCGCTGGGCCCACCCTTGACCGGTTTACCCCACTGGACGCAGAGGCTGTCGATAGGATCATGACTGCAGCTAGACCAACCACCTGCTCCCTCAACCCGTGTCCCTCCTGGCTGGTAAAATCTTGCCTGGAGGAATTACGTGGCCCCCTGTTGAATATAGTTAATAGCTCCCTTGTGCAAGGAGTTTAAAAGAGGCTATGGTATCTCCGCTGCTGAAGAAACCGGACTTAAATCGTTCGGTTCCCTCCAATTACCTCCCGGTCTCAAATCTTCCGTTTCTGGGTAAAGTGATTGAGAGGGCAGCAGCGAAACAGCTGCAGCAGTTCCTAAATGACACAACCGGATTAGATCCCTTCCAGTCCGGCTTCTGTATTGGGCATGGGATGGAGACTGTTTTGGTTTCCATCACAGATCAGCTTCGCTGCCAGATGGATCAAGATGGTTCTGCGCTGCTTGTGTTATTGGACCTCACAGCAGCATTTGATACAGTTAATTATAATCTATTGATCCACCGCTTAGCTGTGGCTGGAGTCAGGGGGACAGCCCTTAAATGGGTGTCCTCTTTTCTCCAAAATTCGGGGACAGCATGTGGAGAGAGGAGGGGTGGTCTCCGAAAGGTCCCCCCTTATTTGTGGGGTGCCTCAGGGGGACATCCCCTCCCCTCTGTTATTTAACATCTATATGCGACCACTTGCCCAACTGGTGCGAGGCTTTGGGCTTGAGTACCATCAGTACACTGATGATACTCAGCCCATTCTGAGGATGGAGGGCTGGCCTGACTCAGTGCATGATAATTTCCATCAGTGCCTTGAGGCCATTACTGGGTGGTTGTGTGCCAGCAGGTTGAGGGTGAATCCTGCGAAGACGGAGGTCCTATGGCTAGGTCAGACGGATGGAGGGGAGGTCCAGTTGCCTACCCTAGATGGTGAGGCATTGCACCCATCACCTTTGGTAAAGAGCCTAGGGGTCCTGTTAGACCCTTTGTTGACAATGGAGGCCCATGTCTCCGCTGTAAGCAGATCCGCATTTTTCCATCTGCGGCACGCTAGACGACTGGCTCCCTACCTATCTAGGAGTGACCTGGCTATGGTGATCCAGACTGGACTACTGTAACACCCTTTACATTGACCTTCCTTTGTCAGTGATCCAGAAGCTTAAGCTGGTGCAAAATGCTGCTGCCAGACTTCTTGCTGAGGAATCAGTGTGATGTCGCATTACTCCAATCCTGCAGCAATTGCACTGGCTACTGATTGAGCACCGGATTGCCTTCAAAGTGCTGGTTCTCACCTTTAAGGCCTTATATGGTCTAGGGCCGGCGTACCTGAAGGCCCGCCTTACCCCCTACCAACCCCAGAGATCACTTCGGTCTGAGGACCAACATTTGCTTGAAGTCCCTAATCTTCGGACCTTTCATTTATCGAGCACTAGGCGCAGAGCCTTCATGATTGTGGCTCCATATCTGTGGAATGCTTTGCCAATAGAAACATGAGTCATCCGAAGTTTACCTTCTTTCCAGAGGGTGTGCAAAACATTTCTTTTTGGCAAGCATTCGGATCGTACCGATTAGGTTTTTGTGATTTAATTGTATTTTATGTATTGTGTTCCTTGGATATTTGTAAACTGCTCTGAGCCTTCGGGGAGTGGCGGCATAAAAGTTGGAATAATAAATAAATAAATAAATAAATGAAATAAACTTTTCTATCAACCCCCCCCCCAACCCCAACCCAACACACTTCCTGCTGAGAAAAGGAAATAGTCTCATTGTTGCATTCAAGAGAGGAACCAGTGCTTTAGCATTTTGATTGGGACAATACTTGATTGTCTCAAGTGGAAAGGCCATTGTATGCTCAGAGGATCAGTTAAGAGTCATTAAGAATCTCATCACATGGAGGCTGAGAAGCGGGGGGAGCAGAGGACAGCAGGGGAAACCATGGGGCAACGTACCAGTTCATCCCTTTATTGTGGTTGGTCATGGGATCCCTTCCCATGACATTTCCCTGCTGTCCCCGACTTCCTCCTGCATCTTCCCTGGCTTCTTATCTGCACTGCCAGCACCAAGTCCTGCCAGAAGTAGCCCAGCGCCATCTGCTGGACTTTGGTGGATTCTATGTCGACAGAATGCTACCTCACCAAGAAGCAGAGAGAAGACTCTTCTCAGCCTCTATTGACATTAACATTACAACAGGCTGACAGAAGCTATGTTTGATTTGCTCTTTGCACACAGACCATTTTTGCCTGCACTCATGCTTTCAGATGCATGTGCCATTTTTTGTTTGAACTCCTGTAGGACAGCAGTAAGTCCATGTTTTGTACTCTAGATGATAGCCCTACAAATTAGGAAAAGATTAAATATAGGCAGACAGCAAAGTAAAAATAGAAGAGATTTCCACAATGGCTCCATGGAAGCAAATAGAAAATTCAAAGAGATTTCTCCTGGAGCAAAGTAAAGGTAGTGATTCCAAAGGGAAAGGCCCCATAGATTCCAGAACTACATCCCAGAGAAGAGAAAAACTTCAGAGAGATTTTTCACAGAAGCAAGAACAGCACAAATTCTAAAGTCCTATTCCTCCAGAGCCTAACTCCTGCATGGAAGATCTTTCCCCAAAACCACTAAACCCAGGAATTGCTCTTGTCACAACCAATTACCTAGAGTGGTGGTGGGATCTCTTTCTATGAGTGTTTTCAAAAAGAGGCTGGACAACTACCAGCTAGGGATGCTCTGTTTATTTATTTGTTTATTTATTTCAAACATTTATATCCCATCCTTCTCAAACACCCCCTCCGGGGAGGGGGGGGTGTCACGGCAGCTTACAAACCGGCAACCACTAGATGCTAACAGTGAACAAACAATAACAGTACAAAACAGACTAACATTAAATAAAACAACAACATTATAAGTATCCACTAAAATATTAAAATATTAAAACACAGCCAAGCCCAAATCCCAAGTCCAAATCAGAATCCAAAGTTTGAGTCCAAGGTCTATCAATTGTCAGTTCAACCATGTTGAAAGAAAATCAACATGGTTTCTGCAAAGGCAAATCATGTCTTACTAACTTGTTAGAATTCTTTGAGGGTGTAAATAAACACATAGATAAAGGGGACCCAATTGATATTGTTTACCTTGACTTTCAAAAGGCTTTTGACAAAGTCCCTCACCAAAGGCTCCTAAATAAGCTCTTCAGCCATGGAATCAGAGGACAGGTCTTGTCCTGGATTGGAACCTGGCTAAACTGTAGGAAACAAAGGGTGGTAATAAACGGACACTTCTCTGGGTGGAAAGAGGTGGGAAGTGGCGCACCCCAAGGTTCAGTTTTGGGTCCGTTACTTTTTAATTTATTCATTAATGATCTGGATGTAGGAGTGAATTCTGAGGTAGCAAAGTTTGCAGACGACACTAAATTGTTCAGGGTAGTTAAAAATGAAACTGATTGTAAAGAGCTCCAGAAAGATCTCTTGAAATTGAGTGAATGGGCAACAAAGTGGCAAATGCATTTTAACCTAAACAAGTGTAAAGTCATGCACATCGGGGCAAAGAACCCCAACTACACCTACAAATTGATGGGGTCAAAGCTTTCTGAGACAAACCAGGAAAGGGATCTTGGGGTCTTGGTGGACAGCTCAATGAAGATGTCAACCCAGTGCGCAGCAGCAGTGAAAAAAGCAAATTCTATGCTTGGCATGATCAGGAAGGGAATCGAAAATAGGTCAGCAAATGTTGTATTACCTCTCTACAAATCGATGGTAAGGCCACATTTGGAGTACTGTGTACAATTCTGGTCTCCGCACCTTAAGAAGGATATAACGGAACTGGAAAAGGTACAGAAAAGGGCAACAAGAATGATCCAAGAATGGAGCGGCTCCCTTATGAAACCAGGTTGCAACGCCTTGGTCTTTTCAGCCTTGAAAGACGGCGTTTAAGAGGTGACTTGATCGAAGTGTATAAAATCATGCATGGGATAGAAAAGGTGAATAAAGAAAAATTATTTTCTTTGTCACAAAACACTAGGACTAGAGGGCACTCCCTGAAGCTCCAAGGTAGGAAAATTAGGACTAATAAAGGGAAATATTTCTTCACCCAGAGGGTCATTGGGTTATGGAACTCACTTCCAGAAGAGGTTGTGACAGCTGTCAGCCTGAACAATTTCAAGGCAGGATTAGACAGATTCATGGATATCAAGTGTATCGGTAGTTACTGAAAAGGACATTTAAGTACCACCTCGGAGTTGGTTGAGGTAGACAGGATTTCCCTGGGTACTGGTTGTGGGGGTCGGGAGCAGGTCAGGGTTTTGCCCTCCTTCTGCTCAAGATCCCCGTGTACAACTGGGGGCCACTGTGTGATACAGAATGCTGGACTAGATGGGCTGAGGTCCGATTCAGCATGGCTCTCCTTATGTTCTTATGTTCTTAGTTCTCATAAATCATTGCAATTACTGCTAGTTCAGCTGTCCGAATGCTTGGTCTCAAAACCATGATTCCAGCTTTTTTTCTAAAGAAGAGGAAAGAGGGGGTCACCCTGATTTCACTGGAGAGTGTGTTCCATAGACTGAAGACCACCACTGAGAAGGCCATATCTCTCATCTCCATGAGTCACACTTGCGAGGGTGGTGGAATCGAGGGCAGGGCCTCCCCTGACAATTGTAAGCTCCGAGACTGATAGTAGAAGGAGATACATTCGGACAAGTAAGCTGGGCCAGAACCATATAGGGCTTTATAGGCCAAAACCAGCACTTTGAATTGTGCTCGGAAGTGGACCAGCAACCAGTGGAGATGACATAACATGGGGTAGTATGCTCCCTGTATGTCGCTCCAGGGAATAATCAGTGGTCAGTGGTTCCCAACCTTTGGTTCTCCAGGTGTTTTGGACTTTAGCTACCACAATTCCCGACAACTGGTAAGCTAGCTGGAATTTCTGAAAGTTGAAGTCCAAAAAAACTGGAGGAATAAAAGTTGGGAACCACGGCTCCTGTATTGAATGGGTGAGGGGTGCGCCCCTTTCAACTCTATGATTTTGATTTTATGATTCCACGATTAAACCCCAGAGTTCCTAGTGGCAATTCCTCCCAACATCAAAATAGAACATCTCATAATTATTATTATTTATTCAATTTCTTGAAGGCCTATTTCTTTTCTTTTTTAAAAAAAAAGGTTTTACATGCATTGCACTAGAACCAGGGAATGCAATGTTTCCCAATGTTTCCCAACTGGTGTGCCATGGCACACTAGTGTGACGTGAGCAATCATCAGGCGTGCCGTGAGAAATTGGAACCTCCAATACCCTTTCTTCCCTCTCCTGCTGAACACTTTTTCTTCTCCACTCGGGCTCCCTTTCTTCTCTGCTCGCTTTGCCTCGCTTTGCTCACACTGCTGTTTCTGCCGCCATTTTGATCCAAGGGGGCAGCGTGAGTGTGTTCTAGAGGGGAGAGGGGAGGGAGGAAAACATGGGGCGAGTCTGCGCAGTAGCACCCGCACGGTCACGTCTTCCTCCCCCCCCCCCTCCTGAACATGCTCCCATGAGCAAAGCGAGGCAAAGGGAGCAGAGCGAGAAGAAAAAGTAAATGTTCGGCAGGAGCGAGAAGAAAGGGTGCGAAGGGGGAGGAGGAGGAAGAGGTCTCTGTCAAAAGCTGGCATGGGCAAGCTTGGACCTTCCAGGTGTTTTGGACTCCAACTCCCACCATTCCTAGCAGCCTCAGGCCCTTTTCCTTTTCCCCTCTCAGCCATTTAAGCAGGAAAGGGCCTCAGGCTGTTAGGAATGGTGGGAGTTGAAGACCAAAGCACCCAGAGGGCCGAGGTTTTCCCATGCCTGTTTTAGGGACCTTAAAGTGGTGAGCCTCCTTCCAATATTGTGATTCTGGATAGAAAACAAACAACAACATAACATAATATTGTTTGAGTCCACAGTGCTCTCTGGGTGTAGGTGAACTACAACTTCCAAACTCAAGGTCAATTCCCAAGCAAACCCTTTCAGTACTTTCTGTTGGTAATGAGAGTTCAATATGCCACATTTGGTTCAATTCCATTGTTGCAAGAGTTCAGGATGCTCTTTGATTGTGTGTTAACTATAAATCCCAGAAACTGTAACTCCCAAATGTCAAGGTCTATTTTCCCCAAACTCCATCTGTGTTCACATTTGGGCATATCGTGTATGCATGCCAAGTTTGGTCCAGATCCATCATTGTTTGAATCCACAGTGCTCTCTGGATATAGGTGAACTACAACTCCAAAACTCAAGGTCAAGGCCCACCAAACTATATTATTACTGTGTTAGAGTGTCATTTTGGTTGGTGGTATGCCCCAGGATTTTGTAAATGTAAAAAATGTGCCGTGGCTCAAAAAAGGTTGAAAAACACTGCTCTAATGCAGTCTTTCTCAACCAGTGTGCTGTGGCACACTAGTGTGCCATGACGGACCTCCTGCTGTGCCGCGAGAAAAGCTCTCTGCCCCCCTTCCTCCCCCCCCTCCTGGTGAACTCCTGCTGCTTGGGGGAGGAGGAAGGGCCAGGCAGTGGTGAAGAAAAAGAAGGGACCGGGGCGCCGCCTCCTTCGGCCGTTTCCCCAGCCAGCCTCCAATCCGCCATGACTCCCACCATCACTCTCGCCCCTCGCTCGCTGAAGCCGCGTAGAGGAGGAGCCCTGCCCACTGAAGCCCATCCACCGCTCATGCTCCTCCTCTGTAGGAGAGCTGAAGCTGGTGGAAGGGGGCGGGGCATGGCGCGGCCTGTAGGAGAGCTGAAGCTGGGGGGAGGGGGTGGGGCTCTGCCCCCTTCCCCAGCTTCGGCACTCCCAGCAGCTGCTCCAGCCTTAAGGGGACAGTGCGAAGCCAGCATTGTGCTGGCTCTGCCACCGCTGGCTTGGCACTGCCCCCTCAAGGCTGGAGCAGCTGCTGGGAGAGGTGAAGCCGGGGTAGGGGCGGGACATGGCTCCACCTGGCTCCGCCCCCTCCCCGGCTTCGGCACTCCCAGCAGCTGCTCCCAGCAGGCCACCAACCCCCCAGTCGTTCTTTACTGTGTTGGAGTGTCATTTTGTGCCATTTTGGTTGGTGGTGTGCCCCCGGATTTTTTTTATGTTAAAAGTGTGCCGCGGCTCAAAAAAGGTTGGGAAACACTGCTCTAATGTACTGTAGTACCTGAACATACCTTGTTCAAGGCTTTTTATTGAGCTTTTTTAAACATTAGGTGGAAAGGCCTACTTCACCAAAGAAATGCTATACCCAGAGTTTTATTAAATGCTTTCTTTATTAAGATATTGGCAAAATACAGTTTGAGTTGTGACAGTGGGAGAGAGAGAAAGATTGAAGTTCACATATTTCAAAGAAAAACAACATTTTTCTGTTACACAGAAAGATTTTCACTCATGATGTTTTCCCTGTGAAAAATTCAAGTTACAGTTTAAAAGCACAAATCCATATCCATCTACACAGAAGAAAGTACCACTCAGTTCAATCAGGCTTACTCCAAGTAGTCTAATAACCATCTAATGCTGACTTTAGACAATGATAGAGAAGGTTGGCAGTCCAAGAGGTAGGGCATCCCACCACAAAGTAAGACTAAGCCTTTTTGCACAACAAATTGGAATTGGAATTCAGTACAATTCAGGATAGAAGATTTCAGAGTGAATATTTTCGTGAAATAGGAAATGTGATCTCATATCACATTTCCTATTTCACCAAAAAAAAAAAACAATCCTAAGACAAAAATCTATCCAAAGGCACATCTCCCAGAACGAGGTTACAGTCCAAAGAGAAAGTACAGCTTTGGATATTGTGTTTCTTTAAAGGTTTTAAGAGATAAAAGTTCTCTCCCCTTTCCAAACTGCAAACTTTTAAAAATAGCTGCCATGCTAAAAAGCTGAGGCCATTTCTCGAGGTCAGGAGGAAGGCGATTCTATTAAAAGCGCAACTGATATAAATGGCCAGAGAAAGAAATGTCACTTAAACAGGGCACAAAGCCCTGTTCCAATGTGAGAATTAGACCCACCACCAGGTAAAAGGTCTCTTTCCTCCAATCTCTTGAATGAATTGCATTATAGAGAATGAAGGAAAGAGCAAGAAGATCCAGAGGACTGCCATTGTCAAAAACGTATTTGTGTTCCATTAGTTTCCCAGCATGGAGTTCCTTTATTCTGGTTGTGCAAATCTGCCAAGGGCAAGGATGCTCTGGGTACACTTATGGTGGATAAAGTACAGGAAGGGATGATTGGCCGCAAACTCCAGGGTTTCCCGATTTTGGCGCCTATCCCGGGGACAACGCGGGGTAGCAGCTGCCTCTTCACCACCCTCCTCATCAATCTCAATGAAAGCATCATGGATCAGTTGAGTAAGAGCAACTCCTTCTGTGCATGTAGCTCGAGAGAAATCGGCCTTCTCAGGATCAGATAGATCATGCAGAGCCAGGTATTCATGGAGGTAAAGACTCTTCTCCAAGCTGAACTTGGGGATGAAAACATCTACCTCCTCAGGCTTCAGGTGGCAGGACCAGTCAAGCAGATGCTCATGGGTAAGAGCTTCTTCCAGCTAGAAGAACAAATACACAATTGTTGTGAGATCCTTTCAACCTAATAGGGCTTTGCTAAAAAAAAAAACCCTTGCACCAACATTGTCTGATTGTTTGAGGACCAGAGATGGGCTAGATCAATAAAGATTTCGGTCAGACAAATGGAAACAGTGAAAAGTCAGAGAAGATGCATTACCTGTTCAAGGGCCTCTTGGCTGCAATCAAGTGGGAGCAGAACAAACAAGCTCAGTTCATGGTCTTTGTAGGGGATCTCAAGCACTTGCACTTGAGTGTCACAAATACAAAAGGTAGCTGTGTTGAAAATACCCTTCCTGTTCATCAGCTGCACAGAATAGCAAGTTTTCTGAAAAGAAATACAGAGAGAACGGGTTAATATAAAAATGTAAAAGGGCGTCACCCTTTTGATTTCATTGTGTACTTTATATTATTTTGGGGAATATGAACCCCAAGTCATAGGCTACAATGTTGAGATTACTGAAGCAATACCAAGATCCAATTGTTTGCCCAAACTAGTTTAGACCCATGGAACCCACTGTTGAGTATTTGAGCATTTGAATTATAATCATCACTGTGTAAATCTACTCTGTTTGCGGCTAGATCCAAGTAATTATCTTTTCCGTACATCAGAAATGAAAATAAAGGTCAACATCTGTCAAGCATTTTTAAGTCACCCTCTCTCATGAAAAATAATATGTGCAACACTGCAAGAAAGGCATAAAATATCCAAAATATAGCCAACAAATAATGTCCAGACATGATCAGCAATTGCTTATTTTGAATTAGTAACTATGAAAACTGAGACACAGTGCGGAATAATATTTTGAGCATTGGACTATGGCTCTAGAGACAACAATTAAATATTCCACCCAAATATGGACACCAACTAGGTAAGTCACATACTCTCAGGCCCAGAAAATTTCCTACTAGATTTACTTTATAGGGTCGCTATATGTAAGAAATGACATGAAGGTACACAGCAACAGATATTTATTTATTTATTTATTTATTTTATTTTTTGGATCTGTGGGGCGACAGAGGTAGAGGCTATTACACATGTACTGTTTAGTTGTATTTTGTACAAGTAAGAGAGAAATCAATACCTCGGACCATTCATTACACAGAAGACTCACTGGGACCCCCATATTAAAACTACATTCTTAATGGCTGGCCAGAATGCTAAGATAACACACCAAACGACCCCTTTTTTTACATAAAGCAATGCAACTGAGAACTGTGTATTTGGAGGCGATTAGGGTAAACTGTAGGGGTGACGCAGATATCTGTACGGGATTGAGATTGTGCAATAGCTGACCTATTTTAAACTTTGTTTTAACCTTCATTTTAAACTTTTGTGGTATGTAATTTTACCTTGGCATTTTAATGCTGATATTTTTAACTATTTTTTTTAACTTAATCAAGTTTTAATCATGTTAACTGCTTGCTTATCTTAACTTATGTTGTACTGTATGTGTATGTCAAACTTTTTGATATGGCCAGTGGGCTAATCAATAAAGACTTCTTCAACATTTATTTATGTTATACCCTGCTTTATCTCTCTTAAAGGAGACTTACAGCAGCTCCTGTGCAGGAAACTATCATTTCCATCCACTACCAATGATTAATAATTAAAACAAGTAGGAATTGCTAGAGAAAAAGACAATATGGGGCGAGGGGGAGAAATTTTATCCAAATGATCACTTATGCCCTGCCAAAAGGTGTAATATCCACCACCATATTGGAAGCAATAGGGCAAGCTACTTGCGGTTCAGTGTAAATTGCATCACTACAATATGAGACTTTAGCACTTTTAACTTCATTTGAATGGCCGCTGCGATTATCTAAGCAAAAGAGCAGACCAAACTCCCTACATCAATTCCCACAACTTCCACAAACATTCCTGTTTGAACTTGCAAGGTTATTCTTTTCCACTCTTCAAAACTGACACAGAAGCTATGTACAAAAATAATACATAACTCACCGCATCTGCACAGTGTGGGTAGAATGGGGAGTCTACTGTGAGACATTTGTCAAACTTCACGTGCCATTCTCCCTTGAAGTAGAGAGCATTCACTTTCAGGAGCTGAGCAAGACAGTCAAAGCTGCCCTTGGGGAGGAGATGCTTGATTTTACCTTGCAACAAAATGAATACAATACTTTATTTGGATTACTGCATTTTTATCCATTACATTTGACTTTAACACTTCAAGTATAACAAAATCACTTTTTGGGGGGATTTGGGAAAAGCATAAATTAGCATGGTTACCCTTGAGATGTTTGACATTACCTCTCCCAATATCTCCAGTCAACTCATCGAAAAGAACAGGAACAAAAAGCGAGGACTTCTCAGTCAGTGTGGCTGAACAACCATCTTGGGTCCAAAAAGTTAAATAAAGATGGGTGGATGGTGTATTCTTACCTTGTGTCTTGACCTCAACCCAAAGGTTTATGATTCTCCTCACTTCCTCAGGAGCATTCTTCAGATCAGCTTCAGCCACTTCTGACCAATACAGTTTCAGAGCACAGAAAATAAATTTCTGGACAGAAGGAACGGAGTGGGAGAGAGAACGTACATTGAAAAGGACAATATAGAAACCTTTAACTACAAAATTATTAGGAATATTGCAAACTGATCTCAATGGCTTGCAAAGTAGAAACGTTCTTATCAACCTTATTGACATCTGTGGACAAGGTGCTCCAAGAAATAAGACCAGGCATTAAAAAGGTATTACTAGTTTCTAACTATTTCAGATTTCTACTAATCGTTGAGAAGTCAATAAAGCTTTTGCTGAGGGAGCACTTTGTAGAAAAAAGAAACACTGTATTAAAAGCATCCTTAGGTTATCTGAAGGAATGAGACAAAGTTTTGTTAATAGAAGTAGAGAAAACCTGTTGATGTTGGAGTTCACTCAAGTCCTGATGATGAGTGATTTTGGTCCCCATACTGCAATGGACCCATCGGGGAATTTAAAATCAGAGAGTTACCTCAATGAAGTCAATGTGATGGTCTCCATAGATCTTGTTGGCAAAATTCAGAGTATAGTTGGTGCTGGGTGCATTCAGGGTTGCAAGGATTTTACTGAATGCAGTATGGACTCCTTCAGGGCACTCACACTCATACTCTGGAACACACTAATAATGAAAAAGGAAGGATTACCTCTGAGTCAATTGTAGAACTAGCTCTTAAATAGCTGCTCTATTATGATTTCTTGATATTTTATTGAAAACAGAAAAGTAAATATTTATTCAATTGTGCTTACTCTTTCAGGACAAGGAGAACACTCAGGCTCAGGATGGGGTCTTGGTCTTTCGCATTCTGGTTCAGGACGGGGTCTTGGTCTTTGGCATTCTGGTTCAGGACGGGGTCTTGGTCTTTGGCATTCTGGTTCAGGACGGGGTCTTGGTCTTTGGCATTCTGGCTCAGGGCGAGGGCTTGCCTTGGGGCAGGATTCACCTCTTTGTTGTGTCTGTTGTGCCTGAAATGAAAGTAATAGAGATCAATAGTCATGTCAATTCAAATATACTTAAAGAAAAGGCAAATTCCCTTTGCATACAGTCAGATCAACTGTTCAAAATCTCTAATAAACATATCTGGCATGTATTCTGCATAACACAACTGAAGGAATGCAAACAATGCACTCATAACCATATACATTCAACTACACACACAAATATGTTGTTGGGAATGTGCCTGTTAAAATTATATCTTTCAGATATAATTCTCTGCAGATGCTATGGAATTCCATCCTGAGTTATTTGATACTAGGCTTGGGTAAATATGGTAGAGGAGAGATATACAAAACTATATACAAGCTTTCAAGTAGCTACCTTGAGTGTGATTGCTGATCTTCCAAAGCTTCTGGCTGCTGAAATATATCTTTTGTGTTTGGATCCATCACAATCTTCCAGTTCATCCCAGTGCAGGATCTTGGAGAAAATTGTAACATTACTTCAGAGTTTCCAATCATATAAAAAAACAACATTTGTTACCTTGATTTCTATGCTTTCTTTGGCTCCTAGCTCCCTTATACTACAGTGGTACATCTAGTTAGCCACAAAATACATGTCATGCTATATCCCAATCTTGTGAATGATGAAGCATGTATATGATACCTTATCAGAATCATGGCAATTTGATAATTCACAATGATGGTGAACTCTTCGGCATGATATCGATAAGTATCCACCAGCAATGAACCATTGTGCCAAAGAATTTGGGGAAAAGTTCGTTCTGTATATATTATGTACAGTATATATTCACTAAGAAATATAATCTGCACAAACCGAAGAAAGCCACATATGGTACAGATTTTATTCCATGCCTAAACATTTTAAAGCATATTGACATAAGGTGAGATTTGAAGGAAAGTAAATAATAAATTAAATGCTAAAAGAACTCTTCAAAGGATTAAAGATTAAGAGTCCACTATATACAGTGATCAAAATATCAGATATGCTGATCAATAGAAATGCACAAATGTTGTAAAAGAAGGGAGATTAAGGTAACCATATTTATACATCTGTGTGCAACATAACAACCTCCAGCAAAGGCTTGTAAAGGAAAGTTCAAGAAATACACACTACACAGTGTATCTTCAAAGGTTAAGCCTTATGAGTATAATTCATATAGTGTAAGACACCACTTCTTAAACTGTTCTACCTATGACCCCTTTTAGCCCAAGAAATGTTTATATGACTTCGAATATATAGGTATATAAAATAGGTATAAAATCAAACATTTAGTGATAACAATTTGGCATCTGTAAGGTTTGCTAAACAGGTGGATTCTTCTACAACTGAAGCATCTTCTACACTGCGCAACATAGTCATCTAAAACAGCCACTAAGTTGCGTTCAGAAACATTTAATGTTGTCAATTTTGGGACCACAATATTAAGCTAAGGAGGACCCACATTTGGGATCTGGTCCCACAATTTAAGAAGCGATGATAGAAGACACATAGTTATATCAACATAAAGTAGATTTCTATGCTATTGCTTTGTTTTAAGTGTCAATAATAATTTTGACCTTGGGGAAAAACATTGAGTTCTGTAACTTAAGGCCTTTCAGTGGCAATAAAAACTTGATGAAGACTTGCATTGTTTTCCAGTATTTACACTGTATATCTCAGTTCTGCCTTCCTTTACAATTTAATTTGAATGACCTTATCAGATGAGGCTTGGGAAGTGTCCTAGAACACTTCCTCACTACTCCAGCAACAGATGGGCATGCTACCCATCCCACAATGTCACTGGACTTCCGGTGAAGACCGCACCCACAACTGGAGTGTAAGCATCGTTTGTCACTTCCCTCCGAACATGGAAGTCTGCCTGTAATGTGTTGGCTCCAATGGGGGTAGTATGGACTCTCACCCAAGTGTGATGGGAGAAGCAATGCCACAAGGGAGCAGTGTGGGGGCGATAGATTCGCCCTGCTGCCCCCAGGCAAAAAGGCCAGGCAAAAAAGACACTTTGCCTGGCTTATGTGATAAGGTCACTGGTTTAAGATGGACATGCTGTAATACAAAAAAGATGTGACGATACACCAAAGGGCAACAATAGTAAGGCTGTTTTCCATACAAACCAGTCTGCAGTCTCAATCCCTTCTATTTATTGATGCCTACCTTCTCAATCTCAGCTGCCTGTTCACATCCAGATGCAAGGGCAAGCAGACCAAGAGCTGAGGTAGCATTCACGGGGGCAAACAGGAGGTTCTCACATGGGTGTTCCTTCCTCACTGAGTGGAAAACGTCAACAGCAAATTTGGCATTGGCTTCAGGAAGAGTAGTCATGATGAAGTTCAAAAGGCCTAAGGGAAAAGCAAAAACTTTTCAGCATTGTGCAATCTGTCAGCATGCTCTTTCAATCACATTTAAACAACCCAGCTCATTGAGAGGAAGCGTATTGTTGGTCAGGAACACAGAGCTATAATCTAACCACCTCCCCAAGCTACACTTTCTACACACTTATAGCGTTCCATTGAATATTGAGAATCCCATCACTAAACACAAGGGTTTGAATCAATGAGGTGAAACATACTGTTAGCTACACACTACAATAATCTAACCATCCCTCCAAACCATAATTTTGAAGTATCTGTGATTTAAAAAATCACTCAATACAAGGGTACCTAAAGAGCTGGAATGACGGTTCTTTACCTCGACTTCAACAGAGATGATCAGAGACTGTCAGCTGAGTGAGATGTTCTTCTGTGAAGTGCTGGTATTTATACTGATGTTCAGACACCCCCACAGCCATTAAAGATGCTTGCACTTCTAAATCTGCAACAGTTTGATTAAATATAATTTACATAATGAAAACATGTAAACTGGACCTTTGCAATCTTCTAACATAATTATCATAGAGTATTACATTTACTGCATTCATGTAGTATAATTAGCTACACCTCCTATACTGCAGAGTGTCTAGATTGCAACACTGAGAGTTGCATCCTTCCCATCTTCAAAGCACTTTGTGTGTTGATAGTGCAGTGCACTCCAAATAATAATCATTTTCAGTCTTTCCACTATATCAATACCCCCTAAAGCCAAGAGTTTCCAAGAAGTCTTCAGGAAAGGAACGCTCTGTGAGAATCTTCATTGAGGAAACACAAGCTAAGGATTTTTCTCTTATCTCGCCCATCATGTCATCATTATGCTTCCTGGAATATGAGTTGGTGCTTTGAAAAATCCAACTGATTTATCTGTGGAAGGATAGGCACAATATGGACCACCAAATCAACTAAGCACCAACTAATATTCCATGGTTTTATCTAGGCTTTAGGATAAGCTGGAGTTAGGGCTGGAGAGATTGGGCATTTCATTGCACTCCCCAGCAGAGTTATTTTAATAACAACTACCAGTTATTCCATTGCTACAAGTGTGTTTTGTATTGACACTAGATTCACAATTCAGATAAACTGACCACCTGACTTAGAAGAACAACAGTAAAACAACTGTCCAAAATTCATATGCCACATGCCCATAGGTTGGGGCATCCAGTTGGCGTGCGCCCGTGACACTACCATCGGGTAGGGAATTTCTAACATCTATTTACAAAGGCACGGGTGCGAAGTGACTTCGGATCCAGCTACGCCACCCACCAATCGGCGCTTCTCGCTACGGATCTGTGGAACATCAAGCTGGCGATGGGATTTGGGAGCGCGCTACGGCAGACCCGGTTCATGTGAACATTGATATTGTTTGGGTTCCAGTTCTATTCATAGTTTGCCTTATATCTGTTTATATATTATTGGGAACCTAGGCTACCTTTGGTTTAGACTCTTACACACACACACACCCAGGATTTTGCCTATACTGAGCATTTCTGACCGTGAACGGAGTGGAGTGCCACTGTCCCACGCTGGTGCTTCGCCTCTGTGAGCATTGGCAGATTGCATCCAGCAGTGTATTTACTATGTACTCTCATTAGACATCTAGGGAACACAGATGTGTTCTATTGATGATTCAGCAATATTAGTTTAGGTTTAGCTATTGGTGTGTTACTTAGTGTGTTTGACAAGGACCCCCCAATGTTTAGTTTGTAGTCAGAAGTTCACCAAGGCCATGGGGGCAGGGGGATCAAACCTTTCTGATATCTGCATATACTTGTTTAAACATTGGACTCCTCCTGATATGGAATGTAATTGTGACAATTCCTCTCTAGGAATGTTCGGACATGCAGTAGGCTTGTGCATTTCAGCTAAAGCTTGATCCATTTCTGCTGGCCAGATTCCAGTAGACCCCTGTATCCATTTTCACACACCTTCTGAAAATGGGCGGGTAGCCAGATAGTCGTTTTCATTTCACAACCGAAAAATATGGCTAGATCCAGCCATTGGCGGCAATTGGGAACTTATGAGGCTCCCCTTTCCATTCTTGGGACCATTTCCTTTCTTCTGTTCAAGGGAGCCTGTGTTTCAGCAACAAGGTTAAGGAAGCAGACACAGCTTGTGTGAGAGACACATCACAGCGTTCTTCTATTCCGATTGGCACAACAGGCAGGGCTCACAGGAAAACTTAGTGCGAGCAGCATGTGGCAGCCTTTTTGTATGCCGCATGTCTGTGTGATGCCGAATAGAGGCGGGGGGGGGGGGGGAAGAGTCATGATAGGCTGTCACTTGATCCCATCACATACGAAAAAACATGATGGCTGGCCCTTGCCATTACGGCCATCCAAACTAACAAAACACAGAGAAGCTGCTAGTTCCCGACTAACAACAAACACGAGGGGAATATATATTGTGGACACTATATATTCCCCTTGTGTTTGTTATTACGGCATCCAACCAAGCTGAACAACCTGGATTGGTTGAAGGGAAACAGCTAAAATGAATCTACACACAAGTTTAACATGCAATCCAACAACATGTGGAGAGGCACATATTTCCCATCCTTGGTTAATATTCTTAATTGGATTATTACTCTAATAAACCTCGATCTTTCTATTGGAGCCTAAGGAATCTTAGTATGTGGGTTTTTTTCTTTCTCCAGTGACTTGGATTGGTGAATGGGAGAAGAGGGCTCCAAAGACTGACATTTTTAGAGTAGTCCTCTGAGATCTAGTCCAGAAAAACAATTTTGTGCTAAGTTGTGAGAGTGCCTTCAACTTTCGACCTTATTCTTTCTTTACAAGCAAAATGACATTGCAGGATCCTGATTGGTATAAAGGGGATTTTTCCACAGATATGCCACATTTTTGAAATTGATTGCAACTATCAGACTGAAGCCACACTGGGGTAAAGCCCTCTACTTTCTTCCATGATTCCAGTCTGAATGAAGCCACCTACTTTCTTTTATTTTTAATACCTCATTCATTCGATTGCTAATGTTATGGATGGGATCTTATATTTGCCACTTACTTGTGGTATAAAGAGGTATAATACAGGGGTTTTATCGCTTTCATACTGATTGCTGTGCAGAACCTGTCAAACAGGCAGGTTTTTCGTATAATCATAGAAACATGGAGTTGGAAGAGACCTCATGGGCCATCCAGTCCAACCCCATTCTGCCAAGGAGCAGGAAAATCGCATTCAAAGCACCCCCAACAGATGGCAATCCAGCTTCTGCTTAAAAGTCACCAAGGAAGAAGCCTCCACCACACTCCACGACAGAGGGTTCCACTGCTGAACAGCTCTCACAGTCAAGAATGTTCATTTTGAAGCCATTGTCCCACGTCCTAGTCTCCAGGGCAGCAGAAAACAAGCTTGCTCCCTCCTCCCAATGACTTCCCCTCACATATTTATACATGGCCATCATGTCTCCTCTCAGCCTTCTCTTTTTCAGGCTAAACATGGGGCTTGTTCTCCAGACCCTTGATCATTTTAGTCGCCCTCCTCTGGACAAATGCCAGCTTGTCAACATCTCCCTTCAATTGCCGAGCCCAGAAGTGGACACAGTATTCCAGGAGTGGTCTGACCAAGGCAGAATAGAGGGGTAGCATGTCTTCCCTGGATCTGGACACTAGACTCCTATTTATGCAGCCCAAAATCCCATTGGCTTTTTTAGTCAATGCATCCCATTGTTGGCTCAAAAAATTGATTCAACAAAGGGGTGCCAATTTCAAATATTTTCAATAGCAATGGAAGGAACATGTCATCACTTCCATGTTGCTGTAGCGGTGGCTATATCGGCACAACCCTCTTGAGAACTAGAGGAATCCAACTTTTCATGATGTGCTCTGTCAGGCTCTGTACCATATCCATTAATATAGTATGCGCTATATTAGGAAACTCAGTTCAGCCTTCTATGGACAGTACAGCAAAAAAAAGCTTTCGTCTCTGACTTCAAATTAATTCTAATGCAAGAAAATTTATTCATTTCACCTTGTTGACACTGCTGTACAAATAAATAGCTGTCTTCTGTCTGACCCGTGGGAGAAACGCAAAATACAAATAGATATGCTTGATATTAAGGAGCTAGGAAAAATTTCCAAACTTATCTTCTGGATTTTTGTCATTAGATTTGGCTTTAAAGGAAAGGATACTGATACCCCGAGGATAGCTGATTCTTTCCCCCATAAGGCAAACATTTTGCAGAATGGATTCCACCAAGACACTTCAACTTCTCTCACCAATTAACATCTTCATCAAGAATGAATAATCATTTCTGCCATTTAGAATCTCATTCAGCAAAATACATAATAATAGCCAATGAGATCGAGGCAATGTCAATATAAATTGAAAAAGACAGATTCACTTTGTAACTCCTGCAGTAGACATGGTCTACAGCCAATTTCACAGCAAAATGCTGTCTTCCACTGTTAATCCAATAGTGATCCTTGTGTTTTTGAGGTATGTGGACAGCTGGATTGTGCTTAAACCTGGTCTGACCCAGTGTCCACACATCAAACAGATCTACTGCTGTGTCACCCATCAGAAGCAGCTCACTGGTGAAGACTTCTGTTGATCACATGGTTTGGTGCCTTCTGTGACTTCACCAGAAGCAAACTTACAAGGTCCTGCTAAAGAAATGGTTTTGGTCAGTGAATCAGAAGCTGTAGTGGCCCAATGCACTGTTGGTCTAGCTGCCATTCTAGGCTGAAACGGAGCTCAAGAGTGTTCCCATGCTGTATGCAGGACAGTAGTCCAGATTATTTTGTCAAGAGTAGATGCAGCCTTAACCATTGAAGTTAACTTGTCATATGAAACAGTGGAACATGGAAGCATTATCAGTCTCAGTCAAGGTTGATAAGAGCTGTAATTTAGCAACTTCTGGAATATTCCTTTGCAATGGATATGTAACACAGAACCATATATGCTATAAACAAGGGGTGCATCTACACTGTACCATTACTGCAGTTTGACACCATTTTAACTGCCATGGATCAATACTATGGAATCCTGGAAGATGTAGGTTTTTTTGAGACACCAGCATCATTTGGGAGAGAAAGTCTAAAGACCTCATCACACTTACCAAGTTAAGCATCCTACAATGTTTGCCAGCCACTTGAAGGGCAGATGGCCACACAGCCCTATGACGTCCTTCAAGTTATGGCGGAGGTCCCACCCCAAACCAGCATGGAAGCATCCTAGTACTCTTCCTCATCAACATGGGGAGGTTTCTGTGTTGTGCTGGTTCCACTGGATCCAGCACACTTCTGCTCCGGTTGGACGATACTTCCCCCATGTGATGGAGGAAGCATCATCACATCTGAGCAGCGTGCAAGGCGACAGAGTCGCCCGGTGTATCATGGGTGGGGTGGGGTGATAAGGTCAAAAGACCTTGTAAAACTACAACTGCCAGGATTTCATAGCGTTGAGCCATGGCGGTTAATGTGGCACCACACTGTATTAATTCTACAATGTAGATGCATCTCTCATTTAGAACATCATTAATGCTTCAGTATTGCATATCTGTTGCATAGTAGCGTTCCAGAAATTGTTGAATCATGGCTCTCATCATCCCTGACTGAGGATGATAATGCGGGATAGTTCTGATAAGAGTTTGAATCCCATCAAAAATGGAGATTCAAATGTTTCTTCCCTGCTATACACATTATAACATTGGAGGATACGTATTTTCTGCTTATGCCTATATTATAAAAATAGCCACCCCCTGCCACACGTTACTGTTGCCCAGTCTGTGTATGTGTGTTTTGTGTGTATGTATATGTATATGTATATGTGTATATATATACTGTATATATATGTGTGTGTGTGTCTTTGTATATATGTGCATATAGGTGTGTTTGTGTGTATATATGTAGTTTTGTGCATGCATTGTAATGTAATTTCTTTTTGCTTTTTAAGTCTCTTCTGCTGTGTTTTTCAGTGTTTTTATGAGTGATGGTCACTCGTTAGTCTGATAGGTGTATTGTGTCCAAATTTGGGTGTCAATTCATCCAGTAGTTTTTGAGTTATGTTAATCCCACAAACGAACAATACATTTTTATTCATATAGACTAGCCATCTCCTGCCATGCGTTGCTGTGGCCCAGTCTGTGTATATGTGTTTTTGTGTGTGTATATATGCGTATATGTGCGTATGTATATTTGTGCATATGTGTATATATGTTTGTCTGTGTATATATATGTGATTTTGTGCATAGCTTGTAATGGGTTTTTTGTGGGGGTTTTTTGGCTTTTTAAGTCTCTTCTGCTGTGTTTTTCAGTATTTTTATGAGTGAAGGACACTCGTTGGCTTGATAGGTGTATTGTGTCCAAAATTGGTGTCAATATGTCCAGTGGTTTTTGAATTATGTTAATCCCACAAACGAGCATTGCATTTTTATTTTTACTTTTGAGATTCTGTCAAACTTATCTGTTCTCATATCATTTCATTTCTCAATTTTTTCCACAACACAAAAAGAAACCAATATTAATATTATGGCTACAGTGTGGCTTCACTATCAGTGGCAAGTTGACTTTAATGATGATTCAAATATTCCTGATTGTACTCATTATATAAAACTCCTGAATAATGTCCCCTCTTTCTTAATTTACATGCATTTCCTTTTGTATATTACAACAGGATATTTATGAGTCTGTCCTCATTTCACAACTTAAAACTTTATATAATGCATTGAGATGAGTGGTTTTTATAGGAAAATATTTCTGCCTAGACAATCTGGAGACATCTAGGTAAGCACGTTTGCAGAACTGAGAGTGGGAAACATCAGCAGAAAGCCATGCAGATAAGAAACGGAATAATATTATCTCTTTTGATATCTCTTATCCTGATGAAGCAATTGGCACATCTCAGAGGGAAATGTAAAAATTATATGTTGGCAATGCCCCAAGGCGGAAGATTGAGGAGTGGTGTAAGTTAGGCAATGCTAGGCTCTGGACATAATGGCCTTGACGTAGGATCCCTCTTTAGATGTTAATGTGCACATTATTTCACTTAATAATGTTGCAAAATATGGTAAGCCAGTAATGACACTTGGAGGGGGACCCTATTGAGCACAAACAGGAAACAGAAGATGACACCACCACTGGCAATCCTGAAGCAGCTACCCAACTATTGAGATACCATCATCATGGTTGGTTGCTGCAGGATAGCCCAAATCTTTAGGAAGAAGTCTTTATTAATTAGCCCACTGGCCGTATCAAAAAGTTTGACATACACATACAGTACAACATAAGTTAAAATAAGCAAGCAGTTAACACGATTAAAACTTGATTAAGTTTTAAAAAATAGTTGAAAATATCAGCATTAAAATGCCAAGGTAAAATTACATACGTCAAAAGTTTAAAATGAAGGTTAAAACAAAGTTTAAAATAGATCAGCTATTTCACAATCTCAATCCCGTTCAGATATCTGCGTCACCCCTACAGTTTACCCCAATCGCCTCCAAATACGCAGTTCTCAGTTGCATTGCTTTATGTAAAAAAAGGGGGGGGGCCGTTTGGTGTGTTATCTTAGCATTCTGGCCAGCCATTAAGAATGTAGTTTTAATATGGGGGTCCCAGTGAGTCTTCTGTGTAATGAATGGTCCGAGGCATTGATTTCTCTCTTTCTTGTACAAAATACAACTAAACAGTACATGTGTAATATCCTCTACCTCTGTCGCCCCACAGATACAAAAACGTTCGTTATATGGAACCTGGTTGAATCTTCCATGTTTAACCATTGTATCTGTCTGTTCAAATCTGGTTCTAGTGAATACCCTCCTGAGATGTTTAGGCATTTCTGTCTTTAGGTATTCGGCTGTTTGAAAAGTGTGTTTGAAGCGACGTAGCCATTTCAGTGAGCCGGCTTTACTGAGGGTAGCAATATCTTTCTGAGCCTCTATATCCTGTATTCGTTGTGTCACTATTTTTGGATCTAGTTCTTTTAGGAGATTTGGATATAGGATTGGAAGTCCACAACTCCTTATGTATTTTGTCAGTTGAGCTAGCCAAGAGGACTGATGTTGATTTTTGGTCTGCTCTAACAGGCACAGTTTTGGTAGTCTATCATTTGCCATGGAATTTAGTTTTAACCAATATTTATATGTCCTAATTTTGCATAAACCATCAACTGTGTATACTCCCATTTCTGCTCTCACTGCTGCAGCTGGGGTCCTTTTGTCCACTCCCAGAAAGTTACGGAGGTTCTGTGCTTGAGATTGCTCTAATAATGATACCTGGTTTAGGCCCCAGACTTCCGCTCCGTACAAGAGCATGGGGGTGACCTTAGCCTTGTATACTTTAAGAAGTGGGTCTAAGGATCCTGGTCTTTAGGATGGCAATATTAAATGGAAAAAGGAAGAGGGCCCAACCAAAGGCAAAATGGATGGATGGTATCCTTAAGTGACTGGCTTGATTCTGAAGGAGCTTGTGGTGGTGACGGCCAACAGGGAGCTTTGCCGTGGGCTGGTCCACGAGGTCATGAAGAGTCTGAAGCGACTGAATGAATAAACAACAACACTAAATGAGCTAAGTGACTTTTGAGAATGGCGGCAATCCTCAACTTTACTCACTGGCTACATCTCCTCCCTAAATCCCACGGTCTGCTCCATTAGACACCCCTCCCCCAAACAAATCTGTTAGTCCCTGTAAAAGCCCCCCATTTCCCCAAATTGAATCTTTCATACTGAACACTATATGGCCCCCATGTTTGGGCCCCCACATTTGGATATCATTACCCTGAGAAAATGGATGAAAAACTCAAATTAGAATGCTATTTCCTTACTGTAAGAGAACATGGTTCTAGGGATCTCTATCTCCTCTAGTGTTATGCTATGTCAACTTCCACTGGAAGTTGACCATGAAGTTGTGAAATGGACCCAGATACCATATTAAACAAATCCATAAATTATGACATATGTAAAAGTCAAACCCACAAATGTGGGGGACTGACTGTATTCCATTTATATGCACAGTTTTTAGAACAGCCTGTAAGAGGAGTTTTCCGGACTGATTATGATAGGGGGAGCAGAGAATAAAATAAGCAGAATTTCAATAAAACATATAATATATAATCAAAATGATTACCTTTCATGTCTTACTTACGGTACTTTAAAACGGACTTTGATGATGTTGTGAACACTGGGTTGTTTCATGTGTGAAGAGGAAATCATTCAGATACTGTCATCTCAAACCATGAGAAACAGTAGATGTTTAAGCCTTCACCAATGAACCATCAGTGTGACTACAAATTCATAATCTAAGCACACAATACAATGTTTTCCATTTGGAGATACATAATACATAAAATCCATCCCATGGTATGCTAACTAAACATTGCATGGTATGACAATGCATGGAAATTGATTTATAGAGATCTACATCACAATTACATTCTGTGTGAAGAGAAGGAATATATATTGACTCTCGGATGGCTACACTTTTTAGGACTTTGGGACTTGGAAGTATCTAATGACATTTTCCGAATTCCTCCACCATGTGAGATGCAGTGTTGACTTAGTCTGGATCTACACTGCTATATAATGCAGTTCCAGCCCCCATCTACACTGCCATATAATGCAGTTTGAACTGCATTGAACTACATAGTAGTCTACACTGTCATATAATCCAGTTCAATGCAGTTAATCTGCATTCTTAAATTGCATTATATGGTAGGGTAGATTCAGCCTAATAGCCTTAAGTGTAGACAATAGTATACATTAGGTATGGGTAGGTTCATTCGGAATCTTTGTTATTTATTTATTTATTTATTTATTTATTACTTCAATTTTATATACCGCTCCATCCTCGGGGTGGTTTACATAAGGCAACATTAACAATAAAATACACTAAAAAACAGTAAAACAATTCTTAAACCAACAATCAAACACTCACCCCTAGTACACCTAGTTGCATTGGGTCGGTTTAGATTGAAAGCCTGCCGAAATAAAGTTGTTTTGCAGATTAAAATTGGAATAAATCACTTTTTGAAGTGATTTTGAAGCTATTTGGGAACCCGGAAGTATCCTTGCCATTTCAAAGCCACCGTTGCCATCTTTTTTCCAATCCAGGAAGTGAATCGGAAATGAATTAGCATTTGGAGGCAAGCAGCTGCTTGCATGCTGGAATGCTTGCCTCCAGCCCATGAGGGGAAACCACCTCGGGAGAGGGGGGGTTTTGGCACGGCAGCGATTGCCCTTTTAAAAGGGTTGTGCGTGCCTCATGGACTCATTGCAAGCTGGGGACACGAAGTCAGAGGGACTAGGCCACGCCACCACATTGCAAGGGAACAACATACCTGGGGAATCTAGTAAAATCCCCCCCCCCATGTTTTCCTGAACAGGCTGGGATTTGGAGGAGAAAAGGAAAGGGGAAAGGAAGAGAGATAAGGAAAGAGGAGAAGGGAGAAAAGCAGCAGGAAAAATGTCAGTTTAACCCAGTGTGGATGGATTCCTTTTCTTTCCTTTCTCTCCCATGTCAGTTTAAACCAGTGTGGATGAGATGGATCCACGTCAGTTTAAACCTGTGTGGATGGGATGGATCCGTGTCAGTTTAAACCAGTGTGGATGGATTCATTTCCTTTCCCAGTGGTTTTAACCAGAGTGGATGGATTTCTTCCCATTGCTTCCCCCCCCCTTTTTTTCTGGAGTAAAACAACTACTTTCAAAGTAAAGACCACCCAATGAAACAGGAAATAACACTTTGAAACCATTAACAAAGGATTTGGAAGTCTCTGAAATTTTGAACTTATTTTCTGTGAAAATCGGAATTGACTTTAGATCCGAACCACCAGTGCCTCCTACATCTGAAACGAGTTTTGAATCTTTTTTTATATATCAAACAAGCCTAGTATACATCCCACTTGAAATCTGTGGCTGCCTCTTGCAGATTTCTGGGGCTTCTAGTTTAGGGGAGGGCCTTTAAAATGCTCAGCCAGAGAGGTTTGGGCTCTCACTAAACTGCAAGACCCAGAATTCTCTAGTCATGTGATTTCAGAAGGGATGCATACACTTTGTCTACTCTTTCAGCTCTAGTGTAACATGGGGACAGTCTGTGTAAAATCCATGTCTTTGGAATACTGAAGGGGGCAGTAGAGAGTTGAGGATGTTTTTAAAAGTCATTATTCTAAAGAATTGCCTTCACAATCCACCTTGCAATGGAATTAGGATCTAAATCTATCCCCTTCCAATGTTTGTGAGGAGCATTCAGTCCCCAGTGGAAACCAAGAGGTTTTCAAAAGGCCCCACAGTTTAGGTTGCCAGCTTCAAATGAGGAAATGGTTGTATGAAGAGGAAATTTGAGTATATAACAGGAACTGCTGAAATTCTATGTTCCCTACAACTATATAATACTGATATTGTGCAATGGTAATAATATAATATATTGTATGTATGTGTGTGTGTGTGTGTGTGTACATATATACAGGGGTGGATCTTAGTGGAGGCAAATTAAGCGGCCGCCTCAGGGCGCCACGTGGCCAAAGGGCACATCCAGGGCCGGGCACCACGCCCCCAGGGGTGCCAGCAGGGTGGGAGGAAGGCTCGCGCAGGGCAAGAGAGGAGGAGGCAGAGGCGCGCGCCTTTCCCTTCTCCCTGCCTTGCCCTGCGCCCTGCGCGCATTTCATCCCTCACCCTACGCATGCCTCCCCCCCCCCCCCGCCGAGGATGCCTTGCGCAGGGCGAGAGAGAAGGAGGCAGAGGTGCCCGCCTTTCTGTTGCTTGCCCCCCCCGCGGCTCCTCCCTCTGTTGCCGCTGCCAGTGCACGAGGGCGAGGGAAGAGGCCACGTGGCCACCCTTACCTAGGGGCCGGGAGCAGGACTGAGCGGCCAGATGAGCCTGCCAGCCAGAGGGCACCTAGCCCAACCCCTGGGCCCTTGCTCCCGAAATTAGCCTAGACCTGATACACACATATATATACATACACACAAAAAGAGAATAGGAAGAGGGGAGGGAAAAGGATGAGAAGGGAGGAAGGGGAAGGTAAGAAGGGAAAAAGAATAGGAAGGGGGCAAAGAAAAGGGTGAGGAGGAAGGAAGGATGGGGAATCTACATACCCACACAAAGAATAGGAAGAGGGGAGGGAAAAGGGTGATGGCCCTTCCACACAGCCCTATATCCCACAATATCTGCTTTGAATATCTCAGTCCACACTCAGATAATGTGGGATTTTCTGCCTTGATATTCTGGGGTATAGGGCTGAGAAGGAAGGAAGGGGAATAGATATAGACACACACACACAAACTCAAATAGAATAGAGCATAAAAGTGGAAGGAATATATAAATATGGTGGGAATATATATATATACACACACACACACACACACTAGCTGTACCCGACACGCGTTGCTGTGCCCTATTTAGGAGATGCGAGAAAGTCTGAGTATGTAAGGGTTGGAAATGATGTTACTTGGTGGGGTCATGGCTGTGTCGTTGTGGGTTGTGGAGGAGTGGCAAGTGGTGGTAGAGAGACTTTACCGGCTAGGCAGCACATTCCTGGTGTTTCTGCTGGGTATTTCAGGGCTTTGCAGTGTGTGCAGATGTGCGTTAGGGTGCCAATGTTGGCCTCTGGCGCCATGCTGTAGTCTTCTGTAGCGTTGTATCTGAAGGCTAGGCGGTGGAATTGGTTGTGGTATTTTTGAAGTTTTTTTCTGTGTTGCGACGTCGTTTTTCTGCGCTCCTTGCGCGCTGCTGTTGTGTTGCATTTCTGCGTCTTTGTTGTTCCTGGCTGCGCGCTTCTTCTTGTCATGCAGTTCTTTGCATTTGGTTCTCAGCTGTGTGTCGTGCAGTGACCTGTTGTCTGTGTCTCTGCTGCGCAGTGTGTTTCTGTTCTGGCGTTTGTTCTGCCCTTTTTTTTATGTATGTAGCGCTGTGAGTGTGTCGTCCGATGCTGTTATTTTTATAAGGCATGGCTTGTCTTTTGGGTCAGTTTATGTCTGTGTGGAAGGAAGGAATGGTTTTTGTTTGTGGTGTTTGTAGTTGTTGTGTGTACGGGGTCCCGTAAGGTTGGTGGGATGGGTTGTGATTGGAAGTTGTGTTGTGTTGTGTGGGTAGGAATTTGCTGGAGAATTGCTCCCTCAGAGTTTGGTTTTGGCAGTTTAACCCTCAAACACCAACTGAAATCTCTCAGCATTCTATCCTAGCCTTGGATGGCTCTTGCCAGCGTTGCTATGGTTACAGCAGTTATGCAAATCTGCCCTTATTGGCAGCCAATCATGTTGTTCAGAATGTAGAGGCTGGGTAATGTTTGCTGTTTATATGTTGTGCTCCACCCTGAGTCCCCTTTGGGGTGAGAAGGGTGGAATAGAAATGCTCTAAATAAATAATAAAATATATCTTTTAGAACCAACTAATAATGTTTAACTTAACTATTAACATTTAGCTTTAAACATTTATTCACCAAGGAGGATGCTGGTAAATGTAGTTTTATTTTTACTCGTTGTTTTGGGGGCCTTTTAGGTTTTGGGGAGGAAAGTTTCTTGAGGCCTATTTCTGTTGGCAAGTATTGTGTTTCTGCGTTGTATGGTTTCTTTGTTTGAGGTATACATTACATGACGTGAACCCATTTATATAATAGATATATATGGCATGGGTCAACTTCAGCCCTCCATGTGTTTTGGACTTCAACTCCCACAATTCCAAACAGCCAGTAGAAAGTCCAAAATACCTGGAGGGCCAAAATTTTGTCTATGCACCCAATCCATATGTGCGTGTGTGTGTGTGATTGGTTGGGGGGCGCCAAAATACTGTTCGCTTTCCATTTAAAATTACTTAGGCCCGGCCCTGTATATATATCTTGTAAGCCGCTCTGAGTCCCCTTCGGTGTGAGAAGGGCGGCATATAAATGTCATAAATAAATAAATAAATAAATAAATAAATAAATGAATGAATAAATAAATCCAGCAAAGCTTTGTCAAAATGGATTTGAAAAAATCAGAAGCTTTGAGTTGTGATGTCCCATTGCCCTCTTTATAGCTTAAAGGGAGGAGAGCAAGAGCAGAGAGGTCCTGGTAAATGTATATGCAATGCAAATTGGAAGAGGGGGGATTCAGAAGGCAGAAAAGGTGTCTCTCTCTCTCTCTCTGTGGTGTAAACTAGAAACAAAATCAAACTCAGGAATACAGCCACATTTAACACTATAGCCCTTGTGGGAGTATGGCCATCTTACAGGAACTACTGGTAAACTGAAATAAAGTCAAGTGAAAAATGTGGAAATATATGGAAGGGTAAGTTCAGGTCCAGGCTATTTGGCTAACCACATGCCCTTGTACAAACCTTCCTGAGCCCTAAGATCTTTAGGAGAGGCCCTTCTCTCAGTCCCACCTCCATCTCAAGCTCGGTTGGTGGGAATGAGAGAGTGGGCCTTCCTTCTCAGTGGCTTCCTCTTCACTCTGGAACCCCCTGCTCAGGGAAGCCAGAATGGCCCCCTCCCTGATGTCCTTCTGCTGGCAGGCTAAAACCTTTGTATTCAAACAGGCATTTAAAGATGAAGGATTTGAGATCTAGTCAGAGGATGCAATGGTTTTTAACTTTGAATATGTTTTGATGGCTTCTAACTGATTTTTTTAAATCCTGTTTGTGTTTAATTATGTTTTAATGTTTGCATATTTGTATATTTTAAATTGGATACCAATTTTTTTGTCAAGTTGCTTTGAGTCCTCTTTGGAGAGATAAAGCAGTGTATAAAGAATTATTATTATTATTATTATTATTATTATTATTATCAACCAAAAAAGGAAAAGCAACAAAATTAAACTGATGACATGGTAGTGTGGATTGTTCAAGCAGATCTTCTCTGGAAAAGTTGTTAGTTTATGTTATCCTTGGTGAATAAATGTTTAAAGCTAAATGTTAATAGTTAAGTTAAACATTATTAGTTGGTTCTAAAAGATATTTTTTATTATTTATTTAGAGCATTTCTATTCCACCCTTCTCACCCCAAAGGGGACTCAGGGTGGAGCACAACATATAAACAGCAAACATTCAATGCCGAAACATACTAGACAATACACATACAAACACATTAAAATCACTTATCTTGATGTTAATATCCTCTGTTTAAAACTGTCTTAAGCAACTATATTGAATCTCGGTTGGCACACTAAGAGTTCCTAGGAGAAGATGATGTACTGCGGTTGATTTACGATGTCACCAGATGGGGTACTTTTCGGTGGCATCCACCAGTTACTCTATAGTTTTACGATAGAGCCCACCATCTCGCACCCCACTACAAAGAAGTGCTCCCAACAGGGCTCCATCATAAAACTATAGAAGAAAAGACACCTGCCACTGCTGTGGCAAAATAGGAGATTTCCCATGTTCAATTGGAGTCAATGGGGGGAAGCCAAGCAGCAGTCGCTTTCCTCCGTGGGATGAAGTAGGGGAGAAGTCGGGTGATGCGGCACATGGGGCAATGAGTTTCCCTATCCCCACCAGGCACTGCCGGATTCGCCACAATATGTGGTGATTCTAGCGGTCCATCTGATGAGGTCGATTGTTGCTTCCAGTGTCAGCACATCATGTGCTGTTTGCGTCTTTGTCATATGACAACTTCTGCTGCTACTGCAGGTTTGAGCTGTGCTCCAAAGCCTTGCTGTTCTAGATGCATTGGACTTCTAACTCCACAGTTCAAATGTGCCATTTGTCACTGCAAACATCTTGAACCTACTGGATTGGAGAAGTCTGTCCCAAAGTATGGTATCTAACCGCCTGTCAATTATGTTTTATCACTAATTTGCATCTTCCTTCCTCATCCCCACCCACTGCCTTTGCAACACGTATGCTGATTGCACACCCATCAAATACAGTGGACTGCATGTCTGGATCAGAGGTAGTTAATAAGGAATTGAGGGCTAAATGAAATTACTTGTACCTATTAGAGCTATTAAAACTAATGGGATGTTGCATTAAGACTACTGCAAGCCCCAATAAACCAGTAAACCTAATCTAGCTGAGAGAAGCAATTAGATTTTGAGGGTTTCGATCCAGTGAGAACACGTTGATGCTGTATAATGCTGCAGCAGTCCTTGCACAGCTTGATTTTACAAGCAATTAGGGTTTTTATTTTAAGTTTTCTGACATATACATTAAAATGTAGCAGGCTCAACCTGCAATCTAAAGTGAAATCTGCCCATCAAACGTATTATTGGTTGAATCTTTTGCATGAATGAATTACCCTGAAGCTACTGAATATCGTGCAATGTCAGGTTTTTTGTGGAATTTCTCAAGGGATGCAATTAGAAAAATGCATTTTACCTCATCTTGGCCAAAGAATTTGTTGTTAAAAGTGATCTTAGATTACTGTATATGGTTTCTGGTTTGGTGATGAAGTGGCATCCAAAGCCCAGAGAAAGAACAGTAACCGGATTTCAACATATTGGTTATATTTTTTCAATCAATCAATCAATTGCCTTTATTTCAGTTAACAAGCCTTCGGCAGATACAGACAAATATAATACAGATAAAAGTCACATATAAAACACAATACAGGTTATCAAATGTACACATATTAAAATTGCTGGCCTTAAAATTTATATCTCTTAGAAGCTAATAATACGTATCTAGGGCTGTGTAGTTTTCTATTTAGTGTACTATAGTTATAATTGCGTAAAGGTGCTTCCACAATTACTGTATGCCAGTGGTTCTCAGCCTTCCCAATGCCACGACCCTTTAATCCAGTTCTTCATGTTGCGGTGACCCCAACAATAAAATTGTTTTCGTTGCGACTTCATAACTCTAATTTTACTACAGTTATGAATTGTAATGTAAATATACAATATGCTGGATGTATTTTCATTCACTGGACTAAATTTGGCACAAATACCCAATACTCCCAAATTTGAATGCTGGTGGAGTTGGGAGTGGGGTTTTTTGTCATTTGGGAGTTGTAGTTGCATTCTGAACTCCACCAATGGTGGAAATTTAACCAACCTTGTCACATAGAACTCCCATGACCAACAGAAAATACTGGAAGGGTTTAGTGGGCATTGACCTTCACCTACATCCAGAGAGCATGGCGGACTCGAACAATGATGGATCTAGACCAAACACAACTACTCAATATGGCCAAATGTGAATACTAGTCGAGTTTAGGGGAAAATAGACCTTGACATTTGGAAGTTGTAGTTGCAGAGATTTATAGTTCATCTACAATCAAAGAGCCTCTTGAACCCCACCAATGATAGAATGGTCAAACCTCCCACACATAACTCTCCCCATGACCAACAGAAAATAGTGTTTTTTCTGATGGTTTTTGGTGACCCCTCTGACACCTCCTCGTGACCCCTCCAGGGGTCCCGACCCCCAGGTTGAGAAACACTGCTGTATGCCATCCTAGTATGGATCTTGGGCTTTACCTCTCAAATGGAACGGGTTTTATCTATGTTCTTAAGAAGACTATTTGCCGTACCCAACTGCGTGCCCTCAGCAGTACTGCGCCTAGAAGTGGGTACACCATCTGTAGAATGTATAGCATGGAAATGGGCACTAGGATACTGGATAAAACACATGTCTAGGGGTGAGGAGGATGACTATGTACACTTGCTACAGAAAGACTTCTTCGTTTCTCAAATGAAGAAGACATTAAAAGAGAAACTACTCAATCTGGGGCTCTCACAAGACCTATTTACTCTCCCTAGACTCAAGTAGGGCAATACAAATTCTGAAACAACGAATAATTGACATAGATATGCAAAATTCTACAACTGCAGCATGTAGTACTTGTTCCCCTATAAACCTGGGCCTGGAGTTTAGACCACTAAGTACAGCTAAATACCTAGAAAACTTAAATATCCCTAAATATCGACAGGCGTTTAGCAAAGCCCGATTCAACGTTATTCCCTCAGCTATCCTAGAAGGACGTTTTCAACATAAAGATTACAATGATTGGCTTTGCCCGTGTGGGGCGGGCGTAGTAGAGTCTCTACTGCATGTCATGTTTGAATGTTCCTTTTATAGGGATGAAAGAAGGAAGGTAATAACGCCTCTTATCTGTCATTGGCCAGGAAGATCTTTACAATGGTATTTAAAGTATCTTTTAGGGGACTCAAATAAAAAAGTTACAGAGGAGAGAACAAATTTTTTTGCTCATGCCTCAAAGACCCGAAAGAGCATTTTATCTAAAGAAAAGTAACTGCAGGGTAACTGAGAAATTTAACTACTGTCTTTATGCGATTATATTTTTTGATTGATAGTAGTTATTATAATTTCTCGATAAAGAATTTTAAATTATTCCAAATTATTCTGGGGGGAAATATCTGGTGTTGCAGAGCTCTACATTTTTTGCCCACGCTTTGACATACCTGCCAAAAGGAAATATAAAGTCAGCTCATTTATATTATAATTTGGAAGCAACAACTGCTGATCCTGTCGTTCTAAGACAGAAGTTTCAGCCAAAAGCTAAAGTGACAAGAGTTCAACTAATGCACCATAAAAACTCTTTCAAAATATGGACTTGAAAGGATCTGATGTAGGAAACAAATGCATAGAATTAAAATCATGCTACCTCTCTCTAGTTCAATCTTGTGTAATATTCAACCAGCCTCTGATATGCCTTAAAGTCTGCAAATCCTGCGAATGTACAGTCCTGCAGTATTAATGCAGCCCTACCTCATTCAATTGGTCTCCTATTTTACTGCACACTTAATCTTTTATTGGGTGTATTCAGACCAATTGAAAAATCCCATATTTTGTTCCTGCTCTTTCCTGTTTTACCAGGTCTGTATCCCAGATCCATTAAGTATTAGCCTCCCTCAGTTTGGTCCCATTAAAACTATACCTACCCATGTTCTCTCATTCTCGGCATTACTTCGCGAACGAAGATTCTTTAGGAAGGACTCATCCCACGCTTTTTACAAGCGCATTGATGACTAAAAAGGCCAATCTGAGATAGGCAAGTCCGGTTGCAGACAGCACAGCACAGCAGAAAGTCTCCTTGGGTGATGTTGTTTTCAAGTTGCAGTTCTTTCTGCGTTGTCGTTTCTCTTCGAGACCCGTTCGGCGTGTCTTCTCAAAAGAGGCCACAGCATTGTGGATAGTGCATCTCCATGCCTCCCGATGTGAGGCCAGGGTGGATCATTTTTGGTGATCAATCTGGCTGAGCCAGAGACGTTGTTTCAGGGAGTCCTTATATCTCTTTTTGGGGGCGCCTCTCTTGCGGTGACCCGTGGTGAGTTCACTGTAGAGTAGTATCTTTGGGAGGCGGTGGTCCTCCATCCTAAAGACGTGCCCTGCCCAATGCAGCTGTGTTCTCAATAGCATGGCCTTAATGCTGGTGATCCCTGCTAGCTCAAGGACAGCAACATTCATCACATAGTCAGTCCAGTCCAGTGTATATTTAGGATTGTGCGAAGACAGCACTGATGAAAGCGTTCAAGGAGTCGTAGGTGCTGGCAATAGGTGACCCATGTTTCAGACCATGACCATGTTTATATTCTCCTATATGGGTCTACCCATGTTAATCCAAACTAAAATTGGTCTTGCAATCTACATAATCCCACCCTTCTTGAAGTTTTGATTTTATGTCTCCTTATATTTTTCTTGGAGCGAGAAATTTATTACTTTTCTCACTGCTATATGAAAAGCAAGATATTTCAACTGGATCACAGCTGGAACACTCTAACAACCACCATGTCACACTACACAGAGAAGCCATTGAAATTCACAAGCATGTGGACCAGGGCCATAGCCAGGATTTTGATATTCGGGGGGCTGAGACTGGAGGGTCTACAAACCTTTTGTATTGTTATCCCAATAACCCCATTAATGTGGGATATAATGAGCATGGTGATCAGATCATGATATGAATAAACATAACAGTTTAAATAATGTACCAGTAAGGCCTTTTTGACCACCCATTTGGGGGCTGAAGCCCCATAGTGCCCCCAGGCTACATGCCTGATGTGGACAATTTCAACAGAAAGGAGGAAACCATGAAAATGAACAAAATCTGGCTACCAGTATTTTAAAAACTCTAAACCCAAGACAGCAACACTCAAAAATGGGGAAAAGAGCAACACTCTCCAAAAAATTTCACCAGGCAGGAATGCCAGGCTTTGAAGGCAAAGGCAACCAGTGCCAGCTAACACCTCTTACAAACAAACTGTTATGTTTATTTTCACCAGGCAGGAATCAGCCAGGCTTTGAAGCTGCAAGGCCATTCAATGCTAATCAAGGTGGCCAAATGCAACATTCACACTTGCCTCAAGCAGACAAGGGTTCTTTCCCCCACCCTGGACATTCCACAGATATATAAACCCCAATTGCCTAATTTCCAACAAACCTCACAACCTCTGAGAATGCCTGCCATAGATGTGGGCAAAATGTCAGGACAGAATGTTTCTGGAATGTGGCCATAACTCACAGCAACCCATGAAAGCCTTTGATAACACTATAATAATGTATTACCAATAATCAATTAAAAAGAAGGTCTTTGAGGTGGATGTTTGCTTAGGCAAAACCTATAATGGAAAAAGAAGCTCCCGGTGGTGCAATGGGTTAAACAGCTGAGCTGCTGAACTTGCTGATCGATAGGTCGTATGTTCGAATTTGGGGAGCAGGGTGAGGTCCCGTTGTTGGCCCCAGCTTCTGCCAACCTCGAAAACATGCAAATGTGAGTAGATCAGTAGGTTCCGTTCCTGCAGGAAGGTAACAGAGCTCCATGCAGTCATGCCGGCCACATGACCTTGGAGGTCTCAACGGACAATGCTGGCTCTTCAGCTTAGAAATGGACTAGACTTAATGTCAGGGGAAAACCTTTACCTTTAGGTGTAATGAAAAAAACTATTTTCACAAAACATAGGCCCCTTCCACACAGCTATATAAAATCCACATTGAACTGGATTTATGACAGTGTAGACTCAGATAATCCAGTTCAAATCAGATATTGTGTATTATCTGCCTTGATAGTCTGGGTTATATGGCTGTGTGGAAGGGCCCCTGTGCATCCACCATCATATGAGGCAATAAAAGGAGATTGTCAGAGGAGCAAGGCAATAGGTGTGGGATCAACGAACAGAGGTGAATGGTACAATGCAAATACTTTATTACAGGGGCCAGGAACCTATGGCTCGGGAGCCAGGTGTGGCTGTTTTCATGATTGCATCTGGCTCTCCAGAGTAGCCTGGCCCTTCCTTCCTTCATCTTCCTCCCTCCCTCACTCCCCCTTCACCCTTTCCTTCTCTCCTTCCTTTTCCCTCCCTCTTCCTTCCTCCCTCTTCCTTCCTTTCTTTCTCCCCCTTCACCCTTTCCTTCTCCTTCTCTCCTTCCTTTTCCCTCCCTCTCCCCTTCCTTCTTTCCTCCATTCTCCCTCTTCCTTCCTTCCTTCCTCTTCCTTCCTTTCTTTCTCCCCTTCACCCTTTCCTTCTCTCCTTCCTTTTCCCTCCCTCTCTCCCTTCCTTCTTTCCTCCATTCTCCCTCTTCCTTCCTTCCTATTCCTTCCTTTCTTTCTCCCCCTTCACCCTTTCCTTCTCCTTCTTTCCTTCCTTTTACCTCTCTCTCCCCTTCCTTCTTTCCTCCATTCTCCCTCTTCCTTCCTTCCTCTTCCTTCCTTCCTTTTCTCCCCTTCACCCTTTCCTTCTCCTTCCTTTTCCCTCCCTCTCCCCTTCCTTTCCTCCATTCTCCCTCTTCCTTCCTTCCTCTTCCTTCCTTTCTACCCCTTCACCCTTTCCTTCTCCTTCTCTCCTTCCTTTTCCCTCCCTCTCTCCCCTTCCTTCTTTCCATTCTCCCTTCCTCCCTCTTCCTTCCTTCCTCTTCTATTCTTTTTCCCAAAGTCTTCCTTTCCTTCTCCTTCCTTTCTTTTCATTCCTCTCTCTCCCCTTCTTTCTTTTCTTCTTTTTCCTTCATTATTTTACTTTTTCCTCACTCCCTTTCCTTTCTTCCCCCCTTCCTTTCCTCCCTTCCCTTTTCCTTCTTTCTTTTTCCCTCCTTGCCTCTTTCCTGCTTTTCTTTTATTCCTTTTCCATAGTTCGTTCTTCTTTTCTTTCTTCCTCCCCCCTCTACTTTATTTCCTCTGTCTTTCTTCCTTTATTTCTTTTCCCTTTCCCTCCATCTTCTCTTCCTTCCCAGAGTCCTGAGCCTGCCTTTTGCAGAGCCAGGTCTGAAGTGTCCCGTCATTCTGCCGGGGGAATCCTTTTCTCATAGTATGTACTAGGCATGAGAAAAAAGTTATGAAAATGATTCGTTTCGTAAGAAATTCGTAAGAAATGCTACTTTTGAGTATTTCCGCACCTGGAACGCCAACCAGGAAGTGGACTTTCTTTTCGAACTTTGGGGCCAGGATTTTTTTAAGTGTAGTTATTAGGTCGTATGGGGGGGGGGCACCCTCCTTCTCTCTCCCCACCCTCCCGCCTCCCTTGCCAAGAAGTATTATGGCAAGGCAAGCCCACACTTCGCTCCTTCTTTCAGCTGGAAGCCTGGAAAAATGTAAACAGAGGATTACTCAGAAGTAAATCTGCAAGGAGGGCACTTTGGATGAAGGGCCCTCCTTTGTGGATTTACTTCTGTAAACCTCTCTGTTTACATTTTTCCAGGCTTCCCTGCCTCTCCTGACTGCCAGGATCTAAAGCATCAAAGAGTATTGGGGTGAGAAACCAACCTAATGTATAATAGAATGAATGCTACTGTAAGTGCCTAATATTATAAGTAATCCAACTGGTCATACCTACATTCCATGCACATGCAATAATACAGCAATAATAACAATAACAAGAGGTAAAATTCAAACCGAAGTATTCTGACTGGTCTCTCCTCATGCGGTGCAAACGGGCTCTTCTCTTATTAGCCTGGGAAATTAGCCCAGGAAAAGCCAGCGTTGCTGCTTGGGAGCACACACATACATATATTCCTGGGGAGATTTGCTGCAGAATCCCGGGCTCATATAGAAGATTCTGCAGCAAAAATCCCCCCAAGAATATGTATGTGTGTGTGCACCCAGGAAGCAAATGCTGTGCCCGGGGTTTTGCCTTTTCCCGGGCTCAGAGAAGAGCCTTTTGCAGTTTGAGGAGGGAGCACAGTCAGAATACTTCGATTTGAATTTTACCTCTTCTTATACCCATTGTTATTACTGCTGTATAATTGCATGTGCATGGAATGTAGGTATATGACCAGCCTGGGCAAACTTGGGCCCTCGCTCCCTCGGGATCGGGGTGAGAGAGAGGCAGCGAGGAGCGAGGGGGCTCCTCCTCCTTTTCTTTGCTGCTTCCAAGAATATAATACCCGCTCCTCCTCCCTCCTTCCCTCCCTCCTTCCTATTTGGAGAGTCCCATCTAGAATTCAGTGTGATTTATTCAAGTTTTGGCCTACAACTCCCAGAAATCCCAGCCAATTTACCAGCTGTTAGGATTTCTGGGAGTTGTAGGCCAAAACCATCTGGAATGCGCATGCGCTGGCATACGAACTACTAACGAATTTCGTTAGTAATTAAGTTACATTTTAGAAATTTTTGGAAATGTTTTTGTAAGTCTTTCTTTTACTAATCAAAAAAAAATCCCCCCATTTGATTTTAGAATCGCCATTTTTGGGTTCGAAACCATGCCTAATATATACGTATATACTCACATTGAGTTGAATTCAGTCTTATATATATATATATATATATATATATATATATATATATATATATGATATGGCTCTCACTGAAATAAAATTCCAAATATTTAGTTTTATGGCTCTCTGAGTCAAAAAGGTTCCTGACCCCTGCTTTATTAGAATCAATCACAATGGCCGAGAAACCATAAACTTGAAAATATTTCACTCTTTATTGACAACATGGAAGATTATAAAAGACTATAAGAAGAAAGATTCACAACACAAATATCATATGACAAAGGGAAAAGTAGAACTAAAGATACATCACTGGATAACAACATTAGAAATGACAATGATTGCTGTCACTTTCAGACCTCCTGGGAGATACAATTTGAAAGTAGTTCCCAAATTGTGGCGCAAGCAATATTTGCCCCTTTACAGGGAGATATAATGGTATCATCCTTTGCAAGCACTTCCTCCACTGAAAGTATTAACTGTATCACTCTTTGTAATCACTGAAAGTATATTTTATGTTTTTAGATCGAAGGTACAGAAAATACTGAACCTGTTGTGGTTGATGGAAATGGGCTAAAAAGTGTTGAAAAATAAAATATGAAAATAGTACCTCAAATTTCGAATGTGCTATCTTGCATTGAGTAAAACAACAGAGCAGTGGTTGTGAAATTCTTGAGATCCAAGAACACAACAAGGAGAGAGCCAAAGGGGAAGGAGGACCCAAAACATACCCACACAGTCAAATCATTTACAAATAATTTCCAACCATTTTCGTTTTGTGAAAACAAGATGTCCCCAGCTTCAAATAGCCTGGATAGCCTTAGTAACAGATGTTTTATGCTGACATTACTACTGCTTATTTATTTATTTATTATTTGGACTTGTACGCCGCCACTCTCCGAGGGCTCGGAGCGGCTCACAAATATAAAACATCAACAAGAATAAAAGTGACAAATTAAGCTAACAATGGGGTTATCCAACATAGCAATCAAAGGCTAGCCGGAAAAGGTTGGTCTTGCAGGCCTTGTGGAAAGATGGTAGATCACGTAAGGCCCGCACTTCGCTTGGAAGAATATTCCAGATTGATGGCGCTACCACCATTAACCTGGCTTAATGCCAGGTTGATGAATGGGGACACAATGTTGATCCAGGATTTGATCCCGGATGAACAGGCTGACTTGGCCTCTATAATGGACACCCGGCTAGAAGAATCTGTTGGGATGAGCTTATTCCAGCTTTGTCTATCTGTATTATCTATACAGTTGCAGGTGAGGTCCAAGGTGCTTCAAAATGTTTTACAGCAGTGGTTCTCAACCTGGGGTCCCCAGATGTTTTTGACCTTCAACTCCCAGAAATCATAACACTTAGTAAACTGATTGGGATTTCTGGGAGTTGGAGGCCAAAAACTTCTGGGGACCCCCAGGTTGAGAACTACTATATTACAGTGTCAGTGTAGAAGCACCCTCGATCACCTGTCTCAATACTTTTTCTGAACTTGAGTAGCTTAAGCCAGTGTTTCCCAACCAGTGTGCCGCGGCACACTAGTGTGCCGTGAGCGATCATCAGGTGTGCCGTAGGAAATTGGAACCTCCAATACCCTTTCTTCCACCTCCTGCCGAACACTTTTTCTTCTCCACTCGGGCTCCCTTTTTCCCAGCCTCTTCTGCCACCATTTTGATCCGAGGGGGGCAGCGTGAGCGTGTTATGTTCAGGAGGGGGGAGGAAAACGTTCTCCGTATGGGCGCTACTGCACTGAAGCGCCCCCAAGTCTTCCTCCCTCCTCCCCTCCTGAACATGCTCACGCTGCCCCCTTGGATCAAAATGGCAGCAGAAGAGGCTGGGAAGAAGGGAGCCCAAGTGGAGAAGAAAAAGTAAGTGTTTGGCAGGAGGGGAAGGGGAGGAACTATAAATCCCAGAAACTGTAACTCTCAAATGTCAAGATCTATTTTCTCCAAACTCCATCTGTGTTCACATTTGGGCATATTGAGTATTCATGCCAAGTTTGGTCCTGATCCAACATTGTTTGAGTCCACAGTGCTCTCCAAAACTTAAGGGCTCACCAAACTCTTATAGTATTTTCTCTTGGTTATGGGAGTTCTGTGTGGGAAGTTTGGTTCCATTCCATCATTGGTGGAGTTCAGAATGATCTTTGTTTGCAGGTGAATTATAACTCCCAGCAACTACAACTCCCAAATGAAAACATCAATTTTTTGACTGATGGTCCCTCCTTGGGTTAGTGTTAGTTTGTTTTGTGGCCAAATTTGGCAGCAATTTGTCTAGTGGTTTTTGAGTTATGTTAATCCCACAAATAAACATTACATATATATATATATATATATATATATAGAGAGAGAGAGAGAGAGAGAGAGAGAGAGAGAGAGAGAGAGAGAGAGAGAGAGCACAACAGCGGAGGCAGAAAAGCAAAACACAAAGAGAGACTGACAGCTGTTGAGCAAGACCTTTGTGTGTGTGTTTCTGCCATTCCTGCCAGGATATCTATGTTGTGTTCATCCAAACAGGCCCAGGTTTCACACTGAGTGTATAAATACATTTAAAAACATATTAACTATATGTATTACTGTGTTAGAGTGTCATTTTGTGCCATTTTGGCTGGTGGTGTGCCCCAGGATTTTGTAAATGTAAAAAATGTGCCACAGCTCGAAAAAAAGGTTGAAAAACACTGGCCTAAGTGACTAACTTAGGCATGCATTTATTCAAAGATAAATTAGCGCAATCAGTGTATGCACAATTTAGTCATTCAAAGGCTTAAAGGCTCTTTTGCTTCCCAGTTCTAAGAATGTGCGTGTGTAACAAAAGTAGCAGTGTGTAGAATTTTAAATTTATCTTTGAAAAAACGCATGCATAAGTTAGTTACATAGGCAATGTGAGTCACCAAAAAGGAACTCCTAGAATTCGGAAGCCTTAAAGCCTTTGAGTGACTGAATAATGTGTAAACGGATTGCTCTAGGTCTTCCAGTGAAAATAAGAAAAATAAGAAAATGGTTCAGTATTCTACCCCTCTGATATAACCAGCTCAGCTGAGTGTATAAATTGGCACCAGATCCTTTGCATACACGTAATGGACAGGTACAAGCAGGTTTGTAACAGGAAGTGGATTGCATTCATTTTCTATAGTCCCTGTTCACCATGATGTAAATTTGTGTGCATCACCATTTACAGTGCCAAGGTGAAATGCCTCCACAGACTTTGATATGTTCTTTAGATTCATTCTAACTGTTAATTCCCCAACTAGAGTAGGCCACATCAAATGAATTGAACTTTTGTGTCCTGAATTAACAAGCTCAAATTTATTGTAGGGTCAACTTTATGTGAGGTATGAGGGATTTCGATTGTTAAAGTGTCATGAAATCATCCCTTATCTACATCACTAAATTTCAGTAGGTACAAATTACTCATAACAATTTCTGTCTTGGAGAAAACTACAAAAATAGTAGAATAAATATGGATTAAAATTGGTTTGTTATTCCACCTGGTTGGCAGGGTTTCCGCCATGCCACTTGTAACTGTTCAGAGCATCATTTCGTACAGATTCCAAGACCTGTTTCCTTTCTCTTGTTCAGGAGAAAACTGAGGCGGTTAGGGAACTGAGAGTAAGGACCTTCACTGAGTGTAAGGACCTCATCATATCTGTCACCGGAATGGCCACATATTGTGGCGAATCTGACTTCGCCTACAGGGGTGGGGTTAACCCATCAACCCATGCCTCTATTGCCCTGCCCCCACCTCAACCCACGAGGGGAAGCATCTCTGCCCGGCTTCCCCCCATTGATCCCAATGTAACACAGAAAGCTTCATCTTTTGTTTTGCAATTGACGCACACACCCCGGAAGTAGTTGTACGTCATGAGATGGGAGATGATGGGCTCCATCGCAAAAGTGGAGGGGAACTGGCATTGCCATCAAAATTCACCCCATCTGATGGGGTAATGAGATGCAAAAGAAGATCAAAAGCAAAGACTCCCTGGGGATAAAAGAGATACTTGCTGCTGGGCCTTTTCTTTTTCAGCCTTCTCAGGTGGGTGCTCATTTCCTAGTCCTTCTATTACAACTCCAAATGAGAGTTTCATGGGCCAAATACTGAGAGCAAGGTTTTTCTCACATGTCCATGATCATAAAGGGAGACACTTGTGGAGGCTGGTGCAGCCAGGTTGTCAGGTTGTCAGGTTGTCTTAAAAAATGACCTGTGCTCCCCTTTAGATCCATCCCTGTGAGCATCATGATTCCTCTCTAGATGTCCAAACTCATATGCATGCATGCTATCTCTAGCGCATTAGTCTATCTGGCCTAGCCAGCCAGCAATGTCTCCAAATGGAACGTGGAAATTCAGAGAGCTAGGCATGGCAGAAGCATCACAGTGCCATGGTGGAACAGGAGATATCGGCCAAGGCATCAGCCAAGAAAGCGGACAAGGATGATAACATTGGAGTTTTTTTTTAATAGCAATGTTGTCATCTTAGGGGGCAGAGGGGAAAATGTTGTACTGTAGATCAGAGGTGAGGCAGCTCCACAGTCATGAAGAATCAAATCCAAGGGAAAGAAAGCTCTCAAAAGTTGAGGGCTGATGGTGTTAAGACCCATGTATCTGCTGTCTTAATAATTTTGGGCCACAGGACATTTTTGCACATGCTCGGTAGAAAATTGAAGCATGTGTTTTTCCTTCTTCTCACTCTCTCTCATTTTTTCCTTTCATTTGCTTCCCAGTAATTGTCTACATTCCCACTTCTGGTTTTTTCCTGCTTTCCTCTTCCCAAATCCTGCCTCCACGTTTTCTCCTGCCTTTCACCCCTTTTCTCTTTGTCCCAGCCACAACTATCCTTCTTCCTTCTTCTCTTCTTCATCTTCTTGCATATACAAAAGGCTAATTTATCCGATTTATGAGGCCATAAAAATCTCCAAGAATTGTGCAAAGAATGAGGAAGCAACAGCTCCCCTGGTGGCCAGAAGCTGGAATGTTAAATAGCCTCTGAGTGTCTGTCTATATATGTTGTTTGTCTATGGCATTGAATGTTTGCCATGTATATGTACAGTACATTGTAATCCGCCCTGAGTCCCCTGCAGGGTGAGAAGGGCGGAATATAAATACTGTAAATAAATAAATAAATAAATAATGTCAAGTTATGTGATCTTGAAAAAGCCACAACATTCTTTGTAGTTCTTTTGAGGTTTCTGAACCAGACTACACAGTGCCCAAAACCAGAAAGCCCAAATCCAAATGGAGAAGATGGATTGCCTTGTGCTGAGTGAAGTGCTCCTTTTTGTCCATGTCCACCCCTGATTTGTAGTAACCAAGGACAAATTTAAAAAATAATAATTTAAATTCCCACTCAGTCCAATACAGAAATGTGTTGGAGATTTTTTTTTCTCCTTGGTAAGTCTTAATTAATATTTTGATTGTCAGCAGTAGGTGAAGTTTCAATTGTTTCAATGTCATAATGTTGTTTATCATTCCAAAGGTTTGGAAGAACCCAAACTCAACAAGACCCCACATTAATGAAAACTACAGATCCACATATTCAATCAATGCTTTGTTTATTAAGATATAGAGAAGTTACCATTCAAGTTGAGAGAAAAGCAGCAGGTTTTCACATATTGCAAGGGAAAGCATAGGGTTATGAGAAACACAGAAATAGTTTTACTTTGAAAGATTTACTCTGCAGGTTAAAGCTTCACATGACGTCCCATCTATGTTTACACAGGACATGTCCCATAGAAATGAGCCATAAATACAGGAAAATGAGGATAAAATGAGAACAGGTTTCTGAGTTGAAGCATTAAAATATGGTAGAATCTCTAAGAAGGTGTATTATTCAAACAAAATGCATTGTAAGACAAGAAGACTGTAAGTAAGAGGAAGAAAGGGACATTTACCTAGTCCCAACTTCTTTCTCTTTGATATATTGCTTTCCTTTGCCAGACTGAATGCTGGTCCAGAGAACTGCCAACTTTGTTTGGTCTTTTTGTACCAGACGTAAAGACATTTGAAGCCGGCACGTTACATTAAAAGTGTGCTATTGCATTGCAGTTTATTCAAGGTGACCTTACTCTCCCAAGAAACAGGCCCTTCTAACAATTGAATAGGACAAAGAAAGAAATGCTACACCGATGGAGGATACTGTACCTTTGGATATTATCTTTCATGGACAGACAAAATCCATCCCACTCCACCTATATTTAAATATAATCAGCTACTAGGCCTGTGCAATCATGCTTCTAAATGTTTCTAAAGTACTAACAAAACAAAAATTCTGGTGGTGAACACTAGGTGGCGCTGGTGCTTTGCTTCTACAGTGTTGCTAAAGTTCTGGTGGTGAACATTTCACCACCAGAACTTTAGCAACACTATAGAAACAAAGTAGCAGCGCCACCTAGTGTTCACCCTCAGAATTTTAGTTTTGTAAGTACTTTAGAAACATTTAGAAGCATGATTGCACAGGCCTATCAGCTACCACGGGTTAAACAAGTAGCTGGGACCATTTGCAAAGATCAAGAAGAATATCCTTTAAATATTTGAACAGATCTAAACGATCAGAGGAGCAAAGAGCAGACAGGCAGGGCATGATGCATTCAATGCATCCATATCCCACTGTGAGAATTTGGCCCACCACCAAGGAGAAAGTTTCTTTGCCTCTGCCTCTGCAACAACGGGCAGTCCAGAGAATGAAGCAAAGAAGAAGATGCAGAGGACTGCCATCTTCTATAAAGGGTCATCCAAATACATTTTCCATTTATTTCCTTACATAGATCACAAGTATTCCTTTATTCTGGTTTAGCAAATTTACCAAGAGCAATTATACTCTGGGTGCAATTATGGTGGATATAATATATGAAGGGATGGTTGGCCACAAACTCAAGGGTTTCCCGATGACGCCTATCCCGGGGGCAATGCGGCGCCTCTGCTTCTTCACCACCCTCCTCATCGATCTCAATAAAAGTGTCATGGACAAACTTTGTAAGAGCTGCTCCTTCTGTGCACGTAGCTCGAGAGAAATCAGCCTTCTCAGGATCAGAGAGATGATGCAGACCCAGGTATTCATGGAGATAAAGGCTCTTCTCCAAACTGAACTTAGGGATGAAAACATCCACCTCCTCAGGCTTCAGGTGGCAGGACCAGTCAAGCAGATGCTCGTGGGTAAGAGCTTCTTCCAGCTAGAGGAACAAACACACATTTGTGGTGAGACCATCATCACATAAAAGGGTTCCTACCAAGAAGAAATACTTTTGGACCAACATTGTCTGATTTGATGGCCAAAGCTGGGATAGATCCATAAAGACTTTAGTCAGACAAATGGAAAAACGTTAGAAGAAGTGTCTCACCTGTTCAAGGGCTTCTTGGCTGCAGTCTAGTGGGAGCAGAATATACAAGCTCAGTTCATGGTCTTTGTACGGGAGCTCAAGCACTTGCACCTGAGTACTGCAAATGTCAAGGATGCCTGTATTGTAAACACCCTTCCTGTTCATCAGCTGCACAGAGTAGCATTCTTTCTGGGAAAAAAGATAGAAAGAAAACAGGTAAATGTAGCATGGAGAGAATCATTCTTCTGATTTCATTGTGTAAATTAATTATTTTGTCTACAAAAATGAAATCATAGGTAATGATGCTGGGATTGATGAACCAAGCCCAACATCCAATTGCAAGTCATTTATATATCTGGAGCTAATGATGGTTATCAATCAACATTGTCAAAACATTATTCCTTGAATAGGCCTACGCCATTTGATACCAGTTGACCTGAGGCCAAAGTAACCTCTGTTTCTCAGAAATGCAAACAAATTGCCAAATCTATGTGTTTTTGAAGTTTTCCTCCTCTATGAAAAAATGCACAATAATACACGAAAGACATAAAATACTCAGAATAAGGGCCATTGTTCCCAAATGGCACTTCAATGCTGCTAACTTCAACTGCACAAAAGCCGTCAACACAAAATCAAATATTTTGATTTGCAAAGTGATAGATGATATTGTTATCCTGCCTTACACTGCAAGGCTGGTGGAAAGAAGCAATACTCATACACAAACTATAACTCACCACATCTGTACAGTGTGGGTAGAATGGGGCTTCTACTGTGAGACATTTGTCAAACTTCACTTGCCATTGTCCCTTGAAGTAAAGAGCATTCACCAGCAGCATCTGAAGAAGACAGTCAAAGCTGTCCTTGGGGAGGAGATGCTTGATTTTACCTTGCAAAGAAAGGAACAATTATTGGTTTGCAAAAGAGTTTATAAACCCAGAATCAAATTGGAAAAGACAGGGGGGAAAGCTAGGAGATTTCAGTCAATCTTGATGCATAATTAATTACTGGGTTTTTGAACAATCATGGCAGGACCAATAATTAGAGGGCTTCCTGCCAGAAGGTTTTTCCGGAAGAAGCAATGTGTGCATACCATGTGTCTGGACCTCAACCCAAAGGTTTATGATTCTCCTCACTTCCTCAGGGGCATCGTGGATATCTGCTCCCTCCACATGTGACCAATACAGCTTCAAAGCACAATAAATGAATTTCTGAACAGAAAGAGAAAAAAATGGTGTTAAATCAGTATATTTAACATCAAAAATGGATTTGAGTGATCAAATTGCCTCTCTAACTTCAGAAGTATACAGCCTATAACTCTCGGTGATTTTGCAGAGCTGAAGAGTTTTTGTCCTCTACAGGCCAAGAAAGATAAAGCATTATGGGTCTCTCTGAGCATGGAATTCAGAACGCAAATGTAACTATTGAAAAATATGTGTTGTTTGTTAACTATCCTAAATTCATACTATGCTTCTGTAAAGTCTTGGAAAACTGGATTTGCTGGTAAAAACACTGCAAAACAAGTATCAGTATAACAAAAGCTCCATGCAGAACCTGTACCATGGAACTCTTTTGTCGCTGAAAATCAATGTTACCTGGAAAAAGGCAATGGCATGGTCTCCATAGAGCTTGTTGGCAAAACTCAGAGTATAGTTGGTGCTGGGTGCATTCAGGGTTGCAAGGATTTTGCTAAATGCAGTGTGGATTCCGTCAGGTGAATCGCACTCATATTCTGGAACACACTAATAATGAAAAAAGTAAGTTATATTCAACAAGCCTTTGTCAGTAGGGCCTAAAATACGTTTTGTTCTTCCTTTCTCTATAGCCAGCTGCTAAACAGATATTCTGGCACATTACATGATGTATTTATCAAGACACTAAAAAAGGATAAGTGAACTCTTGTCCTTACAACTTACTCTTTCAGGACAATCTGGTTCTTCATGGCATTCTGGCTCAGGATGGGGTCTTGGCCTATCGCAGGTTGGTTCAGGTCGACATGGTTCTTGATGTTGTCTTGGCCTATCGCAGGTTGGTTCAGGACGACATGGTTCTTGATGTTGTCTTGGCCTGGGACAGGTTGGTTCAGGACGACATGGTTCTTGATGTTGTCTTGGCCTAGGACAGGTTGGTTCAGGACGACATGGTTCTTGATGTTGTCTTGGCCTAGGACAGGTTGGTTCAGGACGACATGGTTCTTGATGTTGTCTTGGCCTGGGACAGGTTGGTTCAGGGCGACATGGTTCTTGATGTTGTCTTGGTCTGGGACAGGTTGGTTCAGGGCGACATGGTTCTTGATGTTGTCTTGGTCTGGGACAGGTTGGTTCGGGACGAGATGGTTCCTGATGTTGTCTTGGCCTGGGGCAGGTTGGTTCGGGACGAGATGGTTCCTGATGTTGTCTTGGCCTATCGCAGGTTGGTTCAGGGCGTGATGGTTCTTGATGTTGTCTTGGCCTGGGGCAGGTTGGTTCGGGACGAGATGGTTCTTGATGTTGTCTTGGCCTATCGCAGGTTGGTTCAGGACGACATGGTTCTTGATGTTGTCTTGGCCTGGGGCATGTTGGCTCAGGGCGAGATGGTTCTTGATGTTGTCTTGGTCTGGGGCAAGTTGGTTCAGGGCGAGATGGTTCTTGATGTTGTCTTGGCCTGGGGCAGGTTGGTTCAGGACGAGATGGTTCTTGATGTTGTCTTGGTCTTGGGCAAGTTGGTTCTGGGCGAGATGGTTCTTGATGTTGTCTTGGTCTTGGGCATGTTGGTTCAGGACGTCTTGGGCTGTGGCAAGTTTCATCTTTTTCTTGTACCTGCAATGAAATTAGAAAATTTCTGCTCTGAACAGTTCGTCCGTGTACAGTCCATTCTAGTTGCCTCCCCCAGTCCTCAAATTGCTTCTCTTTCAAGTCACACGGAAGTTCCCAAATATATGGAAAATATGTCTAATGTGAACATAATAGTTTACCCAATAAAACAACAGAAAATATGCAAATAGGTTTTGTTGGTTTAAATGGTGCATGGGCCCCCTGGTGGCTCATCGGGTTAAACTGATGAGCTGCTGAACTTGCTGAGCATGGTGAGCTCCCGTTGTTAGGCCCAGCTTCTGCCAACCTAGCAGTTCGAAAACATGCAAATGTAAGTAGATCAATAGGTACCACTTCTGCGGGAAGGTAACAGCACTCCATGCAGTCATGCCAGCCACATGACCTTGGAGATGTCAATAGACAATGCCGGTTCTTCAGCTAAGAAACAGAGATCAGCACCCACCCCCCAGAGTTGGACACGACTAGACTTAATGTCAGGGGAAACCCTTACCTTTACTACAATTGAAAAAGGGACTGTCAATTTCATATTTTAATATTTCATTGGGGATGTATATGTTTTTAAAATATATATTTGCACTTTTTACTTTCAAAAAAGCATAACATTCTTTCAGATGTGTGTTTCTACCTAAATATCAAACATTGTGATGCTGACATTGCTGGAAATAAAGGACCTCAGTAATTTGTTTGAGCTTTGTTTGATATACCTTAAACATGGTTGCTGATCGTCCAAAGCTTCTGATTGCTCCCAGGTATCTTCTGTTTAGGGACCCGACACATTCATTAACTTCATCCCAATGCAAGACCTTGAGTGAAATTGTGAAATCATTTCAGATATTTTAATCAAATAGGAGCAATATTTAACTTTGTATGCATTTTGGGTGGGTTCCTATTTGCCATCAAAGTGGAGATCCTCATGTTTCCCAAATTTAGGGACAATTTCACACGCCCATGATATGATATCTAAATTATGCCAAATCGATGATCCACATTAATGTTGGACTGTTTAGGCAAGGACAATATCTACTTTGTGATAACAGCAATATGCCTCCTTGTGAGGGAAATGGGTCGAAGGGGATGTTTTCTGTACCCATGTATAATATATTGCATATGACCAGTAAGTCTGTTTACAAGCTGGGCATCACATACAGAATTTCTTCTGAATAAATATATTCTAGGGCATAATTTTAGGACATTAATAGTGGAAAAACACCACAGAACAGGCAAGAACATTAATAGATTGAGAAAGAGAGGAGTCAAATATGCTTTTCAGTAAAAATTGACATAGATTTTCATTAACAGCAAAGCACAACAAGCTCCTATAGAAACATATGATGCAATTAATGTATCTCGGGGAATATTTCGGCCATTTATATCCTATCCTTCTAACTCCCTTGTTGGGGGGGGGTGGATGAGGGTGGCTCACAACCGGCAACCATTAGATGCCATTAATTAAAACAAAAATTAGCTAAAAACAACAAATTATAAACACCCATTTAAAAGTTAAATCCAAATCCAGAATCATAATACTGTACGGAAACAAGGATTTGTGTGTAAATTGTATAGGCATACTTAAACAAACTAGAGGTCTAAAGCAGTCTACTAGGGCATGATTTGATTTGGTCGAAGATGGACCATCATCCCAAAAGAGTACAATGATTAAGCAAAGAGCAGATATGACAAGCCTGTTTGCCAGTCAAGACAGTCTACTTGGTGATGCCTACCTTCTCAATCTCAGCTGCCTGTTCACATCCAGATGCATAGGCAAGCAGACCAAGAGCAGAGGTAGCATTCACGGGGGCAAACAGAAGGTTCTCACATGGATGCTCCTCCCTCAGCTTATGGTAAGTGTCGATGGCAAATTTGGCATTGGCTTCAGGCAGACTGCTCATGGTGATGTTCAAAAGGCCTAAGGGAAAAACAAAAGCATCCAATCAGTCAGAATATTACTTCACTCCTACTTTTATAACCCAACTTATTGAGATGAAACACTTTGCTGATCAGGAACACAGAGCTATAATCTAACCAACTCCAAAAGCTGCACTTTCTAAGGACCTATGGCATTCCAATTGATATAAGTAAACACAAGGGCACCTAAAAACTCCTCACCTGGATTTCAATAGAGATGATCGGAGTCTGCTAGCTGAGTGAGATGCTCTCCTGAAGTGAGGTTGCTGGTATTTATACTAAGCTTCATACACTCCCATGGCCATTAAAGATGCTTGTGTTTCCAAATCTGCAACAGTTTGATTAAATATAATTTACATAATGCAATTGCTGTAACGCATAAACTGGACATTTATAATCATCCAATGTAATTATCATAGGATATTACTCATACAACTCTTGTGACCTTGTATAATTGTATACTTTATGCTGCAGGTTTCATAACCAAGCCGTGGCAAGGTATTTGAAACACTGCACATATTGTAATAGGTCTTTCCTATTAAGTTGAGGGATACATAGAAAGATAAGGGATGAATGGATAGATAGATAGATAGATAGATAGATAGATAATAGGGGTGGTTGATCCTTGAAAAATTAGATTCTAAACTCGGTTGGGGGAGGGGGAATTCATTTTTTGGTTCGTTATAGAAATTAATACAAATTTTTAAAAATAAATTTCATGATTGAAACATTATTAATAACGAATTTTTGTTTTTATTCATTATGCCAGCTGGGAGGCTAGAATGGAGGGCTTGCTGGGAGGGGCAAGGAGGGAAGAAGGGAGTGCTTCCCCACCTCCCCTGGATGGGAAAAACGCGAGTTATTCCCATCCAGGGAAGGAGGAGGGCAGACAAACCTGCCCTCCTCCTTATTTATTTATTTATTATTTATTTCCAGTGTTTATACCCCGCTACTTCTCAACCCCCGAGGGGGAACTCAATGCGGCCTAACAGACGGCAACAATTCGATGCCACACAATACATAGTAAAACACAGTTAAAATTAAGATACATTAAAATACACCTAGAATTCAATACATTAAAATACAGTTAATATTAAAAACATCATATACATTCATCACCATTAAAACAATGTTCCATCCAAAGTCTTAGATCTTAACCACCAATTTGCCAACTGACCAGTCTAAAGTGCCGTGTTGTGCTAGGGTGCAAACGCTTGGTCCCAAAGCCAGGATTTCACTCTTTTTCTGAATGTTAGGAGGGATGAAGCTGATCGAATATCAATAGGGAGTGCGTTCCACAGACGGGGCCACCACCGAGAAGGCCCTCCCTCGTGGTCCCGCCCACCGCAGTTGAGAGGTGGGCGGGAGAGAGCAGGGGCCCCGGATGATCTTAAATTACGAGGTGGGACATAGAGGCCGATGCGTTCGGACAAGTAAGCTGGGCCAGAACCGTATAGAGCTTTAAAGGTCAAAACCAGCACTTTGAATTGAACTCGGAATTGGACAGGCAGCCAATGAAGCTGACACAACAGGGGGTGGCATGCTCCTGTATGTAGCTCCGGTTAGTAATCTGGCTGCCGCCCGTTGGACTAGTTGTAGCTTCTGAACTGTCTTCAAAGGCAGCCCCACGTAGAGTGCGTTGCAGTAATCTATTCGGGATGTGACCAGAGCGTGGACGACCGTAGCCAGATCAGACTTCCCAAGGTACGGGCGCAGCTGGCGCACGAGTCTTAACTGTGCAAAAGCTCTCCCGGCCACCGCCGAGACCTGGGGTTCCAGGCTCAGTGATGAGTCCAGGATCACTCCCAAGCTGCGAACCTGCGTCTTCAGAGGGAGTGTAACCCCATCCAACACAGGCTGTAATCCTTCTTACCTGTGCAGCCGCTGTTTTAAGTGCTTCTGTGGTAGCGTGTTGCACCACAGTTTTAAATGATTTGAGTGTACTGTTTTTAGCTAAATTGCTGTTTTAATCATTGTATTGTTTTTATTGTGCCTTGTTTGGCTCCTGTGAGCCGCCCCGAGCCTTCCCGGGAGTGGCGGCATAGAAGCACACTTAATAAATAATAAATAATAAAATAACTCACGTTTTTCCCATCCAGGGAAGGAGGAGGGCAGGTTCATCTGCCCTCCTTTTTCCCTGGATGGGAATAACCCTTCTTCCCTCCTTGCCCCTCCCGGCCGGGTTCGGTTTTGAAATTTCTCTTCTGGGTTGGACCCCGAGGGTCGATATATGATAGAAATAATTTCAAATATGAAAAATAACGGATTTCAAAGAAATTTAAACCGGAGATATCCAGCCCTAATAGATAGATACATCCCCTATTCCTGCAGTACTTCCTTGTCCTTGTTATTAGTTTTGGAAGATCAAAGTCCACTCTGCAAGGTTGGCCACATTTTCACACTTCAAATATCAGGCACTAACCCCAAAAGTTTGTAGAGGGTCAAAGCTCTATGAGCCCACAATCTCAGGTCCTTAACCTTGGTTAAGCCTCCCTTGTCCACAGATTCAATCATCTGTAATTTGAAAACCCCCCCGCTTCCCCCAAATAAAACTGTCATTTTACTACATTATTGTATATAACAAGACTTGAGAAGCTATGGAAGTTGGTATCCACAGGGGATCCTTTGAAAAACTCTAGCAGATACCTAGTCCTCACTGTACTTTCGAAAGGCCACTCTCACCACTAATAATAACATGAACAGCTTCTTGTTTACTACTTTATTCTGAGGATCAAATTAGTAGACATATCTGGCTAAGAAATGAAGTCTGCTGGAGAGGTTTCTACATCTCATCAATAAAGTCAAAACACTATCAAGGTCATAGGATGAGGGCTTATCAGCTATGGTGCCAAGTTCTGGGATGCCTTCCTTCTGAAGATCAGATTGGTTTCCCCATGGCTTCTTTTTTGGCCGGATAAAACCGTGACTATTTACTGAATGCATATGCACAAAGTTTTAACCATTTTAAGCCTTTTCAGTCTGTTTTGACTTGTTTATGTATTTAGTACATTTTAGTCTATTTAAATTATTTTTTTATTATTTATAAAAAGTTATTTTTAAATAATAATAATAATAGCTTAGGTAACCAGTGATGCCCAGATTAGGTTTTTGTAATGCTATTTATAAGAAACAGTAATGGTTTGCTTTTGTTTTTATGAATGCAATTTAGAAAATGCATAAAGATGTGAGTGAACTACAACTACTCACATCATGGGTCAACACCCCCCAAATCCCACCAGCATTCAAAGTTGGTTAATATAACACCCAATAAGTGAAGGGCCCAGATTGCTGAAGTTTTACCCTGGTGTTGATACTTTAGACTGACATTTTAATCTGATTTGTTGCTTGGATGTCCAAACTGGCTTGTATACTACAGTTTTAACTTTTAATTCTTTGTTGTGTTTACTATTTGTTTCATTTTGCTTTGATGTGTTTTATGTTAAATTCCATTAGTTATTTTTACTTTTATTTCTTTTGGTGCACATTGTATTGATGTAGGTTAATTGTTGTATATTTTATGTTGTTCTTGTTGCGTTGTTGTTGCCTTGTAAGCCCCCGCAAGTCCCCTCAGGGAGAGAGGGTGAGATATAAATAAAGTTAATATTATTATCTACTGACACAAAACAGAGTATGTCACAGCAAAAGAGAGATATATGCTGGATTTCATATCACAAAATCACAAGTTGAACACTTCCCAAGCGTCTAGAACTGTGTGTTGTGTTGTTGTTGTTGGTTATGTTGAGTATGTGTGCTGAGTTTTACAGATCCATTGTCAGTTGGGTTCACAGTGCTCTCTGATTGTGGATGAGCTACAACTCCCAGTCTCCAAGGTTAATCTCCTCCAATCCCCATCACTATTCAAAGTTGGTTATGTTGGGTATGTGTGCAAAGTGTGATCGAGATCCATTGTCATTTTGGTTCACAATGCTCTCTTGATGTGGGTAAACTATAACTCCTATCTTCTAAGGTCAATTCCCTCAAACTCTACTAGTATTAAAAGTTAGTCATGTTGGGTATGTGTGTCAAATTTGGTCCAGACTTATTGTTGGAGTCACAGGGCTGTCTGGATATGGAGTGAACTATAACTCCCAAAATCAATCCCCCAAACCCTTCCATTCTGTTGGTCATGAAGGGTCTGTATGCAATGTTTCACCCAGCTCCGTTGTTCGTGGGGGTACCAGTGCTGTCCGGAAGTATTGGAAATACATACAAATATATTTTCATTTTAATTGTATAGATAGATAATTAAAATAATATAAATATATCTTATTCTTATTAATTTTTATTCAGAAATAAAGGTGGAAAGGATTAGAAAGAACAAAACGATGCAAAAAATTTTTTTATAATACATGAAACTAAAACTACTACATTTACCACAACTAAGTCTAAAACAATCACCCTAACCTAAAACACACTTACACTAATATGCACACATTAGACATAGCACTATTGGAACTATTCTACGAAACTCCCATTCATAGTCTGTTGATCTCATTCATAAATCCAATAGTTAAAATTAGCTCCCACTATTGATGTAAAAAAAGTGTTTAATAAATCCTAATCTTTCTTGAAGTTTACCAAGAATTTCTCCATAGTCAGCATTGTCAGTTTCTCCATCTCCACTTGTTCACAAATCTTTGTTAGCCACTCTCTTGCATTTGGATGATGGAATCTGTTTTCCATCTCTGCTCCTAGACGATTCTTGCTGCAGATATGTTGTCATAATTATCCATGTTTTCTTTCAAGTCAATTGCTCAGCATTGCCAACAAATAAAACTAGTTTCATCATGATTTTGACCGTAACCGTTTCTTTCAACATCATACATATTTTAACCCAGTATTTCTGGGCATTTTTGCAAGATCAACATATGATAAAATGACCCAACATTTCTCTCATATTTCCAACATCTAGTAGAACTGTCTTTATGCCTGCATTTAATATATCAGTCAGTCAGTAGCCTTTATTTCGGTCAACAAACCATCAGCGAAGACAGGTGAAAGTAGAACAATGGAATACAACATTTAAGAAATTAATAACATCACATTTGGGTTATGATCAATAAAAATAAGTATCACCATTCACATTTAATATATCTATATATTATATCAGCCATAGAAATGCATGGGATGAGGGTAACATCTAGATCAGCATGGAATTATAAAAGTGACTCAAAGCAGAATTGTAAAAAAAAAAAAATCCAGACTTCCCTTTTCAGTCCTCATACTGGGTATTTGGGTTTATTTTTTTAAAGAAAATCGCTTCTCTATCCATGGAAGTTGGGTTTGTTCCCTATGGGCTAATTTCTGACAAGATATTACATTTTCAGTGTATCATGGACCAACTTCTGGAGGGAAAAGGTTTGCAAGACTAAAGCACAAAACAAGCTCAGGCTTGCCAGGGACATTAAAAACAATCAAAGGGGCTTCTGTTTTTGCTTATGTCAGTAGAAAAAGGAAGAACAAGGTGGCGATGGGGCCTCTGCAAGGAGAAAATGGGATAATGCTGACAGGGGATAGGGAAAAGGCAGAGCTACTTAATGCCTTCTTTGCCTCAGTCTTCTCACAAAAAGAAAATATTCCGCAAGCTAGTCGGCAACATGGAGTGGACGAAGGATATGGGGAAATCCAGTCCCAAATAGGGAAGCAAATCATCCAGGAATATCTGACCGCTCTTGCAAGTCCCCAGGGCCAGATGAGCTACATCCAAGAGTACTGAAGGAACTAGCGGAAGTAATTTCAGAACCACTGGCAATCATCTTTGAGAGTTCTTGGAGAACGGGACAAGTTCCAGCAGATTGGAGGAGGACAAGTGTGGTCCCTATCTTCAAGAAGGAAAATGCAAGCAGCTCCCTATTTCCAAGGCCCAGTATTCTCTATTGCTCAAGTTTAGTTCAATTCCATTGCTGTTGGGAGTTCAAAATGCTCTTTGATTGTAGGTGAACTATAAATCCCAGCAGCTGCAACTCCCAAATGAGAAAATCAATCCCCCAACCCCACCAGTATTCAAATTTGAGCATATTGAGTATTTGTGCCAAATTTGGCCCAGATCCAGGGTTGTTTCTGTTCAGAGTGCTCTCCAAATGTAGGTGAGCTACATCTCCCCTACATCACTGTCAATTCCTCCCAAACCCCTCCAGTATTTTCTGTTGGTCATGGGAGTTCTGTGTGCCAAGTTTGGTCCAGGTCTGTCATTCACGGGGTCTCGGCTGTGGAAGTCAGAGCTGAATTGGTCAAAGGTACTGCAAATTCCATCATCCATTGTCCATACTCCCCCAAACATATTGTGTTTGTGATCGATCACTATGCTTTAATTATGTTCAATTTGTAACAATGAAAATACATCCTGCATACTAGATATTTGCATTAGAATTTATAAGAGTAGCAAAATTATTTATGAAGTAGCAACGAAAATATGGATGGGGGTCACCACAACATGAGGAACCTTATTTAGGACTCACGGCATTAGAAAGGTTGAGAACTACTGCATTAATACATATATCTTTCTGTTTAATTGCTATTACATTTTTTAAAAATTAATTCCTAGGGGGGCGGTGAATAATTTTTTTCCTGGAAAGGGGGCAGTAGGCCAAAAACGTTTGGGAGCCGCTCGGCTAGATCAAGGGAAGTCATGGTACGTTTGTTTTCTGGTTTGGTTGGAATACTGTGTCCAATTCCGGGCATCACAGTTCAAAAGAGATATTGACAAGCTGGAAGGTGTCCGGAGGAGGTTGACTAAGATGATCAAAGGTCTGGAGACCATGAATGAGGAGCATCTTAAAGAACTGGGTATGTTTAACCTGTGCTCAGTGAACGAACCCAGAGGGTGCTCACCAATGCTTCCTCTTCATCCTAGAAAGAGACCAGCGGAGTGCCACAGGGTTCTGTCCTGGGCCCGGTCCTATTCAACATCTTTATTAATGACTTAGATGAAGGGTTAGAAGGCACGATCATCAAGTTTGCAGACAATACCAAATTGGGAGGGATAGCCAATACTGTAGAACAGGGCTGTCCAACTTCTACCGGACCTGTGGCCGGAATTCCGGTCACTGATCACCTGGGGGGCCACTCTGCCCCCCCCCCCCCCCACGCCCGCCCCGGCCCCTCCTCCTCCCTAATTAAAGTAAACGTGTATAAAATTATATATTAAATGTCTGTCATAACTATGGCTACCTGGCCATCTCTCTGGAAGGCTTTGATGGTGTCTTCTTGCAGGGCAGAAGAGGGTTGGACTGGATGGTCCTTGTGGTCTCTTCCAGATCTGTGATATTGTGTGTATATGTGTAAAAAATTAAAATGTCTGTCATATCTATGGCTGGCTGGCCGTCTGTCTGGAAGGCTTTGATGGTGTCTTCTTGCAAGGCAGAAGAGGGTTGTCTTAAGTGGCTGAGAGGGAAAAGGAAAGGGCCTGAGGAATGGTGGGCGTTGGAGTCCAAAACACCTGGAGGGCTCAAATTGGCCCATGCCTGCTCTAGATCCTATTTTTCCTCTCTCCTCCTGGGAATGGGGGTAGTAAAGACTGGGAGAGGAAGGGGGAAACTAGTAAAAGGAAAGACTGGTGTGGAAAAGGGGTGCTAGAAAAGTGTGGGGGAATGAGGTGGGAGGGGAGGAAGATTGTCGTCTGCCTCAGCCAAGGAGACACAAGGCCTGGGGGTTGCCTCCTGCTTCTCTCCCTTGTCCCCAGAAGTGATTCCTGGAAAGCAGGAAGGGGAATCGCCGGCTGGTTGATTGCAGGAGGGGGCTCTCTTCCGTGCTTCCATTCCCCTCCCCACTTTGCAGGTCTCCCTTCTGGAGGCGGGAGGGAGAGGAAGGGGTGACTCCAGCCAGCTGATGGAATGAAAGCACGGAGGGGGAATGGAAAGCGCTTCCATTCCCCCCCCCCCCTTGCAAGCCACCACCTGCCTGCCTCGATGGGGTGCTGCTGCCCCTTCTCTTCTTACTTGTCTTTCTCCAGTTGGTCATCGAGGAGGAAGGAAGAAGAGAAGGGACACTGCTGCAGTTTCTCCTCTTTTCCCTCCTCTTCCTCTTCGATGGCCAGTCGGGGGAGAAGAAACAGCAGCAGTGCCGCTTCTCTTCTTCCTTCTCTATGGCCATCTGGAGGAGGAAGAGGAGGAAGAAGAGAAGAAAGGGCAAGCAGCGCCCCTTCTCCTCCTCGATGGCCATCTGGAGGAGGGGTGGGCGGGCGCGCACACACACACACACACACTCGTTCCTTCCTGGCACACCACATGCACGCACTCTCTCTCGGTCTCTCTCATTCCCTCCTGGCACACCACACGCGCACGCGCGCGCACACACACACTTTCTCTTTCGTTCCCTCCTGGCACACCACACGCACGCGCGCGCACACACACACACACACACTTTCTCTTTCATTCCCTCCTGGCACACCACACACGCGCGCGCACACACACACACACACACTTTCTCTCTCACCTCCAGCAGCCTCCTCCACCGGCGCCGTGAAAGGGAAGGCCGCAGCCAGCCATCCCCAGCCTCATGGCGCCCGCTGCGGCCTTCCCTTTCGCCGCCGCGGAGGAGGCTGCTGCGGGAGCACCTCCAGCAGCCTCCTCCGTGGCGTGAAAGGGAAGGCCGCAGCGGCCGCCATGAGGCTGGGGAGGGCCGGCTGTGGCCCTCCCTTTTCGCACCGCCAGCAGCCTCCTCCTCCGCCTCAGCCACCACCACCACCGCCGCCCCCTCAGCAAGGCCATGCTAGGCCTCGCGCAGCAGCAGCGAGCGCGCCGATTGTGGGGGAGGGAGGGGAGGAGGAGGAGGAAGGGAGCCTGCTCCTCCTCCCAGCCCCGCCCCTCAGCCCCCCCCACCGTGAAAAAAATAATAAAAAATATTCCTTAAAAATATTCAAAAAAATATATAAAATATTTTTTTAAATCTAAAAAAGCAGATATCTTGCAGGAGGGTAGGGGGCCGCAGGGAAGGGGCTGGGGGCCATATACGGCCCCCGGGCCAGCAGTTGGACAGCCCTGCTGTAGAAGACAGGAGCAGAATCCAAAACGATCTGAACAGATTAGAGAGATGGGCCAAAACTAACAAAATAAAGTTCAACAGTGACAAATGCAGAAAGATACAGAATGGGGGACGCCTGGCTTAACAACAGTACATGTGAAAACTTTGGCATCCTTGTGGACAACAAGTTAAACATGAGCTAACAATGTCATGCCACAGCTATAAAAAAGCCAATGGGATTTTTGGCCTGCATAAATAAGTGTATACTAGTATTCAGATCCAGGGAAGTCATGCTACCCCTTTATTCTACCTTGGTCAGACCACATCCGGAATACTATGTCCAATTCTGGACACCACAGTTGTGGGGAGATGTTGACAAGCTGGAATGTCCAGAGGAGAGCGACTAAAATAATCAAGGGTCTGGAGAACAAGCCCTGTGAGGAGTGGCTTAAAGAGCTGGGTATGTTTAGCCGGAAGAAGGCTGAGAGGAGACATGATGGCCATGTATAAATATGTGAGGGAAAGTCATAGGGAGGAGGAAACAGGCTTGTTTTCTCCTGCCCTGGAGACAAGGACATGGGACAGTGGCTTCAAACTACAAGGAGATTCCACCTGAACATTAGGAAGAACTTCCTGAATGTGAGAGCTGTTCAGCAATAGAACTCTCTACCCCAGAATGTGATGGAGGCTCCTTCTTTGGAGGTTTTAAACAGAAGCTGGATGGCCATCTCTTGGGAAATTGCCTTGAATGCAATTTTCCTGCTTCTTGGCAGGGGGATGGATGGCCCACGAGGTCTCTTCCAACTCAATAATTTTACCCAAAGAAGCAAGCTGCATGGAAAATCTATTTAAAAGGATGTGACAGTTTCAGACATATTATGTAGTCTGGGTTGTTGTTGTTGTTGATGATGATGATTATGCTGCTGCTGCTATTGTTGCTGTTGTTGTTGCTGCTGCTGCTGTTGCTGTTGTTTGCTTTCAAATCATTTCTGACCTATGATATAATAATAATAATACTTTATTTATAACCCGCATCCATCTCCCCAAAGGGGACTCGGAGCGGCTTACATGGGGCCATACCCAAAAAACAAATCACAGAAAATATCCAAAACATCAGAAAACAATAAACACAATAAAAACAATAAACACAATAGAAAAATACATCTATGAACACACAACAACATAGGTGAATCTAAAACAGAAACGACAGGGCAAGCCACATGTACATATAACATGATTAAAAACTTGGGGGAGATAACTGGAGTAGTGTCAAAACATAAAAGATCACATAGGGGGAAGAGGTCTCGCCAGAAACGGGGGCATTTATTTATTTACTTACTTACTTTGCTTCTAGACCGCCTCTCTCAGCCCGAAGGCAACTCGAGGCGGTGTACAACAGCAAAAACTGCTCAGGACAAACATATCGACAATTATCAATACAATACAATTCCAACATATACAAATTAGCATTCAACGTTAAAAACACAATATCAGCGTCTCATTAATTAAATCAACTTCCAATTGCATCGTCGTCGTTCCTTAGGTCTCAATTTGACAATCATACCACATCTGCAAATGCCCGGTCAAATAGCCAGGTCTTAACCTTCCTGTGAAATGTCAGGAGGGAGGGGGCCGATCTGATGTCTAATCTTAAGATAGCTCTATCATAGGTCAATTTTGGTAAATCAATATTTCACTGTGTTCCAAGATCTCATCTTTTGCAGTTTAGTTAGAAATGTTGAAGCTGTGACATGATATAATTCCTCATTCTTTTCATATGACTAGTGGCTGCTGCTGTTACCGACACCACTGTCCTTGGGATTCAGATGGCAACCAGCATTCTCACAGTGACATATATGCACAGATTTCATATGCATATGCATTGGGTGCCGATTCAAAGGACAGCACAGCAGTAATTTGGAAATGGGCGGACAACATTCTTACTGGGGCTGGGAATCATGTTTTAAAGAATCGAAAGCATGAAGACTCCCTTGCTCAAGGACTAACCAGTCAGGTTCCGAATTTCCATGTTACAGGTAGGTAATGTCAATTTCTAGAATTTAGAGTGCAATACAGAAAAAAGTAATCCAAGCTAACTTGAAACCTTTCTATTAAAAACTTTGAAGTTTGGCAGTACATAACTTTTTTCTGTATTCCTGAATTCATGCTGATGAGGTTAAGAAAAGGCCAGCAGAGCCACGGTAATATCGAAAATTTTAAACTGTCTCAACATGTGTACCCAGGTCCCAGGATTTTGATTCAGGGGGGGGGGGGGCTGAGTTAGGTGACTTGAGAACATGGTAAGAAAAAATTGCCTTGGACAGACTCTTAGGTAAAATACTCATCTATGCAACAGTATGGCCAGTTCGAAACAGGGCTTGACCCCAGGTGCAACTGGGTTTCTTAAATGTGATTGTGCATGGGATAAACGCAACACACTCCCCCCCCAACACCCGCGCTTTCATTGGCAGGGTGTTTGGATACCCTGCCGGACTTTCCGACAGGGCACTCGGACACAAAACAAACCCCACCTCCCAGAAAAGCCTTTAAAAAAGAACTTACTCGATCACCATTCCCTCTTCTCTGGAGCTGTCCCGGTGCATAGAAATTATGCAACAACAACACACACTGACCAAAATTTCTTAGAAAATATATGCTTTTAGAGAATTAGATGTTAGGAGACTGTAGCTGCCAGAGGCAAATAACCATAAACACATATAGAAGGATAAACACCGAGCGCTTATACTCTACTCTGTTCGGGTTGAGGAAGAAGTCCCATATATCCACAGTTCATACACAATATAGTCCTTGAATAAGGTAAGGTCCACAAAGTCAATATGGAAGTTCCAAACGGCCTTAAAAAAGCCAGATTAGATCCTTGTAGCGCTGGGAGGTGTAGATCCAAGGTATTCCAATTCGTGTATTAAGACAGCAACAGAAACATAGCCACAATGAAGATCGGAGAAACAAGGGCAAATCATGAGCCCTTCGGTATAAATCCGAATAACTGGAAGCCAACGGGGTGTTACATCCACACATATATATATATTGGCCACCAAAGATCCTTTCTCAAGGCTTCAATTCAAAATCTCAATGTCCTTTCATCACTGGATACAAACAAAGCATAACCTTACTATGATAGTAAGGTGAACCAAAGGTGAAATTATGCACCAGGAGAAGAGGGGCCAGGAGCAATTTTCTTCCTTCCCTCTTCTCCTGGCACAACATTTCTACTCACCAGGACAGCTCCAAAGAAGGGGTAATGGCAGCCAGACAAGTTATTTTTTCAAGGATTTTTCTGGGGGTTTTGGGAGGGGGTGGGACTGTGGTGGGTTTGTTGGGCTCCAGGAGTTCAATAAACCTGAGACAGCTGTGTAGATGGGCACAGGAACTTGCGCAACACAATCCCCATGCTGAATTCACACACCACCCACAGCTGGAAAGACCCAGATTGTTTGGAAGAACCAGGTTTTTCCAAGCTGTCAAATTATTTTGTTACAAAGCAGGGTTTTCCTGCTTTGTTCCAAAGGACTGTTTGTTTGCCTGAGGCATCATTTGGACGCCCCAGGGAAAAATGCAAGAGGGCGCATATTTTTGGATGCGCCCTATGACAAGCCAAAATAGTAAAAACTCTTCAGACCTTGTTCTACTGCAAATACCATAATCTCTGAACTGAAATTGATGGGGGTCAAAACTTAACAAGCCACAGGTTTCACACTCCAGTATACAAAGTGTAAACAATTGCCTGGAAGTATACAGTATACACTTCAGAAACCCATTTCGCCTATTATTTGTATATTTTCAAATATTCTCTTCATTCCTACCTGGGAGGAAGTGTAACTTGATACAAGAGTAGAACCAGGTTTTTGGGAAGTAATGATGTCCAAAAAAGAAAAATTGATTAAAATAGTTCATCAACAATTATTAAAATGGGCAACAGAGGAGGAGTAAGTCAAAGAATGCCAAATACAGTGGGCAAAGGATCTGGGACACAGTATTTTCACATTTCAATGGGAAAACATATGGAATAACAAGTTAAAGTACACAATAGCCACTGAAGTACAGGAAAACTGGTACAAAATGTTTTTCAGGTGGTATTACACCCCTGAAAAGTTAGCTAAGTTCACAAAAAATGTTCCAACAAATGTTGGAAATATGGGAAAGAAGTAGGGACCTTTTTCCAGCAATGGTGGAGTGTAAGGAAGTTTAAAAATACTGGAAAATAATACATACATATCTGCAAAAGAGACTTAAAAGAAAATTCTTATTGACACCAGAAATATTTTTATTAGGAATAACAGATAATAGTTTTGACAAAAATCAGGACAAAATGTTATTCTTAATGTGTACGGCAGCCAGATTAACTCTGGCTAAAGTATGAAAAAAGGAAAATATTCCAAAGACAGAGGAATGGATTGTCAAAATGTTTGACATGATTCAACTGGACAATCTATCTCAGAGACTAAAAGATACAAATAAAAAAACAGACTGGACAGGCTCTATGGACTTTCGAAAAGAAGGAAAAATAACATTACTAACGGACATCACCGAGACCTGAAATGATGAAGGCAAAGGACACCAGCTAGGAAAGAACAATCAAGTAATAAGAGAGGGTTTTGCCCTCCAACGAGAAATTATAAATCTCAAAGGACCATGGGAAGTCAACATGTTTTTGTTTTAGTTTTGTTTTTTTCTGTGGGTTTGTGTGGGGGTTCCCCCCCTTTCTTGAGGGTGTTTTTGGTTTTACTTCACTAAATTTTCCTACTTTACTATACTCTTACTGTATATGTTTCCCCCCACTTTCGATGTAACATCACTTTATTGAAAATAATAAATAAATTAATTAAAAAGAGAGAGTAGATGTATATGAATTGACATGCATAAATATAAAGTATCATTTCTGTTTTAAAAAATGTCCAAATCGCATATTTTCAGAAAATCAGTGCTTGAGCAGGATCATACTTCTAGGAGAGTATCATTTTCCTTCTTTCTCTCCAATTTCCAGAAATAGTTGACAGGTATCTCAGCTCACAAAAATGGGCAGGGCCTGCTTGTTGACTTTCCCTGGTTTATCTGATACACAGATATAAAGGAACTATAGAATTCTTTTTTTAATCCTGCCAGGGTTGTCTATTCACAATTTTAAACATACACTCAATCGGGAACCAAAAGGAAACAAATAGTGTGACATGTACAAATTGTGCTTGCAGTGTTGCTTAATGGTTGGTGACAAGCTGAGTTTAACAACAATGTATGTATTACTGTGCAAGCTGTCAAGAACTACTGAATAATAGTCCCCCTTTTGTTAATGAGCTCGTGGGCCTTTTGTATACGCGGTAATTGCAACAGGATAAATACAAGTCAGTTCCCATTTCACAAGACTTTATACAACACATGAAGATGAGTAGTTTTATAGGAAAACATTTCTGCTCAGACAATCTGGAGACATCTAGGTAAGCACTTTTGCAGCATCAAAAAGAGAAAGCATCAGCAGAAAAGGGCCCAAATAGGAAATAGAGTAAGATATCACTTCATAAATGTGCTCTGCTGATGAAAGAATTAACAAATCTCAAAGACATATATAAATGTGATGTGCTGGCAGGTACTCAAAGCACAGATCTCAGGAGTGGTGAACTCAATAGCCTTGACAAGTGGTATGATTGCATCATTGTAGGCATGGTATTTGATGTCTTATGTGGGTTTTCCATCCCATTTTTGACCTTTAAAGAAATTATTTTCAAGTAGTCTTTTGATCTCTGCCCAGGAGTAAGTACTATTGTACACAGAGAGTAAGTATATACCAAGACACATCCCCCTCAATGGATTGTCACCTTGTTGTAGTGACAGGGGCAATCTAAGGTAATTTTAAATGGTAAGTTTAACAATATTTTGCCCCCCCCCCCCCAGGCAGGTCCTCCCTTGACCCGTTTTGAGTGACAAGCGCAAGTCGGCTGTGGCTCCGCCCCCACCTTTTGAGGTTGCCACCAGCTAAGCGGGCGGAGGGAGGCTGAAGCTTTCCTTACTGCTGGGCTGACCGAAGTGGGCGGAGCCTAAGCCGCCGCTACTTATCCATTCAGTCACCTAAAATGGCTGGAGAGAGGAGGTGGAGGAGGTGAGGCCGAGCGGAGCGGAGAGGGGAGAAGAAGAGAGTGTGTGCATGAGAGCAAGCCAGACCCCTGGCAGAGCAAGGCGGCGCACGCGCGCTTGCTTCATGGCGTAAGAGACAAGAAGGGTCCGCGCACCGCCTGAGGCGCCCTTCTCGCCTTGCCCTCCAGATGGCGCCCCATGGCGCTGCGTCCTTTGCCTACCGGTAGGACCGCCCCTGTGTAGTGAAAGGGTTTGCATGTTCCAGTGAACCTGTGGATGTAGCCGTTGGAGTCATGGGCTCCCAGGAGGGTTTCCTTGGGTGGCAGGGCCACAAAGGAGGAACCAGACAATGCACGATATGAAGTCCTTAGTGTCTGAGCAGGAGGATGATAACATGTTACATGTTACAACAACTGTGAAGGCAAAAGAAGGCTGCAACAGATGAGAAGCCACCAGTCGTTGGATTAATTCATGCCACTGGGTGGGACCCTCATTCTGTGAAGACTGTGTATTGATTGACTGTACACTGGCTTCCACACATAAATCAAATTCACGCACAGACATCTTCCAAAAAAATAAATCAAAATCAGCAAAAGTTCCATGGCACTCAGCAAGTGGCAACAGGGGCAGGGTTGTGAAATCTGGAAGCCCCTAGTCACAGACTGGCACATGAGTGGTGGATATAGATTCGGTCACTCTATCTGAAGGTCCAAAACAGTTGAGGAATTCAGCAGCTGTATCCACGACTGAGCACAGGACAGCCTTTTTTAGCATCCACTTTGCTCACTCCATATGGGGAGGGGGCTCAAAAAAGTTGCCCTAAACATAGTCTGCCTCTCTTATCCCTGACTGGTCTACCACGTCCAGAGGGGTCACCACCTTGCGGCCCATAAAGAAAAATGAATTTTGCAACCTGGAAACTATGTACATTGTTGGACAACACAGGCAGTGAACACCTTGAATACGGGACTGCTATTATTACAAAAGAGCTGAGACACTTTAACATTGATATAACAACACTTCAAGAGACCTGGAGAGCAGGACCCTATTGACCCACCACCACTCTAAACTTGGAAGGCAATCATACTTGGCCATGGGGATTGCCTATGATGATGACCAACAGACATGTATTGGTATGCAGTTTGGCTGTGATTTATTTTGTATGGAGGTTGTATGGAGGTTGAGCTTCCCTTATCTCTTATCCAGAGTTCCAAAATCTGAAATTGTCTACATGGATAGCTAAAATAATGACAAATTTGCCTTCTGATAGTTCAGTGTACACAAGTTTTATTTCATACAATAAACTATCTATCTATTACATATAATAAAAGTCAGTGTTTGCAGTAGTGCAACCGAGCGAGCGACAGGAGGAATATGTGCCAGCGTTTTGATTGGCTGCCATTGTGGGATTATTTGCATAACGGGCTCTAACTGGCCAGCCTCAGAACACCAACATTCTACGGCCCCAGACAGAGGGGATTGGTTGCCACTGAAATGGAATTTTCATAACTGCCTCCAAATGGCCAACCACATTCAAACATTCTAAAGTGACTCAGAGGGAAAGGGAAAGGCCTCAGCCAGTCAGCCACTGAGGCCCACAGCACTGACAGATCAGGACCAAACTTGGCAAACAGGCGACCAATGGCCCACTTCACAACCTGGTGTGATTTAGGGCAGGAGGGGCCACGAATGATGGGATTTGCAGTACCTTCACATCATTCACTTCCCAAACAACACTAAAGCCCCTATAAAACACAAACCAGCCCCAAAATTGACAGAAAGGCTTCCTTAACTTGATTTTCCTGACTAGGCCTCAGCTCATGGGATATTGTTAGGCTTCCTTAACTTGATTTTCCTGACTAGACCCCCGGGACACACAGTACCTTCACTAAGTTCCTGAGACCACTGCAAGCCACATAAACATCTAATACAGTGGTTCTCAGCCTGTGGGTCCCCAGGTGTTTTGGCCTACAACTCCCAGAATTCTGAGCCAGTTTACCAGCTGATAGGGTTTCTGGGAGTTGGAGGCCAAAACACCTGGGGACCCACCGGTTGAGAACCACTGATCTAATAGGAACCAACCTTGGCACATAATGCCTTCCTCAAATAACCCAGGCACCGCCGGGTCCTCAGCTAGTTACAAATAAAAAAAGTATTTCCATTTAGACTTAGATCCTACCACCAAGATATCCCATTATGTATATGTAAATATCCCATATTCCAAAAATATTCAAAAGCCATAATGCTACTGCTCCCAAGCATTTCAGATGAGCTACCTCATTCAGAATGTGTTGTGTTGAGCATTTCAGGGATGGACAAAGTAGGAGGGGTTTCTGTGTCAGGAGCAACTTAAGAAACTGCAAGTTGCTTCTGGTGTGAGAGAAGTGGCTGTCTGCAAGGACATTTCCCAGGGGACATCTGGATGTTTTACCATTCTGTGGGAGGCTTCTATCATGAAAAGCTGGAGCTGACAGATGGGAGCTCATCCTGCTCCCCAGATTCGAACTGCCAACCTTTCGGTTAGCAGTCCTGTCAGCACAAGGCTTTAACCCATTGCCCCATTGGGTGTTCCTGACAAAGTAGGCTAAGAAGGCAATATTCACCCTTATAAGGCAAACACTAACAAATGTATCCCCTGGTCATTTGGTCAAAGTTCATTTTTGTAGGTTTATGTGTAACATAATACATCCACATATGGCAAATCTAATATATATATATATTTATTTATTGAGACAATTAACAAACAGAACTAAAATGATTAAAAACCAAACGTTTTGGCTTCTGTCTTCTTCACTTGCCAAAGATGAAACCAAGCAACATGAAGATTCTCCTAAATATATTTATCTCTCGTCCTGCAGGATTATCCTTAAAACCAATGTTCACTTTTTATTTCTGTTCTTAAAGAAACAGATTATGTTAAATATATATACCCTGGCCATGGTTTCTGCTATAACGCCAGAGAGGCAAAATAATACATTTGAAAGTGTTCAATTCTACTGGCATATCCAAATAATATAGTGTATAATGAAATCTGAGCTGCTGATCCAATCATTGCAGATGATTATTTAATGCCAGAGGCTATATATGCATTCTCATGGGATACTACTTATTGTTGCTCATGATTATTTACATCAAGAAAGCTGGATCAGAACCATATGACTGGTTCAAGAAGTATTTATCTGTATCCGTTGTCCTATCAGTGGTGAATACTTTTTTCGGCTTATACTAAGAAGTTCCATAGCAAATCTGGCATAGTTATTTGGCTAGAATGCATCAGTCTAAATGAAATAATTGCTCCAAACTACATTAGATCCATTGAATCAAAGAAACTGATATAAATGAAACTGATATAAATACCAAGGTAACATCTATAATATTGAATTAATGCTGTTAATTGCATAAATTAGGAATGTCCCTGCCAAACCAGGAGTATGCATCTGCCTTGACTCAATGCTCTGGAATCCTGAAAATTTTAGTTTGGTAAGGCACCAGCACTCATTGGCAGAGAAGATAATAATAATAATAATAATAATAATAATAATGTGGGACTTTCAAATCCAGACTGAAAAAGTTTTGGAACACAATACACCAGACATCACGATTATGGAAAAGAAAAAAGTTTGGATTATTGATGTTGCCATATCAGGTGATAGTCGCATTGAGGGGGGGGAAACAGGAAAAACTCAGCCGTTATTTTATTTTATTTTTTATTTATTTTATTTTATTATTCAAATTTATATACCGCTCCATTCCTTTAGGCTCGGGGCGTTTTACATAGATAAAAGCATAACAATTTCAATAAAACAATTTAACACTATATAATTAAAACGCTATAAAACTATTGAACTGTCCAGCTTGTCACAATACCAGAACAGTAAAGATACAGGACAGTCAGTTGGGACCATTGATGTTAAATGCTTGTCGGAACAGCATTGTTATAAGGACAGGTGGTCCCAGCGGTAATCAGCACACTGGGTGCCATGCCAAAAGATCTCAGCCGGCATTTGAAAACAATAAACATTGACAAAATCATGATCTGTCAACTGCAAAAGCCACCTTACTTGGATCTGCGCATATCTTTCGGAAATACATCACACAGTCCTAAACACTTGGGAACACAAAATCCTAAACACAAAATCCAGCGTTTATATCTCATTTGCTTTGTCATACTGTGGTTTTGTGTCATTAATAATAATTTTACTTTTTTATCCTGCCACCATCTCCCGGAAGGGATTCAGGGCGGCTTTCATGGGGACAAGTACGATCAAACATTGTTTAAAATATAACGCAGTGAAATTTATAAAACAGAATAAAACAACTATCGAACAAACCAGTGTTTTTCAACCCTTTTTTGAGCCGCCGCACATTTTTTACATTTACAAAATCCTGGGGCACACCACCAACCAAAATGACACAAAATGACACGCTAACACAGTAATACATATAGTTAATATGTTTTTAAATGTATGTATACACTCAGTGTGAAACCTGGGCCTGTTTCGATTAACACAACATATATATGACTTCCTCTCACATATTTATACATGGCTATCACGTCTTCTCTCAGACTTCTCTTCTTCAGGCTAAACATGCCCAGCTCTTCAAGCCGCTCCTCATAAAGCTTGTCCTCCAGACGGTAATCAGCACCTTTGTGAAATTTCACCCTGAGTGAAACTTGCTTCCAGTTAACTATGGATGTCATGAAGCTGTTATAAACAGTTCCTGGGGGGGGGGTCAATTTGTTTCTTGTGAGAGGGCTGCTAGGAGGGGGGGAAGTGCCAATTTCCCATGGCACACCTGATGATCATTCACGGCACACTGGTTGGGAAACACTGGAACAAACAACCAATAGCCGGACATCGTAAACAATTACTGAGCTTGGGCAGGTGAGCTGTTTCAAATCAGTTGTAAGGACAGGGCTGATAGATAAAGTGCATGAGCCGGATGACTTTGCAAAATAACAACTCCCATGGTAACATGGTATTGAGCCATGATGACTGTTCAAGTGATGTTAAACATCATTAATTATACAGTGCAGATGCACCCCAAGTTCCCATTGATTCAATTGGATTCAGGCTTTACTGCTTCAATTGAGAAAAGGTCACTGTACTGCCATCCCACTCTTTTTTCTTCAAAAAAGAGTGCATACCCCTGATTTGGCAGGGACAGTCCTAGTTGTTGGAGGAAAATTCTGAGACCACAAGAAGATCAAACCAGACCATACTTCAGGAAATAAAGCCCGACTGCTCACTGGAGGGAAGGATATGAGAGGCAAGGATGAAGTACTTTGGCCACATAATGAGAAGACAGGAAAGCCTGGACAAGATAATGATGCTGGGGAAAGTGGAAGCGGAAAGGAAGAGGGGCAGACCAAGGTCAAGATGGATGGATGGTATCCTTGAATTGAATGGCTTGGTTTTGAAGGAGCTGTGGGTAGCCATGGCTGACAGGGAGCTCTGGCGTGGGCTGGTCCATGAGGTCACAAAGAGTCGGAAGCGACTGAACGAATAACAACAAAACAAGTCCTAATTAATCTTCTGTCATTCCATCTTTTAAGGTGCTTTTTAGATGGCCCAGTTTCCTTCCCCTTCTTGCCCTTCTATGTAGACTCTGACAAAAAGCAAACTGCTACAAACTCTTACAGCTCACATGAATTTCTTCATTAATGGGCTTAGCTGACTTACCGGCTGAGCAGGTTGCGGGGCGGGGTTGCCGTCGCCGCCATCTTGCGGAGAGAGAAGGGGCTTCTCCTTCCCAGAAGCCCATGGGGTGGCAGGAAGGTTTCCCGCCACCAACGCCCGCCGGCCAAATATGGGGCTGGCCCCGCCCCAGCCCCTTTTTGCACCGGTTGTCCTGCACTTCCGCCTGGGCAGCCTATTTAAGGCCACCCGGGGCTGCCCAGGCTGCATGTAGGGCCAGCTCTGTTTTTCCTCCCACTCTCCCTTCTCATTACATTGCTTGTTGGTATCCATTTTGTTCATTCTTCATTGTTCATGGTTATGCATTATATTTTTCTTTGTCACAACTCCGTGTTTGGCGTGTGGCATGGCCCCTGGATAAGTTGGCTTATCGCCCCTTAGTTGTTAGGGGGTTAACGCCCAGGCCCCCTGGGGTGCTGAGTTTCTGTGGACAGGCATTGGGCCGCTCGCACCCCAGGCTTAAAAACGTCTTTGAACATTTGTGGGGGTTGTACAACCCTGATCCAGGACCCATGCGTAGCCGCCAACCCTTTGTTCCTGTTTTCAATAAATGAGTTGTGGCCATTTTCATCCAACCACTTGTGCCTGTGTTATTGTTCTTGGTGTGAGGTGTGTCACCCTTGCACATGCAATAGCTTTTTCCATCTTAGCCACATTCTGATTAAATTTGGCCACATGAAAAGTGAAGGGAAACATATGCCATCTATTACTCTTCACTCTGCTTGCCAATTAAAATCAGGATATTTTAATTTAGTGTTTAAATTAATAAGCATGAAGGAAACACATTAAAATTAAAGAAAAGTGTACTACATGAGAATTTACTTATTTCATACCAAAAGCATAGGTTTATGATACAAAATTTATGATGCAGATCTAATAAATTAGAACTGATTGGGTCTGTCCAATGCAATTTTCTCAACCAGCACTTCCAATAACCCCAGGAACAGGCCTAAAATCCAAGGCACCAAGAAAAATAATTTTGGGTTGGGCTGTGAATTTAATTCGTTTTTAAAAGCTGATTGCAAAGTTTAATATAAAATTAATATAGACTTTTCAGTTAATAAAATAGATGTTTACTGAGCATTACTTTTTTAACAGAAAAGTTGATGTCAGGGGCAAAAATAGCACAAAAATCTTAGAGAGAAGTAGCTACACTACAAAAGAGGGAAGCAGTTCAACATGCTTTATGAAAATTTTAATCCAAAACGGATAATATGCACATGCGAAATGAAGCGAACAGGTCAAGCAAGCCTTGCATAAGTATACAAAAACATTTTGAACCTTTTAGAGACTACATGAAAGCTTTCTTTTTACCATGTATCTAGAGGTATTTTTCTATCTTTCACCAGTCTCCACTTACTTTATTATGTCTATTTTCATAGCCAAATTTCTATATTTATTATTTATTTATTTATTATTCAGATTTGCTAGACCGCCCCTCCCAAGGCTCGGGGCGGTTTCCAACACAGTAAAATACACAGAGAAAACATCATAAAAGCATTACTAAAAACACTCAAATACATCATAAAACAGTTAAAACCCCCCATTGTTTGACATACTGGAGATGGCCAATAAGACAGGCTTACCTGCTTTCTACTTTTTATTTATTTATACTTTTTATTTATTTTTATCTCACTTTTCTTCTGACACAAGGACTCAAGCAGCTAACAATAAATATAAAACGATGCTCATTAAAGTGTGAATACATTAAAATATAAATATAACTATCAAAAACTATTAAACAATTTAAACATTAAAATATTAAAATGTATTGAAACTTTATACCTACCTTAAAATCTCAATCACACCACCTTTAAAAGCCCAACCCTCATGAAGGTATAAACGCCTGATGGTAGTGAGATGATTTCTCTCTAATTTTCTGTACACGTATATTCAGTAAAGGATACTGGAGGCAGCTGCTGTTTACTTTGCTTATTGTAGATAGGCACACACACTTAGAATTGGCCTGAATTTCAGACACAAAGTTGCAACCTGACATCCAAAGTCTGTGTTTCTTTAGCTGTCCTCTACCATCTGGTTCATAACAACAACAACAACAACAAAAACAACAACAACTTTATTTATGTATCCTGCCACCATCTCCCCATCTGGTCAATAATAATAATAATAAATAATAACAACTACTACTACTTTATTTTTGTATCCTGCCATCATCTCCCCAAAGAGGCTCAGGATGGCTTACATGAGGACCAAGCCCAGTCAAACACAATTAGAACATGGAACAATAAAACAATGAAAGACATGTAAAAACATCATTAAAGCATAACCATCATAATAAACAATCAGTGGCTGAGCACAGTGGGCATGTTCAAAACTAAAGGGTGAGGCAAGGGCTTGTGTGATACATCTTGTCAATGTTGATGCTGCTAGGGAAAAAAACCCATGCAGCTAGGGAACCATGCAGGCAAATGGAACAGGGACTCAGTGATCATCTAAAGACTTTACCAAACACATTATTAACTTTGTTATGCCAGCATAGTGATGGACTAGGACTCTTAAGCCGTGATTTTCAACCTTTTTTGAGCCGCGGCACATTTTTTACATTTACAAAATCCTGGGGCACACCACCAACCAAAATGACACAAAATGACACTCTGTCATTTCACTCTCCCCCCTTGTGATGCCGCTGCTTCTGCCAAACCCCCCTTCCGCCCCAGAGGCCCACACGCAGGAGGCCCATCACCATCCTGCAGGGGAAGGCTGCACTGAGTGGCCGAAGCGCACGTGGGCTCAGATGAACAGGACAAATAGGAATTGAGCACACGGGGTGGCTCCGAGCCTTGGAACAAACTGCAATGGAGGCTCGCAGCCGTTGCCACCCCCAGCTCTCCTTCCTGTATGGGTTCAGCCCCCCCCCCCAGGAGTGCCTCCCCCCATGTCCCTTCGGCTTCCCTGCTGTCGCCTTGGGGCCAGATCGGGAAGGAACAAAGCTAGGCTGTGGAGTTGCACATCCCGGCCTCTGCTCCGCTCTGCAGAAAACCCAGAGCCCAGCCAGGAGAAGCCAGGAGATGATGGGTTGCTCCCCTTCCCCGGTGCAGAGGGGCTAGACTTCAGGCAGTGGAAATTAGGCTTTCCTGGCCGAAGCAGCAATGCCAGCCAGCCTGGCTGCAGTCAGGGAGAGCCCTTGGCATCCAGAATTTTCCTCCCTCCCTTCTCTCTCTCCTTCCCTTCCTTCCTTCCCTCCCTCTGCACCCAAGGGCAGGAGGAACCGTAGCTCGGCCAGGTAGCCCTTGGCACGCAGAGGGAGGGAAGGAAGGAAGGGAAGGAGAGAGAGAGGAGGGAGGAAAGTTCTGGACGCTGAGGGCTCTCCCTGACTGCAGCCAGGCTGGCTGGCATTGCTGCTGCTTCGCCATTTCCGCTGCTGCCTGTTTCCTGCTAGGCTCGCTCTCTCTCTCTCTCTCTCTCTCTCTCTCTCTCTCTCTCTCTCTCTCTCTCTCTCTCCACTGTAATTTCCCACAGCACACCTGATAATCCCTCATGGCACACTAGTGTGCCACAGCACACTGGTTGGGAAACACTGCTCTAGAGAACAGGGTTTGTATTCCCATTTGGTCATAAAAAAACATTATTTTATCCTCAAAGTCAAACCCCCTTGAAGAAATCTTACCAAAAACCCACTAAAGGGCTTTAGGGTTGCTATCCTGGAAATGACTTGAAAGCACACAATTCGTAATTTCTCTAATGCCAAAATAGCAGTAAGAACTAGACCTAAATAGATTTTAAGGTGTTTTTTTGACAAGTTTGTTGACTCAGTTATCTGATGTTACTGCTTCAGTGCCCTCCACCCCAAAGAGTATTGGCAGCTTGGGCAGCTCCTTTACATTTCAGACTAAAACCGAGCAGAATGGAAGCCAACAGCAGCCATTATATTTTTGTACAGAACTTCACTTCCAGTTCCTTCTTCCCTTTGTTTCAGAATCTCAATGCTGTAGAAAATTCTGGCCAATCTGCAGAAAATCACAATTAGATCCATTTTGCCTCTGCCCATCCCTCAGGGAAGAAGGTGCAATGTTCCCTCTGGCTTCCTTGTATGTCAACATATTTCAGCTTCCAGTTGCATTTGAATTTGCCCAGGAGCCTTCACACTTGAATGTACATGAATGAATCGTATGTATTAATGAGCCAAGAATGTCTTAATGGAAAACAATTAGGGGAATCACAAAGCCATGGCTATGTATGAGAAATTAGATAAAGCTGATCTTGCTGACTATCCTAGGATTCTATCAAGTTAATGTGTAACATGTAACTTATAATTGCAATGAATATATAATTTTCCTTTTAAAAATCAGTCATTTTTACTGAAGCCATTAATGTAAGCACTAATTCTGCAGTGTAAACATTAAATATAGATTTTTGTCTATTGAATGGATGATGGATAAACTAAACAGTACACTTTGCTGTTTGCTCTCAAGTTGACTTTGACTTACTCAGACCTTATGAATGAGAGATATCTAAGAAACCTGTTTATCAACAGGCCAAGTCTTGCTCAGAGCTTACAAACTGAGGGGCATGGCTTTCTTGAGAGAATCAGTTCACCAACACTACACCTATAATGTAGTTTCCCTTTATAAAAATACTGCATTCTAATTTATTGAGTACAAACACTTACTTACTTATTTATTTATTTATTCGGTTTTATATTCCGCTCCTCCCTGCAGGCTCAGGGCGGATCACAACATACAATAAAAACATACAATAAAAACACAGAGTATAACAATGATAAAATAGCAGGAATTACAGATTCCTAAAGCTCATAGACATAAGCATGCCATTACATTTCAGATTTAACTAAAAGCAAGCCTAAAAAGGGCGGTCTTGCACGCCCTCCGAAAGGGGACGTGTTCTGAAATCGCACGGGTATGGTCTGGAAAAGAGTTCCGTAGCACAGGGGCCGCAGCAGAGAAGGCTCACTGTCTCGTAGTAGACAAATGGCAGGAGCGGATCGACGGAATGATCAAACAGGTTCCGCTCTTATCTCAATGAGTCACATCTGCCATGATATGTCCAGCTGTGATAGGCTCCTGTGAAGTGAAGGCACCTTCATCTCACAGGACTTTTGGTAATAGGCTGATTTGGAAGAGGGGAGAGGAAACAGAACTTAAGGAACCCTTTAAAGCAGTGTTTCCCAACCAGTGTGCTGGGGCACACTACTGTGCCGTGAGCGATCATCAGGTGTGCCGTGGGAAATTGGAACTTCCAATACCCTTACTTATTAAAGGAGCGTTGCTACGTCACAGTACAAAATGCACAATTAATCATACATAATCATACGCAAAAAACACATTCACTGTGCCCAATCCTGCTGGAGAAAATCAAAAGTCTTACATAAGGTAGTTTGGCGTGGTCGCCACAGAGAGCGGAGGAGTTGCGAACCAGGAAGTAGCGAGTTCACGGAGCGTTCCTCTACGGAAAACTCACAATATTTTATGAAATCACGGAAGTGAGTGCAAAAACCAACGTGTATCCTCACGATGTTATCCAATGTCAGTTCCGAGATCCGCACAATAACACAGTCAGTTTGCAGACAATTTAAAGAAGCAGCACCATAATCATAGCAACAAGGTAGAAAATCACATAGATAATCACATATATTCAAACCGCCAGAGGCTGAAGATAGATGTGGCGATGGAATCGAAAGCTGGCATGGGCAAACTTGGAATGGTGGGAGTTGAAGTCCAAAGCACCCAGAGGGCCGAAGTTTTCCCATGACTGACAGCTGTTGAGCAAGACCTTCATGTGTGTCTTTCTGCCATTCCTACCAGGATATCATTATCTATATTGTGTTCATCAAAACAGGCCCAGGTTTCACACTGAGTGTATAAATACATTTAAAACATATTAACTATATGTATTACTGTGTTAGAGTTTCATTTTGTGTCATTTTGGTTGGTGGTATGCCCCAGGATTTCGTAAATGTAAAAAAATGTGACGTGGCTCAAAAAAGGTTGAAAAACACTGCTTTAAAGGAACAGTAAAAAAGTGGGGGGGGGGTTAAATCCAGACAATGAGAATAAGATGGCAACTATATGGCAAATTAACTATAACATTGAGATTAATTGAAAGTAGAACACTGAGATTAATTGAAAGTAGAGGGAAAAGGTTAGTGGAGGATCTGTATACAGAGGATGGAAACCCTGTAGAACAAAAAGAAATTCAGAATTGGATTGAGTCAGGGAATTGGATTCAAAGCTGGGCTATAAGACAGGAAATTTTTATATGGAGGAGGGAAAAAGAGAACAGGATAGTCCATTTGAGAAGGTGATTAGGAAATGCTTGCAAGGGGAGAAGAAAGTGGCAGGAGATCTGTACGAACAAATCATAACAGTAAAAGAAGAAATAATAGAGGAAATTTTCCAAACATGGAGAATGGACATGGAAATTAAGAGGGAAGGCATCCAAAGGGAAATAAGTAATATAGCAAAATAAAAGTATAATATATTAAGGGAAGCAAGAAGGAAAATGTTTTTAAAAAATGGTACAGAACTCCTGCACAGCCTTTACGCTTTGTACCAGAGATAAAGGATAGGTGTTGGCAGGGGGATGAAGCTTGAGAGGCTCCCCCCCCCCCCGAAATTCTCAGGGTGGTCTGCGAAAAGGCCTTACTGGTACATTATTTAAACTGTTATGCTTATTCTTGATCTGATCCCCATGCTCAATATATCCCTTATGCATGGAGGTATTGAGATAACGATACTAAAGGTTTGCTAGGTTAGATCCTCTCTCACTTAGACACAGCCCCCCCAATCGAACTCAGCCCCTCCCAGATCAAAATCCTGGCTATGGCCCTGGGTGTTGGCATGGTTGTGAACAAAGAGGGGAGTTTAATCATATGATATGGGAATCAAGTGCAAGAATACTGGAAAATGATTGAAAGACAAATCAAAGGAATGTTAAATTTACAAATAGTAATAGTTAATAGAAATGTACTACATGCACGGATAACAGGAGTGAAGAATATGCACAAGGAAAAATTGGTTGAGAAATTAATAGCGTGTGCACAATTGTTTTAGTGAGGGGTTGGAAAAATAAAACAAAATGGACACTGACTAATTGTTAGAACTATATAGTTAATACGTTAAATGTGGAAATAACAAATTGCAAAAGGTTACAATAACTAAGGGGATGTGGGAACCAGTTAGGAATTATTTAGAAAATGTACTAAGATGGGGAGTAGAAAAATTAAGACTGAGACTGATCTTTCAAATGTAACTTCTGTAGTTTGATGTATAAATTGCATGTACAAGGAGGGGAGGGTGGGAGTGGGAAAAAACCAATAAAACAATTTTTAAAAAGATAATAGGCTGATTTGGAGGTCTTTTGTCCATAAGTCGAAATCTACTTGACTGCTAGGAGACCTTTGTAAACATCATGTGTTTAAACTTTTTTTTCATAAGATGTTAAACATTATCTTGCTTTAGCCTTATTGTAAAGCACAAAGGGACTCAGGAGAAAAGTTGGGCATTTAATATATAAATAGCATAGGTAGTTATACCAACTAACTAAAACCTGACTGGCAACCACCACCCAGAGGACCTTTTCATCAGCCGCTCCATGACTGTGAAACGACCTGCTGGTAGAACTCTAACAGCTGAATGAGCTATCAGAATTTAAGATACAAGTGAAGACCTCTCTCTTCAGGTAGGTCTACCCAGACCAGGGGTGGGCAATTACCAGCCCTCCAGGTGTTTTGGACTTCAACTCCCAGAAATCCTAGCCAGTTTACCAGCTGTTAGGATTTCTGGGAGTTGAAGTCCAAAACACCTGGAGGGCTGGTAATTGCCCACCCCTGACCCAGACAGTTTTAATGATGAATTTTAACACTCTAAGCCTATTTTTTGGTTTGTGGAAATATGTTTTAATATAAATGATTACTTATTTGTTTATGTTTTAGTAATGCTGTAACCCACCTCGAGCCGTGAGGAGAGGTGGCCAAGCAATAAGATGATGACGACGACTATGATGATGATGATTATTATTATTAGTTGCCCAAGTGGTGCAAAGAGGATCCTGGTTGGAACTAGTACAAAATGGTACCATATGGAGTGAACCAGACTGAAATATTAGGTATTTAAGAAACACTTTTCTGTGACGCCCATTCTCACATACTCCTGCAATCCGAAGTTGCACAGCCAACATATTCTGCCATGTTTGTATAGGCCAAGGCATAATCCTCCTTTGTGCCGAACTATTCTTACTGCCAAGACATTCCTTCAAATATTCAATCAAAATTCACTCTCTTGCAACTTTATTTATTTATTTGTCACATTTATATACTGTCTTTCTCAGCCCAGAGGCAACTCAGGGCAATTCACAATTGGCAACAATTTGATGCCTCAACGAATACTGTTAAAAACATTTAGCTTAAAATATAAGAATATAAAAAACTGTACAAAGCCATAAAAACATTGTAGTGAGCATCTCCTTGTCAAGTCATTATTCATTATCCGGAAACTTAAGCTGGTGCAGAACGCAGCTGCTCGTCTGCTACTGGGAGCCACAAGAACGGCTCATGTAACACCACTCCTACGTGAACTGCACTGGCTGCCAGTTGAATTCCGGGTCTCCTTCAAGGTGTTAGTTCTTACTTTCAAGGCCTTATATGGTTTGGGGCCAGTGTACTTGAGGGAGTGGCTTACCCCATATGTGCCCAGCAGATCACTGCGTTCAGAGGGGCTTAACATGTTGGAGGTCCCTAGCATGAGGACTTGCAGACTATCCAGCACGCTGCAGAGGGCATTCTCAGTGGCCGCGCCGGCCTTATGGAACTCGTTGCCTGGGGAGACACGAGCCCTGCGGGACTTAATAACTTTCCGCAGGTCCTGTAAGACCTGGCTCTTTAGGCAGGCATTCGGAGCCTGATTATTGCCTACCATGCCTATTACCCTGCCGTGCTGCTACCGCCAGTGTTACGTGCTCGATGTGTTATGTTTTTTTTGTAAGAGATGAGATTTTTAATCGGTTTTATGATGTATTTTTAAATGTTTTATGGTTTTACTGGGATGTTCTATGTGCTGTAAACCGCCCTGAGCTTCGGATAGGGCAGTCTACCAAGCCTAAATAATAAATAAATAAATAATAAATTGCGTCATTAAGTCATTCCATGATTTCGTATAATTATGCTACATTTGGGAAGCCTTGCTCAAAAAGCCTGGTTTTCACCTTTCTTTGAAAAGTCAGGAGAGAGGGGGGTGATCTTATATCGCTAGGCAAGGTGTTCCACAGTCGAGGGGCCAGCACTGAGAAGGCCCTGTCTCTTGACCCCGCCAAACACATCTGTGAGGAAGGCAGGACCGAGAGTAGGGCCTCCCCAGATCTTAACATCCTAGATGGTTCATAAGGAGAAATACGTTTGGATAGGTACAGGGCCGTAGCCAGGATTTTGATTCGGGAGGGGCTGAGTCTGAGTGAGAGAGGGTCTACCCTAGCAAATCTTTTGTATCATTATCTCAATACCCCCATGCTTATGGGATATATTGAGCATGGTGATCAGATCATGATATGAATAAGCATAACAGTTTAAATCAGGGCTGTCCAACTGGTGGCCCGCGGGCCGGATCCGGCCCCCCAGTCCCTTCCCTACGGCCCCCTACCCTTTTTAAAAGAAATCGGCTGGTTTTTTTGGTTTTTTAAATTTTTTAAATTTTTCATTTTTTTATTTTTTTTTCGCAGAGGGGCGGGGTTGGGAGGAGGAGCAGGCTCCCTCCTACTCTCTCCCTCCCCCCTGCCAATCGGCACTCGCGCCGACGCAGGCGTACTCTCGCCGGCGCAGGCGCACTCTTGCCGGGCGCAGGCGCACTCGCGCACTCGCGCCGGCGCAGGCGCACTCGCGCTGGCGGCGGAGGCCTGGTGGCGGAGGCATGGCCGCGGCGCGAGGGCCTGGCCACGGCCGCGAAGGCCTAGTCGCGGCTGCGAAGGCTTGGCTGCGGCCGCGGAGGCCTGGCCGCGCGGCCTGGCCCAGTTCGTGGAGGCCTGGCTGCGGAGGCCTGGCCCAGTTCGCGCGGCGCTCCCGCCTCCTCCGCCCGACACCTCAGGAGCCCCAACTGCCGCCTGGCCTTCTTTCCTCCCCCTTTCCTCTTTCTCCCCTCCCTTCCTTTCCTCTCTCTTTCCTCTTTTCTTCCTTCCTTCTTTCCTCCCTCCCTCTCTTTCCTCTTTTCTTTCCATCCATCCATCCATCCACCCTTTTTCCTCCCTCCCCTCCCTTCTTTTCACCTTTCTCCTTCCTTCCATCCATCCACCCATCCATCCACCCTTTTCCTTCCTTTCCTCCCTCCCTTCTTCCTTGCCCCTCTTTCACCTTCCTTTCTTTCTTTCCTGCCATCCTTTTATCTTTTCTTCCTTCTCACTTTCCCTCCTCCCTTTCCTCCCTCCATCCTTCTCTTCTTCTCCTCCTTCCTTCCTTCTCCTGTTCATATTTGGGCATATTGAGTATTCATGCCAAGTTTGGTCCTGATCCAACATTGTGCTCTCTGGATGTAGGTGAACTACAACTCCAAAATTCAAGGTCAGTTCCCAAGCAAACCCTTTCAGTACTTTCTGTTGGTAATGAGAGTTCAATATGCCAAATTTGGTTCAATTCCATTGTTGCAAGAGTTCAGGATGCTCTTTGATTGTGTGTTAACTATAAATCCCAGAAACTGTAACTCTCAAATGTCAAGGTCTATTTTCCCACAACTCCATCTGTGTTCACATTTGGGCATATTGAGTATTCATGCCAAGTTTGGTCCAGATCCATCATTATCTGAGTCCACAGTGCTCTCTGGATGGAGGTGAACTACAACTCCACAACTCAAGGTCAATGCCCACCAAAGCCTTCCAGTATTTCCTGTTAGTCATGGGAGTTCTGTGTGCCAAGATTGGTTAATTCCATCATTGGTGGGGTTTAGAATGCTCTTTGATTGTAGGCGAACTACTAATCCCAGCAACTACAACTCCCAAATGTCAAGGTCTATTTTCCCCAAACTCCACCTGTGTTCACATTTGGGCATATTGAGCATGGGGGGCGGAGCTGGGGAGGGGGCGGAGCCGGGGAGGGGGCAGCGCCGGGGCCAGACCCTTCGGCCCCCCAAGTCATCAGTGACCGGCAATCAGGCCCCTGGTCCGGTAGATGTTGGACAGCACTGGTTTAAATAATGTACCAGTAAGGCCTTCTCATGGACCACCCTGAGAATTTGGGGGGGGGCGGCAGCCCCTCAAGCCCCACCGGCTACATGCCTGGATAGGTAAGTTGGGCCAAAACTGTTTAGGGCCCTTTGAATTGTGCCCGGAAGCAAACTGGCAGCCAGTGGAGCTGGTGCAACAGAGGAGTTGTGTGCTCCCTGAGACCTGGTCTGAGAAAGATGAAAGGGCTGCACGCTCTTCTGTGTGACAGCCCTTGAAGTATTTAAAGAGTGGGATCATCTTACCCCTCAATCTTTTCTTCACCAAGCCGAACAATGCCCAGCTCCTTCAACCTTTCCTTATATGCTTTGTTCTGCATTCATCTTATCACCCTTGTTACTCTTATCTGAACTTGCTCCAACTTGTCTATATCCTTCTTAAAATGTCATTTGCAAACTTGATAAGGATTCCTTCTACCCTATTGTCTAAGTCTCTGATAAAGGTTTGGCAAGATTCTGTTCTTGACAAACCCATGGTGGCTCCCACTAGTTACTGCATTGTCATCAAGACACTTTCAGACAGACTCCTGCATAATCTGTTCTAATCATTTTCCTGGTACTGAGGTCAGGCTGACTGATCTGAACTATCCTGAATGTTCTTTTTTCACTTTTTGAAAAGAGAGGGACCATGTTTTCCCCTCTTCAAAACTTTGGCACCTGGCCTGTTCTCCAAGATTTCTCAACAATGCTGAGAAGTATTTCAGAGCATATCAGCAAGTTACTTGAGTACTCAGTGATACAGTTCATCTGGGCCTGCAGAGCTGAAATTAATTAGGTTAACTGAGTCCTCTTTCCCTAGCAATATTGATTTGCCATCCGGATCTCTTGCCAAGATCTCTGCTTCTTTGTCTACCTTTATCTTGTGGAGTCCCTCAGGGTTCAGTACTGTCCCCGATGTTATTTAACATCTACATGAAACCGCTGGGAGAGATCATTCGTAGTTTCGAAGTAAGGTGTTATCTGTATGCAGATGACGTCCAGATCTGTCACTCCTTTCCACCTGTCACCAAGGAAGCTGTCCAGACTTTGAACCGGTGCTTGGCTGCTGTGTCGGACTGGATGAGGGCTAGCAAATTGAAACTTAATCCAGACAAGACAGAGATCCCCCTGGTCAGTCGAAAGGCCGAACAGGGCATAGGTGTTGGATGGGGTGACACTCCCCCTGAAGACGTAGGTTCGCAGCTTGGGAGTGATCCTGGACTCATCGCTGCGCCTGGAACCCCAGGTCTCGGCAGTGGCCAGGAGCTTTTGCACAGTTAAGACTCGTGCGCCAGCTGCGCCCGTACTTGGGAAGTCTGATCTGGCTACAGTCATCCACGCTCTGGTCACATCCCGAATAGATTACTGCAACGCACGCTACGTGGGGCTGCCTTTGAAGACAGTTCGGAAATTGCAATTAGTCCCACGGGCGGCAGCCAGATTACTAACCGGAGCTACATACAGGGAGCATACCACCCCCCTGTTGTGTCAGCTCCACTGGCTGCCTGTCCATTTCCGAGCTCAATTCAAAGTGTTGGTTTTGACCTTTAAAGCTCTATACGGTTCTGGCCCAGCTTACTTGTCCGAACGCATCAGCCTCTATGTCCCACCTCATAATTTAAGATCATCCGGGGAGGCCCTGCTCTCGCTCCCGCCAACTTCTCAAACATGGTTGGTGGGGACGAGAGAGAGGGCCTTCTCGGTGGTGGCTCCCTGTCTGTGGAACGCGCTTCCAAGCGAAACATGATCAACTCCATCCCTCCTGGCATTCAGGAAAAAAGTGAAATCCTGGCTATGGGACCAGGCTTTGCACATTAGCACAATGCAGCACTTTGGTCTGGATGTGTAATGGCAAGTTGATGGACATGGCTCAATGCTCCTGCTCTGGACGAAATAGTGTTTTTAACTTAAGAGAATGTCTATGATGTGTTAATGTTAATTACATTTTAATGTATTTTAATGCTATATGTTTTTGGTTTTATATTGTATTTTATTAGGCTGGCATCAAATTGTGCCTTTTGTTAGGCAGCTCTGAGTCTCCCCTCGAGGGTAGAGAAGAGCGGGGTAGAAATGTTGGAAATAAATAATAATAATAATTCTGTGTAGAAGCACAGATCTCTTTTTTGGGAGGAAACACAAACAAAATAAGCATTGAATAGTTCTGCCATTTCACTGTGATCTGTTAGCATTTTGCCATCTTTACTGAACTGTCTACATGATCATTCGCTTGCCATGAATGTATCGTAACGTTTCCTTTTTATTTGCTCCTTGCTCGTCTAGTCATTCTTAGTTCATTCCGACGTTAACTTTCTTTATGTGATTCCTCGAAGATGGCCAGTTGGATATTTCCAGTGTTTCCGATTTTTCTTCTTCCATGGGATTGTGAATGTACTTTTTGCAACTCCTTCTTCAAGAACTTCAGCCTTGTTGGGTGTCCTTCAGCATACTTAGCAAAGGGATTCTAGCCAGTATTTCCTCAATTTGATTAAAATTGGTATTTCTGTAATCAGAGGTTCATATCTGACTATTAGGCATGGTTTCGAACCCAAAAATGGCGATTCTAAAATCAAATGGGGGGGGGGATTTTTTTTGATTAGTAAAAGAAAGACTTACAAAAAATTTTCGTAAAATTTCTAAAATGTAACTTAATTACTAACAAAATTCGTTAGTAGTTCGTATGCCAGCGCATGCGCATTCCAGGTGGTTTTGGCCTACAACTCCCAGAAATCCTAACAGCTGGTAAATTGGCTGGGATTTCTGGGAGTTGTAGGCCAAAACTTGAATAAATCACACTGAATTCTAGATGGGACTCTCCAAATAGGAAGGAGGGAGGGAGGGGGGTATTCTATTCTTGGAAGCAGCAAAAAAAAAGGAGGAGGAGGCCCCCCTCGCTCCTCGCTGCCTCTCCCTCACCCCGATCCTGAGGGAGCGAGGGGGCCCAAGTTTGCCCAGGCTGAGAGGAAAAGGAAGAGGCCTGAGGCTGTGAGGAATGGTGGGAGTTGAAGTCCAAAACCCCTGGAGGGCTGCAGTTGGCCCCTCATGAAGCCTCTTCAAGGCTTTAGATCCTGGCAGGCAGAAGGGGCAGGGAGAGCCGTCCACTCCTCCTGCCCTGCCAGGATCTAAAGCATCAAAGAGTATTGGGGTGAGAAACCAACCTAATGTATAATAGAATGAATGCTACTGTAAGTGCCTAATATTATAAGTAATCCAACTGGTCATATACCTACATTCCATGCACATGCAATAATACAGCAGTAATAACAATGGGTATAAGAAGAGGTAACATTCAAACCGAAGTATTCTGACTGTGCTCCCTCTTCAAACTGCAAAAGGCTCTTCTCTGAGCCCGGGAAAAGCCAAAAGCCCGGGCACAGCGTTTGCTGCCTGGGTGCACACACATACATATTCTTAGGGGGGGGATTTGCTGCAGAATCCCGGGCTCATAGAGAAGATTCTGCAGCAAACCCCCAAAGAATATGTATGTGTGTGCACCCAGGCAGCAAACGCTGTGCCCGGGTTTTGGCTTTTCCGCTCATAGAGAAGAGCCTTTTGCAGTTTGAGGAGGGACCACAGTCAGAATACTTCGGTTTGAATTTTACCTCTTCTTATACCCATTGTTATTACTGCTGTATTATTGCATGCGCATGGAATGTAGGTATATGACCAGTTGGATTACTTATAATATTAGGCACTTACAGTAGCATTCATTCTATTATACATTAGGTTGGTTTCTCACCCCAATACTCTTTGATGCTTTAGATCCTGGCAGGCAGGAGAGGCAGGGAAGCCTGGAAAATGTAAACAGAGAGGTTTACTCAGAAGTAAATCCACAAAGGAGGGCACTTCATCCAAAGTGCCTCCTTGCAGATTTACTTCTGAGTAATCCTCTCTGTTTACATTTTTTCCAGGCTTCCAGCCGAAAGAAGGAGCGAGTTTAGGGCTTGCCTTGCCATAATACTTATTGGCAAGGGAGGCGGGAGGGTGGTGAGAGAGAAGGAGGGTGCCCCCCCCCTTACGACCTAATAACGACACTTAAGAAAATCCTGGCCCCCGAAGTTCTATAAAGAAAGTCCACTTCCTGGTTGGCGTTCCAGGTGCGGAAATACTCGAAAGTAGCATTTCTTACTAATTTCTTACGAATCATTTCATTTTCATAACTTTTTTCTCATGCCTACTGACTATATTCTTCTTTGCCCTGTCCCACAATAGTGAATTCTAGAATCCATTGCACTCCTGTTGAGAAAGAGTAATAGAAACATAGAGTTGGATGGGATGCTCAAATCTGTGGAGTGATGCACGTAGATAATTTTAGACTAGGACTTATTGGCGCTACTTAATAGTTGAATGATTGCATGATTTACAGTCTCTTTTACATTTCTGGTATGTTCAAAGAAAACAAAACTAAACAACCCTATATCCAAATCTGTTTGCAAAAACAAAAATTATCAGATGTTATTCTTGACATTCTTGACCATCCAGATGCACAAGTTTTCCTTACATATGCTGATGTCCTTTTTCAAACCCAGCAAGGCAGGGGTAAGGAACCTATGGTTCGGGAGCCAGATGTGGCTCTTTTCATGATTGCATCTGGCTCTCCAGAGCAGCCTGGGCCTCGGTTTCCCAGGATGCAGCGGGGAGGAGTGACGCAAATGCGCCGTGACTGCCGCTTCCGCACTGCCATCGCTTCCTTTTCCTCATCCCCCACTGCCCTTGAGGCTTCGCACCCTCCTCCCCCTTCCTTCCTTTCTCTTCCTTTCTTTATCCCTCTCTTTTTCTTTCATTCTTTTTCCTCCCTCTCTCCCTACCTTCTTTCCTCCCTCCTTCTTCCATTCTTCCATTCTTTCCTTCTATCCTTCCTTTCCCTCCCTCTGTCCCCTTCCTTCTTTCCTCCATTCTACCTCTTCCTTCCTTCCTTCCTTCCTCTTTCTTCCTTTCTTTCTCCCCTTCACCCTTTCCTTCTCCTTCTCTCCTTCTTTTTCTGTCCCTCTCTCCCCTTCCTTCTTTCCTCCATTCTCCCTCTTCCTTCCTCTTCCTTCCTTTTTTCTCCCCCTTCAGCTTTCCCTTCCCCTTCTCTACTTCCTTTTCCCTCCCTCTCTCCCCTTCATTCTTTTCTCCATTCTTCCTCCCCCCTCCCTCTTCCTTCCTTCCTTCCTCTTCTATTCTATGCTCCCTGCACATTCATGCTGTGTTTCTTCGTGAGCTGGCAGGCTCAGAGTGTTGGAGTAAACAGCCATTTGCATGACTATACTCACAGATAGTTAGACGCCATGTCACTCTATGTAAGTGTTTTAGGATAAATTATTGTTGATTGTATGTTTGTTCACACTCATGCTCTTCTCTCTCTCTCTCTCTCTCTCTCTCTCTCTCTCTCTCTCTCTCTTCCCCCATAGAATCATAGAATAATAGAGTTGGGAGGGACCACATGGACCATCTAGTCCAGGGCTGTCCAACTTCTACTGGACCTTGGGCTGGAATTCCGGTCACTAATCACCTGGGGGACCAAGCCCCTGGCTCCGCCCCCTCCCAGCCCCCAGCCCCACCTCGCCCCTCCCCTGGCTCCGCCCCTCCCTGCCCCTTCCCCGGCTCTGCCCCCCCCCCTTTTATAATTATTATAATATCTTATCATGTGAGTTTAATAATAATAATGACAATATTGGGTGGCTGTGAGTTTCCTGGGCTGCCTGGCCATGTCCCAGAAGCATCATTCTCTCCTGGTGTTTCTAGGGCAGCATGGGTATTTCTGTAAAATGTTCAGCCAGGCTTTGAAGCTGCAAGGCCATCCAGTGCTGATCAAGGTGTCCAAGGGCAACCTTCAAACCCAACTCAAGCTGACAAGAATTCCTTCTTTCTTTCTCCCACCCACAGTGGGGATATAAACCCCACTGGCCAAACCCCAACAGACCTCTGAGGATGCCTTTTTAGCCATAGATGTGGGTGAAACGTCAGGAGAGAATGCTTCTTGACCAGGGCCAGGCAGCTATATGGAAAACTCACAGCAACCCCCCCAAAAAATAATAACAAATAATAATAATAATAATAAAATAATAATAATTTAAAAAAATATTGAATTTTTTTTAAACCATCTTATTTCTTGCTGGAGGGTAGGGGGCCGTATCCAAGGGACTGGAGGGCCGTGTGCGGGCCCCGGGCCGCCAGTTGGACAGCCCTGATCTAGTCCAACCCCCTGACATGCAGGAAAGTCACAATGAAAGTACTCCTGACAGATGCTATCCAGTCTCTGTTTAAAAGCTTCCAAGGAAGGAGCTTCTGCCACAATCAGAGGTAGGGAGTTTTTCTGCTGAAAAGCTCTTACAATCAGTAAGTTCTTCCTAATGTTCAAGTGGAATCTTCTTTTCAGTAATTTGAACCCATTGCTCTGAGTCCTAGTTTCCAGGGCAGCAGAAAACAAGTCCTCTCAACTCTCTCTTCTGCAGGCTAAACAGACCCAGTTCTTTAAGATACTCCTCATAGCGCATGGTCTCCAGATGTTTGATCATTTTAGTTGCCCTCCTGTGGACACCTTCCAGCTTGTCAATATCTCTTCTGAACTGTGGTGCCCAGAATTGGACACAGTATTCCAGGTGAGGTCTAACCAAAGCAGAATAGAGAGGCACCATGACTTTCCTCAATCTAAACCAGGGGTGGGCAATTACCGGCCCTCCAGGTGTTTTGGACTTCAACTCCCAGAAATCCTAGCCAGTTTACCAGCCCTTAAAATTTCTGGGAGTTGAAGTCCAAAACACCTGAGGGCCGGTAATTGCCCACCCCTGATCTAAACACTATACTCCTTTTGAGGCAATCCAAAATCTCTTTAAGTTTTTTTAGCTGTTGCATCACACTGTTGGCTCATGTTCAACTTGTTGTCTGTGAAGACTCCAAGACTGTTGTTGACCCAAGCATCACCTATGCTGTATCTTTGCATTTCAGTTTTTTTCTGCCTAAGTGTAGTATCTTACAGTACATTTGTCCTTGTTGAAATTTGTTTTGTTAGTTTTGGCCCATTTCTCTCATCTGTTAAAGTCATTTTGCATTCTGATCCTATCCTCTAGAATATTTGGTGTCATCTGCAAACTTGATAAGCATGCCCTCTAAACCTTCATCAAAATCATTAATAAAGATATTGAACAGTACTGGGCCCAGTACCGAACCCAAGAGCACTCCAGTAGTCACTTCTATCCAGGATGAAGAGGACATTCAAGTGCCACCTCGGAGTTGGTTGAGGTAGGCAGGATTTCCCTGGGTACTGGTTGTGGGGGGTCGGGAGCAGGTCAGGGTTTTGCCCTCCCTTCTGCTCGAGATCCCCGTGTACAACTGGTGGGCCACTGTGTGATACAGAATGCTGGACTAGATGGGCTGAGGTCCGATTCAGCATGGCTCTTCTTATGTTCTATGTTCTTAAGAGGAACCATGCACTCTTTGGGTTTGGTTCTTAACCAGTTACAGATCCACATAATAATAGCATTGCCTAGCCCACATTTGACTAATTTGCTTGCAAGAAGTTCATGGGGGACTCTGTCTAAGGTCTTACTGAAATCAAGATATGCTACATCCACAGCATTCCCTGCATTTACCAAGCTCGTAACTCTATCAAAAAAGAGATAAGATTAGTCGGTCCTGACTTGTTTTCGACTTTTAACTTTTTGTAATCACAGCATTCATTTCTAAGTGATTGCAGACTACCTCCTTAATGATCTGCTCCAGAATCTTTCCTGGTATTGATGTCAGGCTGACTAGATGGTAATTGTTTGGGTCCTCTTTTTTTTCCTTCTCGAAGATAGGGACAACATTTGCCCTCCTCTAGTCTGCTGGGACTTCTAATCTGCAAGAATTCTCAAAGATTGTTGTCAGTGGTTCTGAAAAGACTTCTGCTGGTTTCTTCAATACTCTTGGATGTAATTCATATGCCCTGGAGACTTGAATTCATTTAGAGGAGCCAGGTATTCCTGGACTACTTCTTTACCTATTTTGGGTTGCATTTCCCTTATTACCTCTTCAGCTTCATAATGGTCAGGTTGAACACCAATCGTCTTTTGGAAGAAGACCGAGGCAAAGAAGGTGTTGAACAGCTCTACCTTTTCCTTGTCCCCTGTTAGCATTTCACCACCCTCTCCACACAGAGGCCTTACCCGTTTCTTCCTTTTTCTACTGACATAACCAAAGAAATCCTTTTTTTGTTTGTTTTTAATCTCTCTGGCAAGCCTGAGCCTCTATTGTGCCATAGTCTTAGGAATATTTCCCCTACATATGTTGGTTATTTGTTTAAATTCCTCTTTGGTGATTTTCCCCTTTTCCAATTCTTGTGCATTTCTCTTTTAAATCTTAGCACAGTTAAAAGTTATTTGGGCATCCATTCTGGTTGTTTTACACTTCTCCCATTTTTGTCCTTGCTGGCACTGTTTGCTATCGTGTCTTCAGTATCTCAATTTTAAGAAACTCCCATCCATCATTAAACATGGGAGATGTAGTAGTTTTTCTTGTTTTTCTTGTCTTCCTCAACAAGATGTTCTGATGATAAAAAGTATTCATGAGTAAATTATTTTATATACTTCATGAAGAAGTCCGAGGACTTCATCACGTTAGGGCTGGGATTCACCACTCACCTTATCCCATGGGGGAAGCATCACTGTCTGGCTTCCCCCCGTTGTTTTCTATGTAACAAAGGAAGCCTCCCAAGTTGATGCTGCTGCCTCCTGCAACAGTTCCACTTCACTTGAGGTATGAAGCCCCATCAGAAGTAGATTGATGACATGTGATGGGAACTGGTGGGCTCTGTGCCTCAGGTGAGGTGGAAGCGGCATAGGACGGACAAATGTGGCCACCTGATGAGGTTGTAAGTTTGAGTTCTTTGTCTGCTAGATATTGGAAGAGGGGAGTGCACTAGCGAACTGTTCAAATTTCTGTTTAGAACATCACATGCTTTGGCAATAATTTCTCAGTAAGTAGTCTGGTTACAGTCTCTGTAGCCAGATGTGAAAGAATGATATCAGCACTGAGTTCCCCTAGGGTCCTCAAGACAACTCCATGGTGCTATATACCATGACAAAAATATGGAGACTTTCAACCTCATCAGACACAGTCTTCTTGGCGTCCTCTTTCCATTTCTCTATGCTGCCAAAACAGAGTCCCATGGAGTCCATCACATGATGTAACACAATTTCCAGTGGAATTCCATGGAACTCCATTATGGCAGTGTAGAGAAATTGAGCAGGGTTAAGCCAGACCTCTATGGGGGGAAAAACATGGGATGTCAGAAGACAGATCTCAATGGAAGGGAATAGAGTAAGATGGTTCCCTCCACTGTCCCACAGTGTCACGTGCATTCCCTCACTTTCCGTCTGCTCTTATGATGAGGGCCATAGTTTGCTGGCTGGCTGCAAAGCCTGGAATGGCAATGAATTTGGCATCAAGGAGTAGATAATGGGGGTATATGGCTTAGCATAGTCCACATATGGATATTTATGCTATGCTGAAGGGATGTTGGATTGAATACAGTGGAACCTCAACGTAAGAGCATCACAACTTAAGAGTGTTTTGAGTTAAGAGCATTAGCTCATCCTGGGTTTGCTTTGACATATGAGCAGCATTTTGAGTTAAGAGCTAGCACCAGGGAGAGTGTTAGCGCCAGAGTACAGAACTTTAGGGCTTCAAGGGAGCAGCCTCCCCAGCCCATGTCTCCATGCCTTGTGCCTTGTGCTCTTGTCTGTTTCAGGATATTGCTGTCTGCTTTTCTCTCATCTGCTTTGAGGAACTTTAGTTGAGTTTGTGTGGTTTTTATTCCTGGTATGTTTGGCTTCATGAAGAGAGAAGGAGGAGAGAGCAAGAGAGGTAGGGAGGCTGGCTGGAATGATTACAGTATGAAAAAATGATGCTTCTATATATTCACTTTGTGCTTTGTACTTCCTTGGCACAACTTTGTACTCTACCATTTAAAAATTGATCTTTCTTTTTTATTGTTCCATTTGAATGTGCATTTATACGTTATTTGTTATTTATAAAGTACATTTTCTTATTATAGAACATGTAACAAAAAAAAACTTGGAGGCGGTTCCAGCAGGGCAGAACAGATCAATACCATTTCGATGCATTACAAGGAAAAAATTCACTTTGAGATAAGAGCAATTTGAGTTAAGAGATCAGTCACGGAACAAATTAAACTCTTAACGCAAGGTATCACTGTACTTTATTTTATTTTTAATTTTTCACAGAATATAAGATTTGAGTTAGATGTTGACTTTATATTTTGTTCACTAAAATATAAAACCTTATATTGATAGCTCAGAATAAATAAATGCACAATGTATTCCATACACATGGTTAGTAAATGGTGCATAAAAGGTACGACACAATACTTCTTTTGGAATGTGTGTGTGTATATATAACCAAAATGAGAAAGAAAGAATAGAGGTGTGTCATGGCTACATTATTCTATTTCCTCTTTCAAGTATAGACCTGAAATGCCTAGATTCTCTCTTCTAATGAAATCTGGATGTACTCAGATACCAGGAGGCAGAGGGCAAAATAAATTTTCCATGTGCAGTTGCAGAAAGGTTATCTCACAAAACAGGATTCTATCTACCATCACCACTATCTCACACCAATTAAATGGAGAGGAAAGATCAAAATATTAATCTGTTTTATGTCTGTTAAGCATATATAAACATTGTTTTATAATTCTACAGCCTACCATTTTAAGTTAATAGAGATTTAGAATTGATAAAAATACAAGAAGGCGAATGGGAAAAACAACACAAGAAATTTGTTAAAAGTCAGGCAAATCAAGAAATCCACAGGCCCTTTTTCTACATAAAGCAACGCAGCTGACAACTGCCTATTTGGAGGCTATTGGGGTGACGCAGATATCTGAACTGGATTGGGATTGTGAAATAGCTGGTTTATTTTAACCTCTGTTTTAACCTTCATCCTCAATTTCTGTGGTACGTATTTTTACCTTGGCACTTTAACAATGATATTTTAAATTATGTTTAACTTTTAACTTAATCAAGTTTTAATTGTGCTTTAATGTATGTCCACTATTGCAGGAGTTTTAGGACAGTGATTAGTATCTATTTGTGTATTTTCCTGTTTTTGTCTTTTACTGTTAATATAGTCAGTGGACTAATCCAGTGTTTCCCAACCAGTGTGCCGGGGCACACTAGTGTGCCGTGAGCGATCATCAGGTGTGCCTTGGGAAATTGGAACCTCCAGGAAAGGGGGGGGGGGAGTCTAGTGTGTTGAAGTATAAAAACCCTAAGTAACCTACCTCGATAAAGGCACAAAATTTGTAATGTCCATTGCTTTGACAATAAAGACGAAGCTTCAGTAGAGGGAGAAGACCCCTCAAAGTAACCCATTAATTACTTCTAAATTTGCTTTTGTGCTCATAACACATTTGATAGAAATATGTGTCCCCTTTCTCATTTTTTTTTCAATGAGTAGGGAGCCATGCTATAGTAAATGATAAAATGTCATTTCTATCCATCTTCAATTTTTCCAAACCCAAAATATGGTGAACAAAGGTCCGCAGCTCCTCTCCGGTCGACGGACAGGTAATACCCTGCGCAAATTCCGTTTCGCCGTTAAATGGCTTCCTCAACGCTCCGTGGTGGTTCTGTTTTTAACTAAAATATATATAACAATGACAATTTTAGTTAAAAACAGAACCGCCACGGAGCGTTGATCCTCTCCACACGAAATCCCGGTCCCAAGGAAGCCAATTAACAGCGAAACGGAATTTGCACAGGGTATTACCTGTCCGTCGACCGGAGAGGAGCCGCGGACCTTTGTTCACCATATTTTGGGTTTGGACTATATTTACGACCTCTGGTTGGACTGCTTATGATTTAAAAGGACACCGCGGACTCCCCTAATCAAACGTTGTTGGAAATAATATTGGGCAGGCCTATTGCCGCCAAATAGATTGTAAGGAGGATACTATCGTTTATTGCTATATGTTTATGCTACATAACAGAATATATGATTGTTAAGATAATACAAATAATTTTTGAATGATATATTATTGAATACTGTTTATTTGTTTAAGCTCACCAGTTACTTGTTACAATTAACCTGTGGAACTCACCGAGATTTATTTATTTATTTATTTATTTATACGGCTTCTAGACCGCTCCCTCTATTTATTTGTAGTATAGTCAGAGGAAGGCAATGGTAAACCATTTCTAGATATTTCTTGAATAAGAAATTCCCATGAAAATTCATGATATTGCCATAAGTCAATGTATGTGAATACACACACATTCTCACACTTGCACATGTGTGCGTGTGCACACACAGTATCCAAAACACCTAGACTTCAATACCAGGAGACTGAATACAGTTGGCATAAGCTATCAATCAATTTATATAATGAGACTGATCTTCAGTATGAGCCATATGTTTAATGTAATTCCTTCCCATAAATGTTTTCCCCCTTATTCTCTTAAAACTTTGATGAGGGTTTCCAAAACACCTTGAAGGTTTGACATGCTTGTACACATGTTGTCACAACATTCTTTAAATAGGAACCAACTTTCCTTGAATGTCTGTGCATTGCTATCTGCACATTTTACTGTATGCCTGAATTCAGACAACATGGTTCTTAGATTTTCTATGGCATCTTCAGCTCTTGAGGACGCAGTTGATAAACCTGCATCTGTCAAGCTTTCACAGGCATACTTATGAGTAGTAGCTTCATTTTTGGTCACCGTTCCTTCTGCAGATGGATTTTCTTGAAGTAGATTTTCACACTCTTCCATTCCTATGAGATGTTTTCTCCAGGGAACATAGTGAAAGGAACCATCTTCCTCAGCATCTGCTTGAGGAATAGTTTCTGCTGCTAATAAAACCAAACTATCTTTTGTAGTTGGTTTCTCACCTTCTCCAGATGTTTCGAACACAGGGGATTCTCTATAGATAGTTTTGTTCCAAGTGGCTTGAGCTACAAGCAGTACAAAGAAAACTAAGTTAAATTCAAGGAGATACTGTCATGCAACTAAAATTATATAGGAAAAGTCCAACCCCTACCATTCTGTACTGACTGGTCCCATTCTTCACCATCTATATGTTTGAGGAGGCAGTTGTAAGGAGGGAAAACCATTCTAAGCAAATAAGAACAACCAAGGATTTTGAAAAGTTCTGTGTTACATAGGGAACCAATACATATGAAACAGGGAGAAACCCTGCTGCATATAAAACAAATTTGATGGTTGTCCGGATTTGGAAATAGAAGTATCAGTAAAAATTCCTTCCACTTTGGCAGAGGTTAGGATTGCTTCCTAAACAGGTTTCTTACATTATTCTATAATCTGTATTTTTAGTTTTCAGTTCAACCACAACAAAATTCATATCTAAATAGATAAACAGATACAGATCAAATATCCTTTAGCCAAAAGGCTTAGGAACAGAAATGTTTTTGGATTCCCCCCCCCCCCCCCCAGATTTTGGGATACCAGTATTTGCATATACGTAAATAATGAGATATCTTGGAGCTATAATAATATACATATAAAATATTGGGATTTTTTATACATATAAAACATTTTAAATAATTGTCTGCATGAGACACTGTGTTTGATGCAGAACCATCAGAAAGCAAAGGCATCATTATCTCAGCCTCCCATGTGGGCCTTTTTGGATTTTGGGGGTATTTTGGATTTTGGAATTTGAGATAAGGGATAATCAAGCCAAAGGCCAAGAATACTAAGATGTTACAAATGTTTTCTTAGTAGAAATGTTATCTTGTTGAGAAAAAAACATACCGTTTGGCAATTTTGGAAGATATTTGCTTTGCTTGCTCCCCAAGGTATGATCTCTTGTTGATGTTTCAGAAAAGCATTTGGTTCCTGAATTAATGGATTCTTTACCTTTGTTACAATGAAGCACCTAATAGAAAGGATGAAAACTCAATGTTGAAAAATGAGATTATGAAAATGACACTTGTAAATTGGATGGTACACTAATACCTTTGCATCAACATGTCTTTTATTGCAGAATTGTACCCTCAACATATTCATAGTGGCCATGTTAACTGTATTCCCTTTCATCTTGTGGTGGTTGCCCTTAATTTGCCTTTTATAAAAGCTAGCTTTGGCAATATCTTTTCTCCTTTGGTGCGCCTTTCCCATGTGTTGGTTGCACCAAGCTTACTCCAGTCATACTTACTAGATTTCAAGTTTATGGGAACAGAAATAGGGTTATTCTCTGTGAAACTGTTTGCTGCAAAAGCATGGATGATCCTTGTTATTTGCAAATAACTTTGATTTATTTATTTTTTAAAGATTGCCTCATATAGGCTAGGCTATGTAGGGAATAGATTTTGTCTGAAGTCCTGTTTGATTTCCATCAAACTAAAGTTGACTCATTAGTTCTACTGTTGAATTGTGAGTCAACATGTAGGTAGATACAATTAATTCAATACCTCTACACTAATTAAAATTAAGACTCGTATTTAGACCTTTGTTGTTTTCTTTCATGCTACTTGTCCAAATTGTCTCTCATCATCTGTCCCTAATTGTGAATTAGAAAGTACACTTTAGCCTAAATAATTTTTTTGAACATGAGAGATTGCTCTTTCATAACATAGAATTTAACCAGAGGAGACAAAAGCAAAAACAACCTGTTTTGAAAATTTAACAAGAAGGCTTTTGTTTCCACCCAAAACCAGTAGATGAAATTAAGTTTTCTCTCGGGGCCCCTCTGCACAGGGCAGAAACCCAGAAGGAAGGGGGATGAAATAACCTGCTTCCTCCCGGGTTTGCTTTCTGTCCCCATACCTTCCCACAACCCCAGGCTTTTCCTCAGGGGGCAGCTAGATGTCATCCCCAGTCCCCCATTTCCCCCAAAAACGTATCTGAGGAGCCTGCCAGCAGTAAATGGAAATCCCCCCCCCCCCCCATCTCCTGACACATTGTTTTCAAGTGTTAGGAATACTCTATGGAGGGGCCTGCACTGCTGGGCACACTTCCACTCCTTGGGGCTCCAGGAGCTTAGGATCTGGATCTTTCTAGGTGTTTAATTAATGTGGAGTAAACTGGGAAAACCCAATTTTCTCCGCATTAATTCACTTTTACCTGAGGTGTCATTTGGACTCCTCAGCTAAAAGCAAAACAGGTCCAACATTTTGGGCCTGTCTGGGAGTGCCCTCATCTTAAATTGAAAGTGGGTGAAAATAATTGTTTTGGATCAAAGCTTTCAAAATCACCAGAACTCCAATAAGTAACTTTTTCAAGTCCTAGGTTTTCAGGATGTCAAAATGTTATTCCATGTTTTAGGGGGACCTGTAAAGTGATGTATGTATTACCTTTTCTGGCTTCACTTTTTCGTCACATTGTGAACCATAATTTAAAGTACTCAGGGCAGCATAAAGATTCACTGGAGAAAACATGATGTTTTCATCTGGGTGTTCTTTGCTCAGGAGATAGAGGAAATCGATGGCAAATTTAGCATTTTCTTCAGCAAGGGAGCCCATGGTGAAATCAGGCTGCCCTAAATAAATGACAAGACAACAAATCCTTATGTTGCATATTTCCAGTCTAGTTTTTCAGCTTATTACTTCCTTGATATATTCACAAGTGGGTGTGAGCTGCATTCTTACATAATGCATATATAATCTAACACAACCATTTTTCTTGTGTTACAGAAGGAACTACAAACATAAAATAATGATAAAAGTTGCAGTTCAACAAAAATATGTCATCTCTGTCACTTCCTCTCTTCCATTTGTTAGGAAAAGCAGTTTTCACTACAAAAATATTAAAATATGCATGCAGATGCTCTTTTTCAGCAATGTCAAAGATTATTTTTTCCAAGAGAGGACCATACTTCCTGGATTGTCTACTTTTGGTCATAGCAAAATTAAAAATTAAGTCAAATCCTTATAGCTCCCAACTGACTAAGTTATTCATACCACTAAAAGGAAGTATGGACCCTACTCTTAATGGTCTTTCTTTCTCTTTAATGATATCACAGTGAGGCAGCCAAATCTGATTGGCTATATATTATCAGTACCTTATATCCTCAAATATAATAGTTGAAATATCCTAAGGCTGTATTTTAATGATATGAATAGTGAGGTATCCAATGCCACCTTACAAAGTCATTTTTTCATTTATAGTTTCCTCCACCAAATAGTGAGATTTTTCAATCTATTGACTGAAATCACTAATTGTCTTAACTGAGAAAGGAAATGGTGCAAAAATGGCAGCACTCAAGCAGAGTTATGAAAATGAACAGAACTGGAAAAGTTAACAGTTTCACTGGTAAATAGTTTCACTTGATCATCTACATGAGTACCTGATGCATTCACAATTCACATCAATAAGAGCCAGATAATTGCAGTACTACAAGGAAGATAACAAAATCATTTTGTGAGGCCGATGGACACACCTTATTGAGAAGTACGGTATTTAAAAGTAACCACAACTTGATCTTGGAAGCATAGCAATATTTTTCAGCCTGTTATGGAACATGACCAAAGGCAAATGTTTACACTTTGTTGTGAAAGCTGTCCCCTGACCCATTCACTAAAATCTCTTTACCTCTCACCCTTCAACTCAAGCTTCTGAGCTTTTTACTAGCAGGTTGAACTGGATGGCACTTGTGGTCTCTTAAGACTCTATCATTCTACTTTTTTTAAAATAAAAAAGGTTGTATGGCACAGATCAATATGAATATACCTTATTCCTAAAAATTAATGTCAATTATTTACAATCTAGAGTTCTCCAGCTGTTTTAGGTTGCAGCTCTCATCAGTTCCAACCAGTGTGGTCAATTATCAGAGTTGTTAAGTTACAATAGCTGGAGGGTTTCATAAATGATGAAACCTGGAGTATTTTGAAGACTCTAAAAAGGAATTTCGTATCTCCAGAGCTTAGGGGAATTAAATGTTGACTGGGGGATTCAGCAAAAAAAAATAATTGTCCAAGCTCAGTTCCATGGCTCACTAGTAGGATAGCTTTAGATTCAGCAGCCAAATTAAGAGCTGACTGCCACTCGTTCAACCTTCAAACAATTAGCACCATAAATGAGTCAGTGCAATAAGTGTGAATTAATTACCCCATCTTTTCTAAAGCCCACATCTGTCTTTCCAGGGACATATGCAAAAATCTCCTAAACATATAAGAATATAAAAGTTTACCTTCTCTCCCAAGAGGTTTCTCTTTTCAGAGGTGATTTTGTTTTAGAACGTCCCAGACTAAATGGAAAGCTGTCATTATTTCAGTTTGCATTCTAGCAAGCAGGTAGTGATTAGATTTCAGCATATTTGCATAATGAAAGCTATGCAATGCACTATAACACATCAGGCTTGCTCAGTAATTGCATTTATAGAGAATGAAGTGCAGCCCATAAATAAAGCAAGTTAAAATGCCATGGCCATGTTTGCGTACGAATTGCTTTATTCATGTTGGAATCACATGCATGTTTTTAAACTGGAAGAAAGTCCTGATTAATTGTGTGGAGTAGACTTCAGAATCAATGTGTATTGAATAATGTTATAAGATTTCATTTCATAACATGGTATATGAATGTAGTATACACAGCCCAAGTCATTTTCTTGCCAGAATAAAGCAGAGAAACAACTTTCCCTTACCATGGGTAGGGCAAGTACATGTATCCCTCAACCCCACTTTGGTGACTATTGAAACACTCTTATTCTCTCCCAAAACTTCCTAAACAGTCTCAATTTATAAAATATTCACATGATTTTCAGGTTATTTTGCACTTTTTATTGAATACTAGCTATACCCGGCTGTTGCAACCTAGACCTGGAGGATCCCTCAGTAAACCACCATGAAGCAGCCATGATTAAATGCTTTATTTAGAATAAGTAAAAAGAGGAAAAATATAGGAATATAGTCCACTGATGCTCCCAGCATCCAGGTATTATCTTGCAATAGTTCTAAAAGAGTTCAAGGTCCAATAAATGAGGAAATAGTCTTGAAGCCCCAATGGCCTAAAATCCGGGATAAGTCCTTAGCAAATGATGGCTTGGCTGAATACTTGAGCACCGTGACATGGAGGCTCTGCGGCCTGGTCCTGGACTTGAGTTTTGTGGAGCTTGGCAAGGAAAGTTGAAAATTGGCGCGAGATGCCGAGTGCCAACGGGGACCAACTTAAATAGGCCCCCCAATGTTTTGGCCTTGTAGGCGTTGACTATGGTGCAACTCTTTCTCAGGAGCAGTTTGTGGGCCTGACTTTCCCAAGCCTCCCGAAGAAGGCAAATATGTCAGCTTATTAGCGGCTGCACCTGAAGAAAGGGGGGATAGTGAGGCTCTGCTTTCCCAGTGCTTCTTATGAAGTTGGGAAGAAAGAAGGCTGCGCCTGGCCTTGACCCCTGGCTGGCGTGCAGGCCTCTGCAAAGGTTCTTTCTCAGACCTGGCTGGTGCCTTGGATTTAACATGGCTTCTACCTGGTTTAGCTATGGAGTCAGGCTGGGGCATGACACTGCCACGCGTTGCTGTGGCCAACCTTCTGTCAAATATCTCTATTCCAAGCTGTGTGGCTCTGGAGAATTCACGCAGACAATCACAAGTGGAGCAGATATCAACACGTTTATTGTTTGGAATACAAGAGCTTCAACTACTGGTCTACTATATAGTGCTAACTACAAAGCTGGTGCCTTTACCATATCAAAGCCCTCCCATATCAAAGCCAGGTTCTCCCCTCACCTTTGAGCAATTGAGTTTTATGGCTGGTCCATTTGCCCCTCATTTCCTTTTGCCCCAATGTCCCATAGCCATGTGGTTTGTGTCAGTTGTATGGCATGAGCTAGAGATCATGACACCTTCCCTCCTTCTGGAGGATTGTTGGGAGTTGCAGTTCAAGGTAATCGGAAATCTACAGGGATTGCAGTTCAAGAAGTTACTGAAAAGGTGCCACCTCGGAGTTGGTTGAGGCAGGCAATCTGGTTGTGGGGGTCAGGGATAAGGATGCTGGGCCACTCAAGGAGAAGAAAGCTTGCATCTTGGAAGCAGTACATTTGACTCATCCTCCTCTCCTAAATAGGCCTGGTCTAGGGGATACTGGAAGCTTTAGTCTGGAAGAGAGTGTGGATATTGCATTGTGTGTTTTGTTTGCCGGGGAAGTCCTTTTCGCACATGCACTGTAGTGTGTTTTTCCTTTTTTCGGTTTTTGAAGTCTCTTTCGCTGTGTTTTTATGAGTGATAGTGGCCTGATAGGTGTATTGTGTCCAAATTTGGTGTCAATTCGTCCAGTGGTTTTTGAGTTATGTTAATCCCACACTACATTTTTATTTATATAGACGACCATATATATCTTGTGTTGTTTGCGTATGTATTTTCTTTTTTAAAAAATAAATTTTTATTAGCATATCCACAATAATATAATAAAAATAATGAAAAGAAGAAAGAGAAGAAAAGAGAGAAGAATAAGAAACCCACACCAAATTTATCTTTCATGGAAAGAAAGGGAACATTAAATGTATAGGAAAGTCAGAAATTTCATAGAGATATAATAGTCCGCATTCCCAAATAATAAAAATTTTAAAAGAGAAAAGAGTTTTTTTAAGGTCTGTTGACTTCCATTCTGTGCTTTTGCATTTCTTCATTGTCTGGTTCTTCCTAATTTCTTAGAATAAAAGTTTTTATGTTTGTTTGGTATTTTGTTTTTGTTATTTCTTGGGTATGTTTTCTAATAATATGAAATACTCATTGTTAGCAGCACGGTGAACTGGCCTCCTACATACCAACTGCAGGGGGAGAAGGGAAGGAATGGGGGCACAACCTCGGCTACAACCCACTCTTATTCCACCATGGCTGGGCTGAGGCTTGCAGACTAAACTTCTTTCCTTGCAGTGTCTGCTCATGAGAAGTCTTTCTCTCACAAAATGTGAGGGGATTCCTGTCTGGCTCAATTTTTATTATTAGGGCCCTAATCTCAATATTTTAGTTGGGTTAATGAAGGGTCTGGGTACCAGGTTTGGTCCCAATCCATGGTCACGTTGGAGCCTTTGAGATACATACATATATACATATTTTCACTTTTATATTTTATATGTAATATAAAAATATATAGAACATATGCTATATAATATGTAACTTTTGTTAGCTTCTTTACAGGTAATAATATATCGAATGTTGAACAGCATTTATGTATTGAACACAAGCAATAACAAGGAAAGGGAATAAACATCAATAAACAAACTAAAAAAATTAAACTGGGCTAGGAAGATTTATCTTTTCATGATCAAAGAATATTATTTTGGAAAAAAAATCTGTGTTCTTTTATAGGAAATTTTTAGTGGTCAGTTGAAGAAGCAGTACCATAGTATAGTGTGTCTTTCCAAACACTTTCTGGCCCAGTGGCCATTGATGCTATTTAGAATGTTTGTTTATATATTCAATGAAGTCAAACATATTTTAATTTATTTTATTGTACACTATATTGACAAGCTGGAACATGTCTAGAAGTGTGTGATCATACTTGTAAAAGGTTTGGAGAACGGTTCTACATGGAGCAGCTTAGGGTATGTATAGCGCTGTCACACACCGGCAAATAACCAGGGCCCTTTAAATATTCACACAACCACGGCTGGAAATAACAGTCTATTTATTGAAGTAAACAATGTCCAAAAAAATAAAAAGTAAACATGAAAATAGCCAAGGCAAAAAGCATTCGAGAAAATCCCAGGAAATGTTCCCAAAGCCTCAGGCTAATTAAGTTGTAAGGTCTCTGAATATAAATCCACTAAGAAGCAACAGAACTTAAAACCAGGATAGTCCCAAAAAAGGCAAGCTCCAAGTTCTGTCATGAATGACCAAAAAATCATGAAATCAGGGGTTCATGGAACTGCTTGCAGTAGAACCGAAAGTTGACCAGGAACTGAATTTCAGACCTTTGCAGGGCTAATAACAAGATCTCCACATTCTCACATTTCCCTCCCTTTTCCCTGGGAAAGTAACAGCTGTGGCTAGAATCAGCAAGCCAGGTGTCTCAATTCCCGCCCACTGGACTCTCAGAAAAACTAAATTCCCTGAACTGCTTTTCCAGAGTTTCATCACCTTGGCCCTGCACTGAAAATCACACAGATCCCTGCACACCACCACAACCCACAACCCCTGAAGCCACAGAAGCCACAGGCCCAACACTCCTGGAGATGTAGCAACCCAGCCTCCGGTTCGGCCCCCAGTTCCGCCGGGGGGGGGGGTCTGGGGCCGCCTCGGGGGTCCCAATTGCCTTAGATTCAGGTGCTGTGGATACAGATGGAGGGGATGAAGGGGCTGCTGGGCCTGCATCTCCTACAGACAGTTTGCAATGGGACGACACCTGGCCTGATGTTTATTCGGATGAGGAGCAAGGTCAGGGTGACTCAGATTCTGATAATACTTATGAAAAGCCGGGAGGATACGGTTCCCAGGAACGTATCTGGGAACCTGCGGGGGATGAGCTGATGGAAACCGAAGGAGAGGAGGTTTCCCAGGGAGATAGCGAGCCAGCTGCGGATCGGGCGGGGAGAAGTTTTGACCGCAGGAGAAGCATCGAGTCCACTCGCAAGGAATGGAGACGAAGCTTAGAGCAGCGCTGGTCTCACAAAGGGGGGAATTAAGTATACGTTCCCTGGGAACTGTTCTTCAGTTGGTCGGCCACTTCTGATCTGAAGGGAGTGAAGCGACCGGGAGCCTTGAAGCCATAGTTGGCGGCCTTGCCAAGATTTGCCTTGGGACCTTGTTTCTTCCACGAACTTTGCCTTGCCTTGTTTACCACGGACTAAGCTACTTCGTTGTTTCGCTTTGTTTTTATGGACTTTGCTTTTGACCCTTTTGAATTACCTTGGAACTTTGATGGTTTTTACCTTGGACTCTTTGATCCTTTACTCTTGGACATTTTACCTTTTCACCTGTTCTTAATTGCTTAATAAATAGTTAATTGACTATCGTCTCTGTGTGTGTGATTAAGGGGCCGGGCCTAGTCCCAGCATTGCGACAGGAGAAGAGAAGGATATAAAGCAGACCTGGGCAATCCAGCTGTTTTGGACTTCAACTCCCAGAAATCCTAACAGCTAGTAAACTGGCTAGGATTTCTGGGAGTTGAAGTCCAAAACACCTGGAGGGCCGGTAATTGCCCAGGTCTGATATAAAGCAACCAATAGTCATGTTTAAATGTTTGAAAAAGTGTCACATTGAGGAGGAAGCATACTTGTTTTCTACTGCTCCAGAGACTAAGGACCTCATCACAATGAGATTCAAAATATAGGTGAGGGTATTCGCCTGGCAGCGTGGCAAATCTATTGGACAACAGGGGAAACCACATTGCCTCCTTCCCCATCTCACAGGGGAAAGTGTCATCCCCGTCTTCCCCCTCTGCTGGTCCCATTGTAGGCAATGAAAACATGGGAAGCCTCCCGTGTTCTCTGGGCTCTGTTCTACAACATTTCCAGAATGGAGCCAAGACAGAGCCCCATTGGTAGTAGCCCTATGTCATGTAATGGACTCTGGTGGGCTCTGTCCTGGCTCCATCCTGGAAACATCCTAGGACGAAGCCCAAACCTCGTGTGATTAGGTCCTAGGACACAGAGTAAGGAATTCAAACTCCAGGAAAAGAGTTTGTTCTCACTTAAACATTGAGAACAACTTCTTGACAGTGAGAGTTGTTCGACAGTGGAATATGTTGGTAGAGACTCCTCAAATGAATTTTTAAAAGGCTAGATGGCCATCTATCAGGAGTACTTTGAGTATTTCAGAATGGCAGAAGGTTGGACTGAATAGCTTTTGTATCTTTCAACTATTTGTTTCTACTATTCTACTTACAACACATCTACATTTTTTATAAACATGACAACTTTTTCTTCCTTCCACTCCAAAAACTTTTAAATCTATGTATATAATAAAAAATCAGTGTTTGCGGTCGAGCGACGGGAGGAATATGTGCCAGCGTTTCGATTGGCTGCCACTCCGGGATTATTTGCATAAATGGCTCTGACTGGCCAGCCACCCAACATTCCAACACTCCTAGGCAGCACAGAGAGGAAGGAAAGGGTCTGAGGCAGACAGAAGTTAGCCAGTTGACAGTTTTTTCTGTTGGAAATGGAATGTTCAGTACCTTCACCAACACTGCAGCCCCTATACATAGAGGGAAAAGGAAAGGCCTCAGGCAGTCAGCCACTGCGGCCCACAGCAATGACAGATCAGGACCAAACTTGCCAAACAGGAGCCCAATGGCCCACTTCACAACCTGGTGTGATTTAAGGCAGAATGGGCCACGAATGATGGGATTTGCAGTACCTTCACCTCATTCACTTCCCAAACAACACTGCAGCCCCTATACATAGAGGGAAAATGAAAGGCCTCAGGCAGTCAGCCACTGTGACCCACAGCAATGACGGATCAGGACCAAACTTGCCAAACAGGGGCCCAATGGCCCACTTCACAACCTGGTGTGGTTTAGGGCAGGCTGGGCCACAAATGATGGGATTTGCAGTACCTTCACCTCATTCACTTCCCAAACAACACTGTAGCCCCTATACATCACAGACCACGCCCACAATTGACAGCAAGGCTTCCTTAACTTGATTTGCCTGACTAGGCCTCAGCTCATGGAATATTGTTAGGCTTCCTCAACTTGGTTTTCCTGACTAGGCCCCCAACAATGACAGAACAAGACCAAATTTGGCACACAGATACCCCAAGGTGCACCCTACGTCCTGGTGCAGATTGAGGGAGGATGGACCATGGATGATGGGAGTTGCAGTACTTTAATTCACTTCCTTAGAGCACTGTGGCCCACACCAATGACGAACTATGGCACACAATGCCTTCCTCAAATAACCCGGGCACCGCCGGTTCCCCAAGCTATTCACTCATAAAATACCAGATTGGGGTTGTGATGCCATTTCTGGAGTGATTTATTATACACACGGAGTGAAATTACCGCAGTGGTAACACTGAGTACACAAGAATAGACTGCACAATATCAAAGTTAGGAAAAATATCAAATATAATGAGAACAAAACACAAGGTACACACTGTGAAGGGGCAGTGACAATAATGCCCCCAGGTGCTTGCAGTAACAACAATGATGTCTTGAAATACCAGTCACTGTATCTGTTGCCCACAGGTCTACAGGAGCAAGACACTTACTACCCCAGGCAGATCCAAACCCTATGAGATAAGAGTGCATTCCACTTGTGCCACCGAAAACTGTGTGTACGCACTTGTGTGCGATCCTTGTGGCAAGGTCTATCTAGGCCAGACTTCCAGAATTCTGAAATTGAGGTTGGCCGAACACCGCTCGAGAATCAGAGCCAGGGCTGATAATTCTATACTGTATAAACACTTCCTTGAAGTTGACCACAACCCAGGCTCCTTTAAGTTCACAGTTTTGGAAAGAGTGGAGCAGCATCCCCATGGCAACAACCAAAATAACTTAATTAGGGCTGAAACCAGACTAATTGCTCTCCTCAAAACAGAACATCCAAATAGTTTGAATGATTCTCTCAGTCTTAATTCATTGTTAATTTGATGGCATCCCCACCTGTTCTCCCCAGTTGATTACTTAAGCCTTGCAATTTGTGTTTGTATTCACCCTTGGGTCCATGGAATTGCCTATGGTGGGGCCATGATATCACACGGTATGCTTTTACTATGTGGATAGTGCTCTCCATGTCTCTCTTTTTTACTGCATGTTTGTAGACCTTTATTGAAATGTTTATGTTGTTACAGATGTAAAACTTTTCATGAAACGCCTGTTATTATAGCACCTGGCCGCTTGATAAAGCCGTTAATCGGCGAAACGGACGGGCCCACTGCAGCTGAAGCCGTTGCGACGTGCCCAGCGTCTCTTTAGCACTCTGTGCCACTGTTTTGGTGTTGGGCTCCTCCTGCGGAACGCCTCCCAGGACAACGTGTGTGGCTCGGGCTTCAAGACGCGGCGCTCTGTGCGCTTTGCTCCGGGCAATCGGCCCTTTGGGAGCGGGATTACAAATCAGGCATTTGCCTCAGCCTCTTATCTCTGACGGCTTGGATCGCGCCGGGAATTGCCCACCCGCTCATCGAACTGCCACGATCCTCATCCCCAGCGTTCCTTGTTTCCCCATTGAGCCACGTCACCTCTGCTCCTGGCACTCCGCCCTGGAACCACACCGCGCTTCACTGACTGGTATTTCAAGCCATCATTGTTGTTACTGCAAGCGCCTGGGGGCATTATTGTCACTGCCCCTTCACAGTGTGTACCTTGTGTTTTGTTCTCATTGTATTTGATTTTTTGCTAATTTGATATTGTGCAGTGTATTCTTGTGTACTCAATTTCTGGAGTGATGCAACCTACAATAGGCAAAATTGGCTCTTGCCCCCATTCTCGCCCAGGTATCTATTCCTGCTTTAGGATCTACAGAAGTGTAGTGTATTGGGAGTTAGTTCCAACACTGGAACATAGGGAGCAAGGTAGTTTAAGTGTTGAAAAACAGGTATTGTCACACACCCATCCGTGTCCTTTCCCCCAGTAAATAGGGGGATAAGGAAATCAGATGAAGGACTGCTGCTTCCCCCCCCTGCCGCCAACATCCACTGCCCGAGAAAGTTTTTTTAAAATGCTGTTTTGGCTCTTTGTTAGATTATATTTGAGCTAATAAAAGTAATTTATTTCTGCCCCAGGGGTATTTTCAAGTGCTAAGCTTCCACAATAATTACATCATTGAAGCCAGATTCCAGTCTATGCATAAAGCTGTCTCCACCACTGAGATAAATAGCAGAATATCATATACCGTATTTTTCGCACCATAAGGCGCACCTGCTGATAAGACGCACCCTGTTTTTGGAGGAGGAGAATAGGAAAAGGGAGCCCTGCTGGAGGCGCTGCGGCCTCTTCCTCCTTCCCTTCCCTCCCTCCCCTCCGGCCTCTTTTCCGGCGTACTTACAGCGCGGCCGGCGAGGCCTTCCTCCCCTTCCTCCTCGGCAAAGGCGCATCTTCCTGGCGTCAGGAAGATGCGCCTCTGTCTTCAGTGCTCCATGGGGACGTCAGGAAGATGCGCATTTGTCTTGGTCTCCGTGGGGGCCGCCCTCATGGCCCGACAACAGGCGCATCTTCCTGGCGTCAGGAAGATGCCTCTGCCGAGGAGGGAGGAAGGGAGGAAAGGCCTCGCTGGCTGCGCGCTGTAAGTATGCACTGCGAGAGAGGCTGGAGGGAGGAGCCCTGTGGAGCGCTGCCCTCTTCCTTCCTTCCTTCCCTCCCTCCCTCCGGCCTCTTTTCCGGCGTCGGGCGCGCGGCCGCGAGCCTTCCTCCCTTCCTCCTCCTCAGCAGGCGCATCTTCCCTGACGTCAGGAAGATGCGCCTCTGTCTTCCGACCACGGGCGGTCTCCATGGAGACCCGAAGACAAGGCGCATCTTCCTGACGTCAGGAAGATGCGCCTTTGTCTTTCGGTGCAGGGCGGTCTCCACGGAGACCGAAGACAAAGGCGCATCTTCCTGACGTCAGGGAGCCTGCGCCTCTGAGGGAGGAAGGGGAGGAAGGCCTTAGAAATGCGCCGGGAAAAGAGGGCCGGAGGGAGGGGGAAGAAGGAGGAAGAGGCAGCGCCTCTGCAGGGCTCCCTCCCTCCGGACCTCTCTTCCGTGCGTGCCTGGCGCGGCCTTGTGGCGAGGCCTTCCTCCCCCTTCCTCCTCCTCAGAGGCGCATCTTCCTGACGTCAGGAAGATGCGCCTCTGTCTTGGGTCTCCGTGGAGGCCGCCCTCGTGGAAAACTGCGTCTTATGGAGCGAAAAATACGGTAATCACACTGGAATGCCCAGAGAAACCCACAAACACACTTGCAGATTAATATTTTTGGAGCATGAGTAATTTGAAACCATGGATATTGAATCCAAGGATAAATGTCTCATGTTGTACCTACAAAATGACTCATACGTAGAACACTAGTTCTGCATTCGTAAAGAAAAAATGCAGCTGTGTCATATTTTTGCTTGCTTGGGCATAACAGGCTATAAGATTCCAAGGAAGAAAGTAGATTTGAAAATGAAAATACATATTTTAAAAAATTATACTTTTGCATTTAGCAAATTAAGCGTATGCTAATCAAATGCATACTTCGTAACTGATTAACAGATATGGTTAATCAACGTACATTACTTTGCATATATGATTTATAATCTGCCGGAGGAAGTGATAAGTCAGAAAAACAAACTTTGAGCCAACGTGGGAACTTTTCAACTTGACTTTGATAACTTCATTCCCTTTTTTCTTTAATTTGTAACGACATGTAAAAACCACAGGACTAATGTGCAAGGAATTTCAAGATGAAGCAATTATTTTGATGTCTAATGATATGTTTTAATCTGCTTTCACAGTTTTTAAATTGTTTAATCTTGTTTTAACTTTTGTATCCTGTGTATTTTAATGACGTGTATCATTGCAAGCCATTTTAACTAAACTGGAAAGTTGTTTTTGTTGTTGTTCAGGAGAAACCAAGAAAAATATGTTGTGTAGGGGAAAAAGATTGAATGAAGGAGACATGACATATTAAGGGCCCTTCCACACAGCCATTTAATCCCACAATATCTGCTTTGAACTGGGTTATCTGAGTCCACACTGCCATGTATTCCAGTTCAAAGCAGATAATGTGGGATTTTATTCAGCTGTATGGAAGGGGAAAGAAGGCCTCCCTGGCCAATTGTAAGGCACGTAAATAGACAGGACCTGAGCCATGCAAAGTTTTATAGGTGACTAGCTGTCCCGTGCACGCGTTGCTGTGCTATAGTCTGTGGCTAACCCCTTTTACCCACATGGTGTGTGTGTATATGTGTGTGCTGATGTTTGTGTGTATATGTGTATGTGTATATTGTGTGTATGTGTGTGCTGATGTTTGTGTGTATATGTGTATATGTTTGTGTGTATATGTTTGTGTATATTTTCTCTTTCTCTCTCTCTTTCTCTCTCTCTTTTATCTCTCTCTCTCTCTTTTCTCTCTCTCTCTTTCTTTCTCTCTTTCTCTTTCTCTCTGTCTTTCTCTCTCTCTTTGTCTCTCTCTCTCTTTCTCTCTCTCTCTCTCTCGTTCTCTCTCTCAGGGCCAGCGGTGGCGGTGGCGAGGGAGGGGGGCGGTCAGGGAGGAGGAGGCGACAGCGATGGCCCCCTCCCTCCCGCTACCGGTCCTGAGCATGGCGAGGGGGGGGAGGAGGAGGAGGCGGAGGAGGAGGGTCTGAGGAGGAGGGAGGGAGCCGTCGCCTCCTCCTCCCTGTCCGGCCCCCTCCCTCCCCTCTGTCGGCTTTCCCCCGCCTGTGCTGCCAAGGGCCCCGCTTCTTCCTCCTCTTCCTCCTGGGCTGCTCCTGGGCGAGCAGGTCCGTGTAATCGGGCCGCTGCGCTTTGACTGCCATGCGTGAACGTTCGAAACGTGCGCTGGCAGCGAAGAGGCAGGGATGCCAGGTATGTTGCCCAATTTTTGGGGCTTGTGTTTGGGGGTGTTGCGAGGTATCTAGGGTGGGGGTTTTTTTGGCCCTATAGGTACCTCGTGGTATGGTGGAATGTGTTGCTGATTTTCGTGCTTCTGAGGCTTATAGTTTAGCTGTCTATTTGCCGGGATGCACGGCGTGTCAATATATAGATAGATAGATAGATAGATAGATAGATAGATAGATATAGTAGGCATGGTTTCAAACCCAAAAATCGTGATTCTAAAATCAAATGGGGGGGGGGTTGATTAGTAATAGAAAGACTTACAAAAAAAATTCCAAAAATTTCTAAAATGTAACTTAATTACTAACGAAATTCGTTAGTAGTTCGTATGCCAACGCATGCGCATTCCAGATGGTTTTGGCCTACAACTCCCAGAAATCCTAACAGCTGGTAAATTGGCTGGGATTTCTGGGAGTTGTAGGCCAAAACTTGAATAAATCACACTGAATTCTAGATGGGACTCTCCAAATAGTAAGGAGTGAGGGAGGGAGGGAGGGGGTATTCTATTCTTGGAAGCAGCAAAAGAAAAGGAGGAGGAGCCCCCCCCCTTGGGGGGATTTGCTGCAGAATCTTCTCTATGAGCCCGGATTCTGCAGCAAATCCCAAAAAGAATATGTATGTGTGTGCACCCAGGCAGCAAACGCTGTGCCCGGGGTTTTGGCTTTTTGCGGGCTCATAGAGAAGAGCCTTTTGCAGTTTGAGGAGGGACCACAGTCAGAATACTTCGGTTTGAATTTTACCTCTTCTTATACCCATTGTTATTACTGCTGTATTATTGCATATGCATGGAATGTAGGTATATGACCAGTTGGATTACTTATAATATTAGGCACTTACAGTAGCATTCATTCTATTATACATTAGGTTGGTTTCTCACCCCAATACTCTTTGATGCTTTAGATCCTGGCAGGCAGGAGGCAGGGAAGCCTGGAAAAATGTAAACAGAGAGGTTTACTCAGAAGTAAATCCACAAGGAGGGCACTTCATCCAAAGTGCCCTCCTTTGCAGATTTACTTCTGAGTAAACCTCTCTGTTTATTTTTTCCAGGCTTCCAGCAAAAAGAAGGACAAGTTTAGGGCTTGCCTTGCCATAATACTTATTGGCAAGGGAGGCGGGAGGGTGGTGAGAGAGAAGGAGGGGTGCCCCCTTACGACCTAATAACGACACTTAAGAAAATCCTGGCCCCAGTTCTATAAAGAAAGTCCACTTCCTGGTTGGCGTTCCAGATGCGGAAATACTCAAAAGTAGCATTTCTTATGAATTTCTTACTTAATCATTTCATTTTCATAACTTTTTTTTCTCATGCCTAATAGATAGCCTGCACTTTGAATTGGGCCTAGAAGCCAAAAGGCAACCAGTGAAACTGCTTCAGGAGGGGAGTTGTATGCTCTCTATAACCTGCCCCCGTCAGCAGCCTAACTGCCCATCTTTGTACTAGTTGAAGCTTCTGAGCTGTCTTCAGAGGCTGCCTCATTTAGAGTGTATTGCAGTAATCCATATGAGATGAACCTAAGTCATTGTGGCCAGATCTTGCTTTTTGGGATAGAGTCGCATTTGGCACACAAGTTTTAATTGTACATAAGCCCTCCTGGCCACCGCTGACACCAGGAGGACTCCCAGACTGCGGAGTATGTTCTGTATGCTTTGAGATCTCTCTCTGCGTATGTGTCAGAGAGATGTAATGATGGGTGTTTTGTTCCCTTGCTTTGAAACTTTAGAAGAGATGGGTGTTAGAGGAGCTCAGAACCAGTTCTCTATCATGAAGAAATGTAGTTAGTTCTTTCTTATTGTAAATAAACCTTTTGTGATTTTTTTAAAAGATTGGACTTTCATATTTGCCTCCTAAGCTCTAAATTCTTTACAGCCACATCACACGGCACTTCACACTTACTTACTAGTGAGCTGGTGCTCAACTTTAAGTATCCTGTTTGATTTTTGGATTCTCTTCTATATTTTAGGATAGTTTTACCTAACAGTATGTAGCTGCTATCAGTGATCTGATTGTACAACTGCTATGGAATAGTGGCTTAATATGATCTGTCTCCATAGCCCTCAATCTCCATAGAAGGAGTGGGTTTTTACAGGCCCGGATTAACACCTTTTTGTGCCCTAGGCCACACTTTGGAATTACGCCCCCTTTAAGCCAACCTCTACCGCATGCCCCCTTCCCCTCCCCGGGAAAGGGCCGGGGGCCCTCCTTACCCTCCGGGCAGCAGAGCAGGAAGGCCAAGGCCACCAGGAGGCTCTGGCAGGCGCTTCCCATGGCCAGGCGGAAGGAGGAGTGTCCTGGGCAGCCGAGAACCAGGGACCGGGCTGGGCTGCCTCGAGGAAAGCATTTAAAAGGCCAGCCTCTGAAGCATGGAGGGAGAAGAAAGAACCAAAAAGACGGGAGTGGGGAGGACAAGGTGGAGGAGGGAGGGGGCAAGAGGAGGAGGAAGAAAAGGGGGTGGGGGTGATAGCAAGAGAAAACGGGGGAGGAAAAAAAGACACGCTGTCAAAGCGGCCGGTGGTGCCACCTTCCCCGCCCACGGGCCCCTCCTCTCTTTCTCTATCTCTGTCAGCGCCGCCAGGGAAACTGAGGCAACCGAAAAGGGACCCTTCCGAATGGCTATGAAGCCAGCCCACTCACCCACCCACCCGCCCGTTTTGGGGCAGAAAAAAGGCTATTTCTGGCTCCACAATGAAAGGGGGGAGAGGCAGAGGCGTGGAGAATCATGCACGAGGGAGCGGGGGGGCGCACCGGTCTCGCGCTTGCTCACTCTCTCGCTCACTTGCTTGCTCAGAAGGCAGGCTCCCCTTTTGCTCTTGCGGATGAGAAGGACCATGGGGAGGGAGGGAAACAGGCGCATGCAGAGTGGCCAGGGGCATCCCGGGGGGGGGGGGGCGTGCAGCTGAGTTGGGAAAGACCTCAGGGGCCAGCCACGGCATTTTTATTTGTTTCAACATACATTTTTTTTGGTCCGTGATTCTGCGCCCCCCTTGGCTTGCGCCCCTAGGCCATGGCCTAGGTTGGCCTTATGGGTAATCCGAGCCTGGGTTTTTAAAACTCAGGCACCTTTTAAAATCTACACCTTTGACTGCATTATTTTCAAAAGGGAATTTTTCAATAAAGCTTCCCAACATGAAGGACCATATAATTGCAGATGCTTCTTGGCATGTTTACAACATTCCTGCTAAGTTCAATGTTTTCGAGCTCTGGGCAAGAACATTCGTAGTGTCTCTCTTGTTTCGTAGAATTGGCCTGTGAAGAGAGCAGCCCTTGGCAACAGCAACCAAAAAGCCCCTGAAGCAGCTGAATAAATGGAGGTGTGTCAGGATGTTTATCCATATCCATAGCACACAGTCAGGAGTTCCTTAGGGAAACTTTGTAAAGGAAAGGACTGTCAGTAGCCAAACTTGTTCCACACTCCTAAATCTGTAACATTGGGTAGTGCATACATTGCAGTTCACAGAGCTAAGTTTACAATGGTAAAATAAATATCCCAAGGCATCTGTTTGTTAGTTCCCACAACCTCACTCATGACAAACAGTAGCAGCTGGTGGTTTCTAAGGACCCATCTACACAGCACCTAAAACACTTCTACACTGCCATATAAAATCCAGATTATCTACTTTGATAACACCTGGAGGGCTGAAGTTTGCCCATGCCTGGTGGAGATGCACCATTAAACAATGGAGTGACACCATGCATAGCTTTCTTTCAGATGGCATAATGGCTTGATGTTCTCACCGGCCTCAACGAAAAAGGAGAACTATGCACTGATTGCACAAGTGATGAAGTGTTGGGCTGTCTATCATTCCATAACAAAACAACTCGCCCTCATTCCCCACCTTCAGCTAAGGACCATGCTTACAGAGCCTCCTAGACAATGTGACTACTTGTGCAATTATTTCTGGTAATTTAATAGCACTTGCACAACCCTAAAGTGAATACCACCTTTGCATGACATCCCCAAAAAGTTGTCTAATGGCAAGAGCAGGTTTCATTCCATTATTTTTAATAAGTTAGGGTGGGAGGGGAGTGGTACAGGAAAGAACGCTGTAGCAAATTATCTGAAGTGAAGCAATGTAATGATCAATCTTCTAGCCCAGTGTTTCCCAACCAGTGTTCCGTGGCACACTAGTGTGCTGTGAGCAATCATCAGGTGTGCCGTGGAAAATTGGCACTCTCCCCCCTCCTAGCAGCCCCTTCACAGGTTTCCAAGAAACAAATTGAGCCTCTCCGCTTGGAAATGTTTTTTAAAAACTATTTTACTGGATTTTTTAGAGTTGCTTCCCCCAACACGGTTTATAACAGCTTCATGACATCTATAGTTGACTGGAAGCAAGTTTCACTCAGGGTGAAATTTCACAAAAGTCTGGAGAACAAGCTCTATGAGGAGCGGCTTAAATTGCTGGGCATGTTTAGCCTGAAGAAGAGAAGGCTGAGAGAAGACATGATAGCCATGTATAAATACGTGAGAGGAAGTCATATATATGTTGTGTTCATCAGAACAGGCCCAGGTTTCACACTGAGTGTATAAATACATTAAAAATGTATTAACTATATGTATTACTGTGTTAGAGTGTCATTTTGTGTCATTTTGGTTGGTGGTGTGCCCCAGGATTTTGTAAATGTAAAAAAATGTGCCATAGCTCAAAAAAGGTTGAAAAACACTGTTCTAGCCAACCAGAAGTCCAGATGAAAGGATAGCAGTAATTGGAAATATGGCTTAGGGCAGGGGTTCCCAAACTAAGACCCAAACGCCAGATGCGGCCCTCCAACCCTTTTACCCGCCCCATCATAAGTGTTAGACTTAACGTCACCCTAAGTTTGAAATGACTTGAAGGCACTCAACAACAACAACAACAACAACAACAACAATCCTAATTAACTTGACTATCTCATCTGCCAAAAGCTGGCCCACACTTCCCATTGAAATACTGGTAAGTTTATGTTGGTGAAAATTGTTCTTCATTTTAAATATTGTACTGTCCTGTCATGTTTATTGAACTTCAAATAAAATATGTGCAGTGTGCATAGGAATTCATTCATGTTTTTTTCAAGCTATAGTCTGGGCCCCCAAGAGTCTGAGGGACCGTGAACTGATCCAAACAGTGGGGGAGTGGTGAATCCTAGCTCAATAACAAAATTCATATTTTACATGTCAAACTTTCCAGTTTTAGTTCAGTATGAACTTTAAATGTGTGTCTTATATTTAATATCTGTTTTGTGTATTTTAATATGTATTTTCTAGAAAGATGCTTTAATATGTAGCTTTTATAAGAATGCATTCTAATATGTGGATTTGTAGTACTTTTACAATGTTTGTGTGTTTTAATCATTATATAACCCACCTTGAGCCATGAGGAGAGGTGGGTAAGGAATAAAATGATAATTAATATTATTCAGACTATTTTAAAGGATTGCATAGTATACCAAAGTACAACTTCTTTTCTGAGTGTACAGAGGACCATTGAATTTCAAAAGCAGACAATTCTAGGCTAAAGATACAAATAATTTTGCCTGGTTCAAGGCCATTATATACCCTCTCTATGTGTACATATATAAGACATCGGCAACAGTTTGAGGGATATCATCAGTAGTAACTGAAAGAGCTCTGCAATGATGATTACAGTGATATTGCAAGATCTCTATCTACTGTCGCCATAAAACACAATGCAATTTCAACATCTTGGCAAGATTCGATGTGAACTGTTCTGGCCGTTAGTGAAATCAGTACAGTGAGCCAAGATCGTTCTATGTGAGACAGTGTGCCATAAGAAGAAAGTGGCAATTATAACTTATATAAAGTTTAAATCACTGATTCTCAAAGTGATTTACCATCCCCTGGTGGGCGGTGAGGCGATCCAAGGGGGCGGTGGGAGGCTCAGGGGAATTTGGGGGGTGGCGAACCCCTTTAAGGGGGCAGTGAACAATTGGCCATTTAGGAGGGGTCGCGCGGCCCTCTTCTTTGGCCCCGCCCTGCCCCCTTTGCTTTGACCTGCATATTAGATATTTGGATTAGAATTCGTAAGAGTAGCAAAATTATTTATGAAGTAGCAATGAAAATATGGTTGGGGGTCACCACAACATGAGGAACCTTATTTAGTGGTCACAGCATTAGAAAGGTTGAGAACCACTGTATTAATGCAAATATATTTCTGTTTAATTGCTATTAATTTTTTAAAAAAATAATTTATAGGGGGGCAGTGAGTAATTTTTTTTCTGGAAAGGGGGCGGTAGGCCAAAAAAGTTTGGGAACAACTGGTTTAAATCAATGACGGGGGAGGCGGGGTTTGTGGTTTTTTCTTCCTGGCAAAAAATTTTTGGGGGAAAAAAGTCATTTGTTATTTGACAAACAAAAATAATCATAATATATCATTTTGCTTGTTATAAAAATATCATGTTTGATATATTAAACGTACAGTTTATTCAAAAGAAAACATACATATTGAGCATACTTTTTTACATTTTAGTTTGTTGCTACATCTTAAACTAAAAGGTTGCCAATATTAAGGAACACCTGAACCATTTGGAACCTCTTTGCTTTCACCAGTTCAAGGAGCAGACAAAAAGGAATCTCAAGGGGAAAAAAGAACCCCTCAATGTTAGTAAAAGAGATTAAATTATATTGATGGTGTCATGAAGGCAGACATTACACACTCCTATCCATAAATAGAACTGATAGAATACCCCAGAAGACAGGAGCAGAATTCAAAATGATCTGAATAGATTAGAGCAGTGTTTCCCAACCTTTTTTGAGCCGTGGCACATTTTTTACATTTACAAAATCCTGGGGCACACCACCAACCAAAATGACACAAAATGACACTCTAACACAGTAATACATATAGTTAATATGTTTTTAAATGTATTTATACACTCAGTGTGAAACCTGGGCCTGTTTCAATGAACACAACATAGTTATCCTGGCAGGAATGGCAGAAAGACACACACGAAGGTCTTGCTCAACAGCTGGGAATTATAGTTCTCCCGCAATCAAAGAACATTCTGAACTCCACCAATGATGGAAGGGAATCAAACTTCCCATGGAGAACTCCCATAACCAAGAGAAAATATTGTAAGAGTTTGGTGGGCATTGACTTTAGTTTTGGAGTTGTAGTTCACCTATATCCAGAGAGCACTGTGGAGGGGAGGGAGGAAGACGTGCGGTGAGCCTGCGCAGTAGCGCCCGCACGGGTCACGTCTTCCTCCCTCCCCCCTCCCACAGAAGCGGCAGCATGAGCAAAGCGCGGCAAAGCGAGCAGAGCGAGGCTGGAAAGAAGGGAGCCTGAGTGGAGAAAAAAAAGTGTTTGGCAGGAGGGGGAAGAAAGGGTATTGGAGGTTCCAATTTCCCATGGCACACCTGATGATCGCTCACGGCCAGGCATGTAGCCAGGGGGGGGAGCTAAGGGGGCTTCAGCCCCCCCCCCGAAATTCTCAGGGTGGTCCGCGAAAAGGCCTTACTGATACATTATTTAAACTGTTATGTTTATTCATATCATGATCTGATCACCATGCTCATTATATCCCACATTAATGGGGTTATTGGGATAACAATACAAAAGGTTTGCTAGGGTAGACCCTCTTCCACCCAGTCTCAGCCCCGAACCAAACTCAGCCCCCCGAATCAAAATCCTGGCTACGGCCCTGCTCACGGCACACTGGTTGGAAAACACTGGATTTGAGAGATGGGCCAAAACTAACAAAATGAAGTTCAACAGGGACAAGTGCAAGATACTTCACTTAGGCAGAAAAAATGAAATGCAAAGATAAAGAATGGGGTTGCCTGGCCCGACAGCAGTATGTGTGCAATGCACCAAGTACGTTTGCTAACCACGCTTTCCTGGAAGTGGCTGAAAGGTTACATTGCTTACAGAATAAATATGACCACTAGCAATAAGCAGTAGCCAGTCTCACTTCTTGCTATTTTGCACAGGATTATTAATTATTTTATAGTTAAAAGAAGCAGCAACAGAGTCATGTTCTGCTCTGTAATCCAATATCGTTCTCTAGAAGTTTAAAAGAAAGACTAAATATAGTTTACCTATATGTGAGCTAAGACCCACTCCCCTCCCATGTTGTAAAATACTAATTGCTCCATAAAAACCCGTGGCCATTACAAATCAGTATATTACAGTAAAAATGGGGCCTACAGACTAGTAGAGTGTGTGTGAAAATTGCTGCCTTAGCCACCTTAGTAAGTTTCATTACAGACCCTTACTACAAAGTATTGAGAGATATCTTAGTGCATTACCTTCCAGCACTGGACTTGGTAATTTGTCTTGGCAATTTTCAGTTGCTCAATTTGTTTAAAAGGCCACTCAGACACGCAATGCTCCTCAAAGGTGAGGCTCTTGAAATCTAGGAAGTTGGGTTCAATATTAGTAATGTTGAGCCACATCTTTGGCCACTTTAGCAAAGTTCGCTTCCTTATGGCCAGTGAAAATGTATTAAATGCAACACAGGTTGAGTTTCCCTATCAGAATGAAAATGTCTAACTATTTCAGGAACCTATGTGAACAATATTCAATTTTGGAGTATTTTAGATTTTGGAATTCCAGATAAGAGATGTTCAGCCTGTAGTATTGTTAGTTCCATTAACTTGCTGAGAACCAAAATGCCAGATACAAAAGCTATACCAATTATCTCCCCATACTCATTTTTTTAAAAAAATCCTCTTTTGCCACAACTTTGACTAAATCCAGTATTTAGATTACCCTATGAAAATGTCAACATTTACCTTATATTCAAAAAGTCTGTGTATTACATGTTCTTGTAGAGCTTCTTTCACATACACAGTGATGTATTTCTCCCACATATTTTCACTAAACTAGGTTCTTATTACAGATCTGTAATGATTTACAGTATTTCAAACTAATTTGACTGATTATGCTAATGTAAAGATATAAAAGAAATTGTGCTTGTTGATTACTTGCTACTGAATACTAAACATATGGTGCAGAAAGGAGAACTGAGAAAGGAGCAAGTAATGGAAGACTTCAGCTTGTAGTGCAAAAATAAATAAGCATCCGCGAGTCCAGTAGGACTTTGGTATTGTTCTTATGTGACTTGAATTTATGGCAGCCATGTCATGGGATTTTCCTGACAAGATTTATTCAAAGGGGCTTTGCCATTGGCCTTCTCTGAGGCCGATAGCATGTGCCCTGCCCAAGATCACCCAGTGGGTTTCCATCACTGAAAAAGGATTTGAACCCTGGTCTCCTAGAATACTAGTCCAACACCAAAACCACTACATCACACTGACTCACAGCAGGACTTACTCTCCCATCAGATGTACTATTAAGCTAGGATTGACTCTAGGTCATTATTATGTTATGAAAAAGCTGAAATTTGAATAAATGTGCATAGGTTCTCTGATGTTCCTCAGCCACCTAGTTATCATCTATAGAATGCTGGAAGGCATGAAACTGCCTTCCCAACCTCAAAGTCGCCATTAGTACACACTGCCCAGTACACTCACAGCTTACTTACTACAATATCTAGAATAGATATAGAATATTTGGAGCACTGAGACCATTTTCCATACAGCACCATGTTGCCCAATGACATCTGTTGGCTGTAAGAGCATCTAAGCATTTACCTGTATTTCCTTAAATAATCGTCACCTTTACATAACAGCCACATCTCCATTTTGGGGGTAGCAAAATTGGTTGTGTATTCCTCCCATAATAGTCACACCTTTAGTGCACCCGTCCCTTGGAGCTATGGGGCTTGCCTTGGCAAGGCAAGCCTATGTAGCGGCAGAAGAGAAAGGTTGGTGAGCTGGTGAGTTTGCCCACCCTTTCCCTGCAAGCTACAGGTCTTGCCTTGTCAACTCAACCCACTCATCTCTTTCCTCTGAAATATGGGGCTTTCCATGCCTCTGTAGCTGTGAATGGGGAAAGGCAGGCAAGCAGGCAAATTCACCTACCCATCCATTGTCCCCTATGAACTATTTATTTATTTATTTATTAGATGTATTGGCCGCCACTCCCAGCCGGCTCGGGGTGGCTTACATCAAGTGCCACAATAAAATAATAAATCTACAACAGCAATAAAACCACAAGAATAAAACAATTCCTAAGAGATAACACAATTCCTAAGAGATAGGACATTACAACTCAAAGGCCTGCCGGAATAGGACCTACTTGCAGGCCTTCCGAAAGGCCAGAAGATTACGCAAGGCCCAAACCTCCGGGGCAGGGCCGTAGCCAGGATTTTGTTTCGGAGGGGGCTGAGTTTGGTTCGGGGGGGGGGGGCTGAGACTGGGTGGAAGAGGGTCTACCCTAGCAAACCTTTTGTATTGTTATCCCAATAACCCTGAGAATTTCGGGGGGGGCTGAAGCCCCCTTAGCCCCCCCAGCTACATGCCTGCTCCGGGGGTAGTGCATTCCAGAGAACTGGGGCGATGATGGAGAACACCCTTCTCCATGTTGAAGTTAGGTGGTATTGTTTAACATTGGGCACAGCTAGAAGATTCCACTCTTCAGATCTAAGTGTTCTCATGGGACAGTATGGGGTTAGGCGGTCCCTCAGGTACACTGGCCCCAGACCATACAAAGCAAATAGATTGGGGCTGTATTACAACAGAAATAATGGATAAACGCAACACCACAATATAATGAATTACACATAATGGTCTAGAATGAACTTATAATTTTGATTTCTGATACACTAGACCATTGTGTCCTTTTGATTGTGATAAAAATATCTGTGTAATTCATTATATTGTGGTGTTGCGTTTATCCATTCTCCCAGACCATACAAAGCCTTGAAAGTCAAGACTAGCACTTTGAAGGTAATCCGGTACTCAATAGGAAGCCAGTGCAGTTCCCGCAAACTATGAAGTTTGCCATGCAAAGATATGTCCCTGTAGTTGTGGAGGGGAGGTGGGGTAAGCCCGATAGCTCCAACAGAAGAAAGAAGATGTGTAGGAGAGAGCAACTTCACTCCCCCACACACCTGCTCCCTTTGCAGTTACAGGGCGTCCCTCAGCTACAAGTCCAGGTATGCCCCATAGCTGCATTTTTTCATGGTGTAATAGTCACCACCACATAATAGTCGCACCCCCTTTTTAAAAAACAAAAGTACAACAATTATGCGGTGAAATGCATGTAATGTGAACTATGAAGTAACGATCATATGCAATTTCATTGCAAGTTCCCCACTGGGCCAGCCCTACCATTAGACAGCAGATGGAAGGGATGGAAGTGGCCATTCCTAGCCATTCACTTGGTGGGAGCAAAGCTATGGACGTCACATAGCACTTCCTGTAGCTGTTAAACTAGTGTGCTGCCTTCAGGAGTCATGGGAGATTCTGCTCCATCATCTGGGTAGGGATAAGATGCAACCGCAGGTCCTGATGGCATCTACAGTATATGTGGATGGAGGAGTGCATATTGTTCTTCATCTGAGGTAGCAGGCTGCTTAGTTCCTTTCCATATTAATATATTGAATATGAGAGATTCAGTACAAGCTGAAAGGGGTCCAATTTTTGTGTAGTTAAAACATATAGATTAATTTGTTGACATCAACACTTCCAGTTCCACAATCTCCAACATCTTCCTTATTTGTTCATCTCTTTTTCATCTGTAATAATAGCTCCTTGTACAGCTTTTCAGTGATGCTTGATGATGCAATGAAGACTACAGCTCAGATGAACATAGAGTGAAGAAATGTTCTTCTCTGTTAATCGGTAACAAATTGTCTTCAGTACACAGAAAGTATTAGTTAATATGTAAGCAATTAATAGTAATTATGGGGCGACTTCTGAACCAACACACGAGCTCTTTTGTGCATGTAGTAATTGCAGTATGAGATATGATTCCATTACTGTGTTGTAACATATAGATTGTAACTAATGAGTTATTCCTCCCCGACAATCTGGAGACATGCAGGCAAGCGCATCTGCAATCCCAGGACAGAAGCTATCAGCAGAAAACAGAATAGCTGAATAGAAAAACACTATATCCCTTTACTGGCAGCATTAGGTACAGTCATAGCAACTTCCCCAAATGCATTTCTCCTTGGATGGGTTCATACATTATTCTAGCATTTCACTTTACTTCAGATGAAGTTCAAATGGATCTAAAGACAGTAAATAAGTGGCATACTGCCTTTTCAAGCTTGCATAATGTGAATAAAAGCAATTGGCTCTATGTCAGGGGTTGGCAACCTATGACCCGTGGGCCGCATCCGGCCCCCCGGGCAGTTCTGTCCGGCCTGCCTAAGGGCTCTGGTAGGCGGGCCCCGGCAGGCAGGCCAGCGTGCAATGGAGGGGAAGGGAGGGAGGGAAGAGGAGGAGCCCAGGAGCAAGCGGCGCCGCAGAACATGGCATCGCTGTCCTCCGCCCCTTCCCTTCCTCCACTCCGAACAGCTGGTGAGTGTGAGGGTTTTGCCCATGCGCACTCACGCCAGGTGCGCCCAGCCCTCCTCTGCAGGACTTTTCCTAGGCACGCTGAGAGAGGACGATACCACAATCTCTCTCAGCGTGGCTAGGAAAAGTCCTGCGTGCCTGAAAAAAGAGGGGTGGGCGCGCCTGGCATGAGTGCTCATGGGCAAAACCCTCACACTCGCCAGCTGTTCAGACAGGCTCCTCCTCGCCCCCTCCTTTCCCCTTCCCCCATCCCCAAGTCGACTGGGGAGGTGTCTATGGACACCTTGGAGGTGTCGATGGACTACACCGGCTCTTCAGCTTAGAAATGGAGATGAGCACCAACCCTCAGAGTTGGACACGAATAGACTTAATGTCAGGGGGAAACCTTTACCTATTCTCAGAATGTCACAGCATGATTCTTCAAAGAGGATATTTTTATACTTTTAGGGGGGAAAGGTAAATATGCTTGAACAAATATTGCATATGAAACAAAATATACACTACCTCCCTCAAATACATTAGTTATTAGAAATGGGCTACATTTTAGTTCTAAACATTGCATGGTCTTATTTTTTAGTTATGCAAATCTTGTATGTATGTTGATTTCTGACTGCAAAATTCATTAGCATTGGATCTGCTTGTATGCATTTCTGAATCCAGTAAATTTCTCATCCATACACAGTACAAGGTGGGAGGATGCACTTTGGGCAGGTTTGTACTGGGTCTTTGCATATAATAGGGCTGCTTTTCTTTGATCTAACTTATTTGGAAATCCAAAATTGGCAGCTATACTGAAGCCTAATTATATTTTTTTATCAGACAGAAATCAAAAACAGAGAAGGTGTGAAAGTATGGTGTATTCAAGTAGCTTATATACTAAATTCATTAGCAAACCAAATAGTTCAGTTACTTCAGAAAAACATGTTTCTGATATAATTGTTTTGACATGATTTGCTGAGGATGGTCACATTACTAAAAATGTTGGCACAATGGAAGCACTTACAAAAGCAAGATATATTGATCAGTTAACATCATTTGTAGAAATTAAGCACAGAGTATGAAAGCACCAATATTTGTATACTTATATTGCTATTACTATTATTATCATATTTATTTATATCCTGCTTTCCTCTCTTAAAAGAGGCTCAAGCAGCTTCTTCTTTTTGTCATTGAGCCCGCTACCACCACTTGAGCCTATGCTCAGATCAGAGATATAGATGCACCAATGAACCCACATTTATTTCTGATTGGTGTGCAAAGTCAGGGACCTCTGAGTTACAGGATAAATATGTCAATGACATATCAGGTACTGAGCAGTCATCAAAGGAAGGAAGGAGTAAAATAGGAACATGTTACATATATGTGTTGGATTTCATCCCTGACTGCACATGTCTCAAGTCCTCAATGAGTAGTTGGCCTAGATAGATTAGAGTGAGGGATTCCTTCCCCAAATTCCTTATGCATGTCTAACTTTAGAAGGGGCTTAGAAGGCTCAAAGGGGGGGGGGGTTGTCTTGCTCATCCTGCATTCCACTATCTCCTCTCCCTTTGAATACTTAGGAATGTGATCTCTTCATGGAAGATGTAATTTCCTCTTTAAAGGTATTTTTACTGCCCTGGGCTGGCCATGTGGCTTGTCTCCGTTTTCTGGGTCTCTTCTTCCTTTGTTCTGCTAGAGGGGGGGGGGGGCATCTTGCCATTCGCCAGGCAAGATGTAGTAGATATGGCTATTTTGTTATTTTTCCTTTTGCTTTCCCTTAGAACAGTGATTTTCAACCAGTGTGCCGTGGAACACTAGTGTGCCATGAGAGATCATCAGGTGTGCCGTGGGGAATTATTTTTGAACTTCATTCATATATAAACTATAAGGCGCATCTGTCCCTTTAAGAAATTGAACCATAGCACTCTCGCATCACCTAAGAAGTGACGCGAGTGCTGCTATGGTCGCGCCATCTTAGATTCGCTCAGATGCGGCTAAGTAAACAAAGTTAGAGTTAGTGCTGCAGCTGTGCGTCAAGTGACAGTGGCAATTTGGGATCACAGAAAGACAAGCGAGTGATGGAGAAGTTTTTGAGAAGGGACTTTAAAGGAGCAAGAGGAACTCATTGAACTGAAACAAGATTGTAGTTTAAAGGTAAAATTTGCTGATCTTCCTTTGGACAGTTTTTGGTTATCTGTTGCCAGGGAGTTCCCCATTCTGGCCAACAAAGCTATTTTGACATTGCTCCCGTTTTCAACCACATATCTGTGTGAGATGAGCTTCTCAAGCCTGACTGCGATAAAAACTAAAAACAGAGAAAGACTAACAGCTGTTGAGCAAGAGCTTCGTGTGTGTCTTTCTACCATTCCTGCCAGGATATCTATTTTGTGTTCATTGAAACAGGCCCAGGTTTCACACTAAGTGAGTGTATAAATACATTTAAAAACGTATTAACTATATGTATTACTGTGTTAGAGTGTCATTTTGTGTCATATTGGTTGGTGGTGTGCCCCAGGATTTTGTAAATGTAAAAAATGTGCCGCGGCTCAAAAAAGGTTGAAAATCACTGCCTTAGAAGATAGCTCAGTGAAGCTAGTCAGCTCCAATAATGTTTCCTATCCAGAATTATGGCACATATAATTTCTTTTGTCTTTAATAAACATATTATTTTTAGAACCTATGAAGTTGTGGATCTGCAATCCTGATCCATCCTGTTGAATGGAAACCAATCCCCGTAAGCTTCTGCTGGTAATGAACTGTGCTTCTGGCACTCTGCTATATTTTTTGTGGAATCACCCCAAATGAGGGTTATTTTTGAGCCTAACAGCTCTTGTTTCCCAATGATACATGCCATAATGATGTGTCTGCACACTGGTCAGCAGTCAACACCATTTGATATTGCAGCCACTGCTGGCTATAGCCTGATCACAGTGTTGTGGTATCTGTGTCACCTGTATTATCAGGGATGCCCTCGACATTCATAGGGAACGGAGAAATAGATATCTCAGGAAAGTGGGGAAAACACCAATATCTCCAAACAGCCTCTTCCAAGTCTACAAACTAGCAAGTGAGATTTCCACTATTGTGCCTTCTGGAAGCCTTAGAGATAAGAGCAGCAATAAGCAGAGGAGCCACCAACCCCCATCCCTGAAGTCTACAAAACAGTAGACTTGGAGAAGGACGATGACGCAGATCATTGTTGCCCCATCCCCTAAAGCCACGGGAAACAGAACAGCGACAATCTAAGGCTCCATCTATACGGCCGTTTAATCCAGTTTGAAGCAGATAATCTGTATTTTGAAACTGGATTATACAGCAATCACCTCCCCTCAAAGTCTACAAAACAGTAGACTTTCGGGGGCAGGTTAGCAACACAGATGGTTGCTGTTGTGCTCCTTGAAACCGAAAGGATCAGAGCTGCGATGATCTGAGTCATCAACCCACTCACCTCCCCTACCCCTGAAAAATGTGAAGGATCAGATTTTAAGGGGGTAGCACAAATTGTTGTTGCCCTCTGAAGCCAGTGATGGCTGTTGTCAAATGTCCTTCCTAAATGCTCTTTCCCCAGTCTACTTCCTTGACATACTGCATTGTGAGCGCTGAGATCCATTCACCTAGCCATCCGTGCATAAGGAGGGTGACATTTCAACCCAGGCCCTATCAAGTCACATCAGGGGCCGGGGTTGCGATGGAAACTTCATTCTCCTTGCCCTACAGTCTCTAACCAAATGAACCTTTTTCAGTCTGGTAAAATAGATTCGGGGAGGATCAGGCCAGGAGTAGCTAGTTACCCATATGTAACGAAGAGGATAATATAAAATTCCTCCATTATTCTGAACAGAAGTATTATTTCATACACAAAGTGTCATGTTTTCTGCATGGCCAGAAATGCCATGGGTGTATTTTGTGCAGAATAAGACCTGAACACTGAAGATTCTCATTATCTCTGAATTTTCTGCTTCGGGTGCTACCAATGTTCAAAAAACGTGTTTTTTAACCATTGTTCAAATGTTTTCCAGTTTCTTTGCTTCCCTGATTCAAATATCATTTGTATTTTGTCAGTTGTAGTTGTATACATAAGTGATTTCACAAATTACTCAAGAGACATACCCTCTCCCCCAACTTGAAAAACTCAGTGAGGTCAACTGTACCTCTCCAAGGCAAAATTGTTTATTTTCACATAGCGAAAGAGCTTGAAAACATGCTTGCATACATGGTTTATATCTTTTTAAAGGTGATTTATGTACTCAGGATACCCAAGCACAGTGGCCGCAAGAAAGGGATTGCAAGCCCCAAAAGACATGTAATTATTTCAGAGGATTTTCACACCTACAGCAATTAAAAGAACAGACAGAATTTAGCTTATGAAACATATCAACATCAAAGTAAGCTGAAATTGTGCAACTGATATCAATGACTTAGTACAGCATATTCAGATGAGGTGGAAAGAATATATCAATGAGATAGGGACAAACTTAATCTGGGGTTGGCTTCCAGCCAGAAATTATGAGTTATGATGGTAAGATTTTAACAAGGGGTTGAATATAGTTAAATGAAGACAGAGGAGTGATACTAATAAAGATATGATTAAATCGTCTCTATCGCCTACCACAAAATAAGTACGTTCACAAGTAGGGCGGGTGGAATGATAAATGGCATGCTTAATGGTCGGTTTACCTATATTCCAGGAGAGGAAACAAGGAATACTGGTGTGGCCGAACTTTCCTATCCTCCATTGCAGCTATGGCCTGATGCCGGGTACTAAGTTATGTCCTGATGCAGAATGTAGCCACTACGGCTGGTTGATCCATAAAAAAATTGTTTCTAAATTCAGGGGGGAGAGCCGCTGTTGTTTCTAAATAGAAAATGTTCTGAATTTTTGGGGGGAAATTTCAAAATTCATTCGTATTTAATTACGAAATTCGTTATTATTTTGTTATTGGTGCCATGCATGCGCAGTGCGCAAGGGATGCCCGCCTCCATGCCTCCTCGCCAGCCCAGAATCAACCCGCGATATCTCTAATGCAGGCTGATTCTCAGCTGGCGAGGAGGGATGAAGTGCATGCCCTCCACGCCCCCTCGCCAGCTGAGAACCAACGTGGGTTAAAGGTAAGAACGGGCGGAAATAAAAACGACATAATAACACGCCCTTTATGGAAATGGCAGACCCGGTTTCGATTTAGAAATGTCACTTCCAGGTTGCTAGCTGAGGGTCGAATTAGGGTCTAAATTGATTTTAATACTAAAAAATAACAGTTTTCTAAGGATAACGACCGGAGATATCCACCCCTAGTAGCCACAGTTTAAATCAATACAATCAATATAAAATTACAGTAAAATAAAATCATTTCAGATGCAGGGCAATGAGTGGGCCGCATGTACAGATTAGAATAGAAAGATAAAAACAGGAAGGCGAGATAGCTGTGAGGCAAATTATTTGCGAAGGAGAAAGCTCTTTCAAAGGGAGGACATATTTTATTTATTTATTTATTATTTCAATTTCTATAACGTCCTTTCCAAATTGGCTCAGGACGGTTTACAGCGTATCGAACTACAACAAAGAAGCACAAGAACAATAAAATATAAAACAGTTTAGACAATAGTCAGCTATAACCAAGAGTGATTAAAGGTTAAATGTCTGCCGGAACAGTGCCATTTTGCAAGCTTTCTGGAAAGCCGGCAGTTCGCTAACTGCTTGAACTTTAGGCGGCAGACTGTTCCACAGGAATAGTGCTGCCACAGAGAAAGCTCTCTGTCTAGTTGATGACAAGTGGATGGTTCGCAGGGAAGAAATCTGCAAGAGGTTGAGATCCTCAGATCGAAGAGATCTCTGAGGAACATATGGGAGTAGACGGTCCTTCAAGTACACTGGCCCCAGACCATGCAAGGTCTTAAAGGTCAAGACCAACACTTTGAAGATGATCCGGTTGTCACACCTCAAAGGCCTCAGGCATCACTTTTGCTTGAGTACAGTTTTAACCAAAGGCCTCAGGCATCGCTTTTGCTTGAGCAGAGTTTCAGTCAAGGAAACCAGAGTGCATGTTCCAAATCAACTTGCTTAGCTGTCAACCCTTGCTCGGGCCTCCCATGCCATTCCCGTGAGAAAGACCAGAGATGTAAGAACAACATAGGTTACAAGGGCGTATCATCCTAACTCCCTGATAACGAAAGAGGGCTGAAGGAGCTGAGAAGTCGACTCCTCTCACCCCAGATGTTTCTTGCTAACGAGCATTGCATTCTTAGAGGACTGAGTTCACAAAACATTCAGGAGGCCATCAATCTTAGAGGTTGACGTGTGATGCAACTTTGGAATAGTATAATTGCTCTGGGCAGAGACTAAGTCTTCATCTTGTACCAACATCGCACTTGGGAGAAGATCCTGCAAGTAAGGCCTGCCGGCCTTTACAAGCCTTGCTGGTCAGCCTGCTCCGGGCTGACTAGATCCTTGTTCCAGTTCATCGCCGAAGCTTTGGGTGCGATTCCTGAAAGACCTTGCCAGCTATTGAATTCTTTGCTTTGAATCCTGAAAGTCATTTCTAGCTTTTGAATGCTTTGCTTTTGGATCCTGAAGGATTATTGCAGTTATTGGACTCTTTGCTTTTGGATCAAACACCCCTGCCTTATTGCTACGGCAGGAGTTCCTTTTGAAAGACTCTTTTACCTTTTGAACTCCTTGCATTTTAATCAACACATCCCAGCCTCACTTGCTTCGGCTGGGATTCCAAGAGACTTTGCATCTGGCTTGAGTTCTTGTTTGCCGCTTGTGCTCCTTTTACTGCGGAGCACCCACGCCTTGCTGAATCCTGTTTGTTGCTAGTTGGGGCACTATAAAGATTGCCTCCAACCCTTCTTTCCTATACTTACCTATTATCAATAAAACCCATTGTACCTCAGCTGCTGTGTGGTTTATCCAGGGGGGTCAGGTTGCCAAGGCCTCAGAGGGCGATACCGGTGCTCAATTGGCAACCAGTGCAGATGCTGCAGAGTTGGAGTGATATGAGCCCTGGCCGGCACTCCAGCCAGGAGTCTCGCTGCCGCGTTCTGCACCAGTTTAAGCTTCTGGATTGCCGACAAAGGAAGACCGATGTAAAGTGCATTACAGTAGTCCAACCTCGAGATGACAGTCGCATGGATCACCGTGGCTAGGTCATTTCCGGTGAGATAGGGTGCCAGCCGCCTAGCTTGCCACAGATGAAAGAACGCAGGAAGGAAAGGACATTCGTATAAAAGGTGGGGGAGGGTGTATACTCAAAGCAGATATTGAGGGTGAATGGTGGCATAAGATTATATGATTAATCTTCGAAGGCACAGCAGAAGAGCCTTAGACCTTATTGGTAAATATGGCAAGGAGAGTGAGATAGCAGAACTTGTCTGTAGCCATCTTTTCAAAGAGGGCAAGAGTGTCCGTAACTAAAACCCATGATGTCTATATGTTACTCTACATTACCAGAGGTAGGATGCTTTTTGGTGTACCAGTTCCTGAGGAACTAGAGGGGAACTAGTGAACTCGGGTCCTTCCTTTGTATTTCTCATTGGAACATCTGGTTGACTACTATGGAAAGAGAATACTTGGATAGATAAGCCTTTGGCTTGATCCACCATGGCTCTTCCTGTCATTAGCATGATGCTGTTTTCATAATGGCATTTTAATGACTCAGCAGATTAAGCAAAATATTGCATTGCTATTACTTATCAGCTGAAATCATCACTTCTGCCTGTGTCTTGCTTCCATGCTGTTCAGCTACTGATCTCAATAAAGCGCTTCCTGTGCAGGGCATAACGTTGTAATTAGCTCCATTTAAAGGTGTCTTTTCCAAGAACACAGTTGAAGATTGAGATACTGCCAAGAGAAAAGAGTTTTGCAACTCAGTCCAGATGGCAAGTTAGAAAAATGTTGTAAGGTACAGTAGCTCAGATTCAAAATCAATGTTTACACAGCATATAGTTAGTGGAATTCACTACCATAAAATATAGTTTTGTGTGTCATTTTAAATGGCTTTAAAGGGGGCCTGAATACAATCATAGAGGATAAGGCCATCTAGGGCTGCTAGTCAGAATAGGTGCATATTTTGACCAGTGATAAAAGTATAATTGCCTTGCAGATTTAATGTTTCAAAAGTCTTTCCTCGGATGAGATTCAGACATGGCTTGGAGCTAAAACTGACAGGGGTTTGAACTGACACAGCAGGGTTTAGAGCTGATAAGAATCAAGATTTTGGAGTTGAGAAGGGAGAATTACCTAGACTATTGATGGCTATTATATTTCATAGTGTTTAATAAGCCTATTTCTGTTGTCATTTTAAACCTGACCATGGCTCTCTATCAAGGCAGAACTGGAGTCAGACCTTGCAGACAAAAACTAAAGAACTCACAACCACCTCCAGATTTAGAAGGGATCACCCTGAGGCCCAGTAAACTGATCCAGAAAGGGAATCACTAGGAAAACAAGAGCAGGATGAATTGTAGGATTCCTAGTGGTTAGAATTATGGGACCACCCTAGGTAAAGAGATCTGTCACATACATTTGATGTCAAGGGTTGGGATCTAAGACAATCTGACCTGTAGTCTTCTGAAATGACCTATTTGTTTAAAAGAAAGCCCCCCCCCCAATGGTCTTGAATGGACAGCTGGCAAGATTTTGACATTAGAGATGTGTTGTGAGGAACCAAAATACCTGAAAAAGTACGGTGAAAGTTTAAAGGAAAGTGGAATCCCTTAAGTTAAAAGACTGAGGTTAAGAATATAGTGAGAATACACTTGATCTTAGTCAAATCGAAATGGACATTAAGTAATTGGAATGATTTTATATATAATCAAGTGTTGTTAGACATTATGGAAATTATGACTAAGCAAAAAACAAGAACGGCCAAACAAAAGGACATTACAAATAGATGGAAAGTGAATTTCAACTGGGTGAAAATTAGAGGAGCCAACGATCACATCAAAGAAAAAATACAGTGGCTGGATCTGCAAGATTATTAGAAATATACGGTGGTTGAGGTGGGAGGGAGAGGGAGGGAAAATTCATATCTGATAGAAATCCTGATCTCAGTAAGATAATTTCTAAGATAAAAATTGTGGTTCAGTAGGAAATCACTAATGTACCATGTTTCTTCAATTTTAGGGACCTCATCGAATGGGCAGGAGAGAAATGTGGGACAGTGTGGAAAGCTACTTATTCTGTTCCCTTCCATCCAGGTCCATCTACTGCAATCCCACATCCTTTCCTCCTTCTGGTCTGTCTTTCTCCCATGTTTCTGCATTTTGAGCTACCGCCCAACCCCTTCAGAGGCATTCTGGGTTCTATGTCTCCACGTTGATGAGCTCCATAGGACTATTTCAGCAACAAGTAGAAGACGCAGAGAAGACTGAGTCTCATAAGGTCCCAATAATCACTTTTGTCCTAGATAAACATCTCTAAAATGGTGTCTTATAATTGCAGTTGTATCTTATCTAATTTTGTGGTGATTGTACTGAAATTAAGGTATGCCTTGCAATTGATGGCCTCTTTCAATCGAAGAAATATGGTTATAAAGAAACACATGATAAGATGAAGCAGAAGCATGAATTAAATAGGAGATATTTAATTGTGTTTTTAACGTTAAGTGTTAATTTGTATATGATGTGATTGTGTTGATAACTGTTGATATGTTTATCTTGGGCAGTTCATGCCATTGTATACCGTCTCGAGTCACCTTCGGGCTGAGAGGGGCGGTATAGACGCAAAGCAAATAAATAAATAAATAAGGGAATTGTGAATGAGCAGACAATTGTGACTATCAATAGACAACCCAGAGCTCATGGAGGTGGTCCTGGAAGCAACCTGAATGCAGCCATGTTAGTGGAAACTTCGTAGAGTGGCATACAAGACAGTTGACAGAAATGAACATGCTCCAAGTGGCAGATTTCAAAGGCAATCAAGGTGCAGTGTCTACAAACAGCAGTAATGGTGCAGCAATTGCGACCGTTTTGGCATCAGCTTTTGAATGGAACCCTTATGGCTTTGCGGAATGTGTTGTAACTACTGCAAGTATGAATTGCAAAGGGAAAGACTAAACTGACAACCATGGCAAGAGACAAAATAGTGATTCCAAAGAGGAAGAAAAGAGTGAGGATGAAAGCAGGGAGAAAAACAGTGAAGGGAATGTCTGCAGGATCCAACCATATAAAAGTAGTATCCATGTACCACTGAGACAGTCACCAAATGCACACCATTGGCCACCAGTATCCCAAGACCATCTCCATAGACAGACCTCTTCTTTCTTGCCACATTTAGCACATGGGTGAGCCTTAAGTGCATCCTAATGAAATGTTTAAATGTAAGGAAACATTCCCGAGGCAATCAGTGGTAGTGAGAGGCATAGCTGTGACCCACAGTATCATCAGCAGGGTTGGAGTTAGCTAACATGATATTGAGAAAACCCTTGGAAATTTCTTTCGTTTGTAGCATGTCTATGTGAGTTTTCCCGTTTTACTCGCCTTCCTTTCTAACCTCAAGTAGAACTGATGATGCCAGATGTTTGCAACAGTGTTTGTAACTTTGTTAAAAGGCTTATTGCAAAAAGACAAAGACATTTCAAATTATTAAGAAGTCTTGCGCACAATTTTCCAGAGTGTGTATGCAATGTTGCTTTATTTGAGTTGATTATATCAAAACATAAAGTATGATTTGTGGGCTGGTAAGGAATGACTCTTATAGAATTGTAAGTAGTGGAATTCAAGTTGCACAAAGAGATACTTACATTTATCTTTTATATCAAACACATCTTTTTCTTTTTTTTATCTATGAGTTTTTATTCTAGATTGAGCATCCCTTATCCAAAATCCTTAGAATTAGAAGTCTTTCATATTTCTGATATTTTTAAATATATATATATATATACAGAAGGATTTTTTTAAAGATGGGAACCAAACCTAAACGCTACATTCATTTTTGTTTCATATACATCTTGCACTTATCACCTGAAGGTAATTTCACAAAAGTGTCACTAGCTCCATGTGGATAATTTTGCATTTTTGAACTCCAGATAAGAGATACTCAATCTGTACAAGTTTGGGGTTTGTTATTTTTCAAATACAATAAAAAAGCCAATTCTTAAAGAAAAAAAAAACAAAGACAAACAAGAAAAAAAACAGTAAGTTAGAATAGAGTGAAATATAAACAAAAAGAAATGTGGCTTCCAGCATTTCTCTATAAAAACACATCATCCACTTCTTTCCGTAACCAAATCTTACTATTATAAGGAGTTTCCAATCTTTGAGAGATGTCACTAATGATTTCTGCCTAATCCAACCAGACACCTTTTCATGTCTTCTATTTCAACAACCATTCTTCTATAGTAGAATAATGTTCAATCCTTCCATCTTCCTACATACAACAGTCTTGCTGCTGTGGTCACATATTGAAATAGTCTTCCATGTGTCTTTTCCAGCTGTTCATCCATACATTCAAAAAGAAACGGTTTGACTGTATTGCATCAAAGTGTGTTCTTGAATGCAGAACTTCTTAGCTTTTTCACATGCCCACCACATATGATAAAAATGCCCTCTTAACAAGAGTTTATACATTTTACCAAATACATGTACATCATCTGTACATAACTGAAATCCAAACTCTGACTTATTTTGCTCGAAACCACACTTTGTCCATCTAAAATCACTCAAATAACTATTTAAGAAAAACATTGCAAACTGTCTCCTTCTAAAAGTAACTTCCCTTTCGATGTATTTGGTAGCTATCCAAGAGAGCTTGATACATTAACTATATGTATCTGTTGTTTCTATTCTATAATGAGTTTCTTGTGCTGAGACCCACAAAGGTATTTTTTTGGCAAACCCGGGTTTATATTTATTTATTAAGGCATGCCTTAACCCAGTCCCCCTCTTTCTTTTGCATCTTGAAGCTCTTTATATTTGACTTTTGGTTTTATTTCCTTGTCATATAAACTTAGATCAGTGGTTCCCAATCTGTGGTCCATGGATCACCAGTGGTCCGCAAGAACAAAAATATGATCCGCGACCTCACCATTACTACACCATTGCAATGAGAGCGACTGGTCTCACAAAACCCTCTTATATTGCCGAGGCTTATTAAATATGGTTTTCTGTGGTTGAAAAGATGGCAACTACTGTATCAGAAACTAGAGCTGATGTGGTCTATCCAATACAATTTTCTGAATCAGCACCTCAAATAAAAATAAATCTAAAATTGACCAAAAACTGATATGTAACCCTTTTGGTACTAATGTTGGAAAGTGGTCCCTGGTCAAAAAAAGTTTGGGAACCACTGACTTAGATCCACCTGCCATTGCTTAGATGGTACATTCATTGTCAAAACTGGTGCTTTCGAGAATAAAAACATAGGTCTAGGCAACATATTCATTTTTATCACAAAGATTCTTTCCAACTTTGACAAGTTACGTTTCTTGTGTTGGGACATTTCATTCTTAATTTCATTGCGCATCTTAATCTTGTTTTTCTGAAGCAGTATACAATTCATATTTGTCATAATGATACCTAAGTGTTTTACTTACTTCTCCATTTTAAAACCTCTCTTGTCCATCAATTCTGTTTTATCTTTCATTTTCTAACTTTTTTGGTCAACCTCTCTCTCCTTTTATTACTAATCTTGACACCTCCCAGTTTACAAAATTGTTTTCATTTTTCCGTTGACACTATACTCTGCAAAATACTTTCCGAAACCATTATCAAGTCATTTGCAAATGCTCAACTTATACATTTCTCTTTACAATCCTTCTACCCACAATTCTCTCACCAAAATATGTTTGTTCCAAAACTCTGAATAAGAAAGAGCAGCTCATGCTCTCCAAGACCTTTTTGGCATTCAATAAAATCAATACAGCTTAAGCAAGCCTCTTTGTAATCCAAACAAGTATATAAACTGCTTTTCAAAGACACACTTCCTATTTTCCCAGATACACCCTTTTTGAGTGACTTTGCCGTTTAGTCCTTCCCAATGACATTTCATCACATTATTTTTAAATACAAGGAACCACTGCGGTGCTTGCTAACTCTGTTGCAGTATTTTTTTGTTTATCCTATTTTTATGTATCTTTATTAATCCCATCTATATGCCTCATTTCCTCAAAGTTGTAAACATCGCTCTCTTCCACCCTATTCTGTCATTGTAACAACCCTAGTATGAGACTCCTTTGTTGATGTAAGGACCTTCTCCTTCCCTCCTGTTCAATTACTCTTTGCTCTTGTCCTACAGTCCTGGTCTAATTAAAGATCTGAACTAATTAAAATTATATTCACTAGATTCATCTTCTTCGGTTCTAGCTTTCTCAGCTAATCTTTGTTATATTCTTTCGTTTCACGTACTTCTTCTCACACAATCCAGTCAAAGACCTTGTTCAGCTAGTTCTGAAAAGCAGGGAAGACACAATATTTTCATGTAACTTCTACCAAGTTAATAGATGCTTGGTTAAAACGAAGGCTTTGGGATACATATTTCTCTGGCCCTTCCACACAGCTAAATAAATCCCCAAATTTCTGCTTTGAACTGGAATATATGGCAGTGTGGACTCAGATAACCCAGTTCAAAGCAGATATTGTGGGATTTTATGCCTTGATATTCTGGATTATATGGCTGTGTGGAAGGGCTCTCTGACTGTTTTGTTAGCATTGTCCCCTTTTGGTTTCTGTTTCTTAAATGGCCTTACCTGTTAGTTTACTGACTTCTTGGTCTCTTAATTCTGCTACTTTATGTTGGTGCATGCTTATCAAAGTGCAGGGGAAATTATTTACCCTGAATTCATTAGCATTTTGAATTACTATTTTTAAAAACCTGGTGTTTAAAATGTTAAACACCAACAATATTATTTCTGAGGAATAACACATAGGTTTTTAAACTACTCTTTCACTGTCCTTTTAAAGTACTTTAAGCATTGTAGGTGGCTTTTGTAATTTAACAAAATTAATATGCTTTCTGTTTATTGGCATGCACTCCTTTGATAACAATTATTTATTTCTTAAAATGTTTAAGCAACAGGTGGTCATCTAGCCAGGCATGTAGCTGGGGGGGGGGGCTTGAGGGGCTTCACCCCCCCCCCCCAATTCTCAAGGTGGTCCGCAAGAAGGCCTTACTGGTATATTATTTAAACTGTTACGTTTATTTATATCATGATCTGATCACCATGCTCAATATATCCCATATTCATGGGGATATTGGGATAACATTACAAAATGTTTGCTAGGGTAGATCCTCTCTCAGACTCATCCCCTCCCCAAATCAAAATCCTGGCTACGGGCATCTAGCCTAGTCTAACCTAACAAAACAACAATTATTGCAAAAACATAAAAAATAAAACTTTTTTAAAGACTCACATTCAATGTTGTTATAGGGTCCTATGCAGTAATTAATAACAATTCAGAAAAACTTGAAAGTTACTAAGGCCCCTTCTACACTGCCATCTAATCCAGATTAAAGCAGTTAATCCACATTATCTGCTTAGAACTGGATCTTTCCACATTTGCCGGTTAAGCATTTGTTTATATGATTATTTGTGGGTTATTGTATGTGCCTCTCTTGCTGCACTATACATGACCACAAAATATATTGTCTCGAGGCATTTCTAGAAACTCCAGCACAATTCTATTCCTTACTTTTGCCAGAAATTGACTAAAGAATCCTAGTAAAGGACCTAGAAATACCTAGAGAGAGCACTTCTCTAGTCCTCCAGTGTGATGGCAGGCCTGGGCAAACTTTGGCCCTCAGGTGTTTTGGACTCCAACTCCCACAATCCTAACAGCCAGTAGGCTGTTAGGAATTGTGGGAGTTGGAGTCCAAAACACCTGGAGGGCCAAAGTTTGCCCAGGCCTGTTCTATGGTCAACTTCCAATGAAAGGTTACCATAGAATCATACTGGAGAGCCAAAAAAAATTCTAGAGAAATGTTCTTTCAAATTTTTAAAAAATAGTGTTTGCCATTTTTAATTATATTTGCATTTTTTCCTTTAAAGGGTAATGTTGACTGTATAATCATTTGAGTGCAAAACACACTTTAGATTAATTTGTACTGGGACAATCCTTTCTAGAACCAAATAGCCTGACATGATAAAATCTGAAACCAGTCCAAATTTATCAAACCAGAGTAATTCAGCTTGGAATTCGGATAAAGCAATTGCACAGGCATAGCAGCGAGTTGCTTTTGGTACTAACAGGTCCTAATCAATAATCATTTGGTGGAATAGAATAATTGGCAAAATCCTCCATTTTCCCTATAATTAATAACTAAGGAATATCATGAATGTTTACTTGTGAAAGTGTCACATAGGTTAATGAAACAAATTGCCTTTCTGACTTTTCAAGAAGTAATACATTGTTATTGGAGTCTTTTATGGCCAGAATCACTGGGTTGTTGTGAGTTTTCTGAGCTGTATGGTCATGTTCCAGGAGCATTATCTCCTGGTGTTTCGCCCACATCTATGGCAGGCATTCATGGGTGAAACATCAGGAGAGAATGCTTTTGGAACATGACCATACAACCCAGAAAACTCACAGCAACCAAGTAATAAATTGCTATACAACAGGGTATCAAACTCATTTGATAAATAACCATGTCAGTATTATGGTTGCCTACAAAGAGCAAAGATGCACCATAGGTTTTGTAGTAGAAAGGTGACTTTATATCTAGGCCTATCTTATATACCTCCTGCTTTCATGTGGTGCCATTATATTTTCAAATTCATGTTGTTTCAGAAAATAGAAGAATTCTACTATAGTCTCCCTCTCGTCTCTTCCTCTGAGATATTTATGCCAGGGAAGGTCATAGGAAAAGTACCGTGACATAGAGAAAGGTTGTTTTAAGCTGTATGCCACTCTTTGGTCCCCAGTGCTGGATGACAGCCTATCGGTTGACCAAACATTTGATGAGGCAATCTGATTGGAGGTTCCTTCTTCTCCTGAAAAGTCCTCACTTGTTTTCGGGTTGATGGTATCTTCTGTGGTCTGAACGGAAGTGCTGTACCACTTCGGTTCATGAGAAGCAGTTGCAAATGGAGACTTGGATTCTGTCTCAGAATCCTCATTTTCCATAGAGTCCACATGATGACTACTCTCCTGAACTTCACTTATTTGCATATGTCCTTCAACTGTTTCCATAGAAGAAACAGGTAAAATTGAGAATTTATCTAAAGGAGCAATATTTTCTATTTTAGATAACTTCTCCAGGCTTCCAAGTTGGCTTCCCTGGTGTTGCTCTAGTGTTCCTTCCAAAGAAGATTGATCTTGGCTTGGGAGAGCATTATCATCACCAGTTCTTTGTATACTTTCTTCTTTAGTATAGAACATCAAAGGAGTACCTGATGTAGTCTTAACATAACGCCTTCCTGTTAATAGCTGTCTATTATCTAACTCTGAAGCTGGAAGGAATGCTTGAGAAGAGGTCCCTAGCATTGTTAAACTATTGTTACATATTCTTTCATATGCAGTATACTTGGGTGGTTGTAAATTTGGAAGGAGCGCTTGAGAAGAGGTCCCTAGTTTTGTTAAAGTATTGTTACGTATCCCTTCATATGCAGTATATCTGGATGGTTGTGAAGTTGGAAAGATCGCTTGAGAATAGGTCCCTAGTTTTGGTAAAGTATTGTTATATATCCCTTCATATGTAGTATATTTGGATGGTTGTGAAGTTGGAAAGAACGCTTGAGAATAGGTCCCTAGTTTTGGTAAAGTATTGTTATATATCCCTTCATATGCAGTATATTTGGATGGTTGTGAAGTTGGAAAGAACGATTGAGAATAGGTCCCTAGTTTTGGTAAAGTATTGTTATATATCCCTTCATACGCAGTATATCTTGATGGTTGTGAAGTTGGAAAGAACGCTTGAGAAGAGGGCCCTAGTTTTGTTAAAGTATTGTTACATATCCCTTCATATGCAGTATATCTGGATGGTTGGAATAAAGCACTGGGTCTACTTCTTGCACCTCTCTGAACACTGTAAAGCGAAGGTAATCTTACACCTTCAACAGCCATGTTTGTTTGTGTGACCGATCCGTTCTGGTTTTCTAAACCACTGGTCGATTTCTTAGAAGCTTCCATTTCAGGAGGTGCCTCTTCCCAACTAAAATCTTCAACAGCTTTAGGGTTAGGGGTTAATTTGTGCCAAAGAAGATATTGAGATGACACACTTTCATTACTAACAGAATGGCCAACACTAGATGGGAGAGCATGAGTCAAACTGCTGTCATCTTGTCTAGCATTCCTCTTAAAGGCTGGGAGGGGAGATGCAATGGAAGGCTTTTCCTTTGTTTCACACACCTCACAGTCTTCTTCCAAAGACTCCTGGGCTACAAATGGGGAAAAAATGAAAATAAATGTAAGCAATAAGTAGCAAAACACATACGGATATATATATTCACCCTACATAACCTTTTTTCTTCTTCATGGAACACTCCTTTCTAACTCGGCCGTCCATGTCCATGAAGTATGATCCACCGATTCAACCATCCACAGTTTGAAGAAAATCCAACAAAAAATTCAAAAAAGGTTTGCCACTTTATATAAGGGACACTGTTTTACTATGCCATTGTATGTAATGGGACTGGGACATCCATTGATTTTGGTATCCACAAGGGGTCCTGGAACCAACCCCCAGTAGTTAACAAGAATCCTCTGTCCTTCTTTGCATGTATTTTTGTAATCAAAATGTTCAAAGAACTAGATCACCAAATTTTGAAATATACAACTCCTCTGGAAGAAGAACAACTATATATCCCAAAAAACAGATCTGTTCATGAAAGATGGAAAATCTTCCATTTGTTACTCTCTGCCTGCCACTTTACAGCAGCTCTCCATGCTATATTGAAAACTATTCCAGAATTTCAATAGCTACTGGTTGCAATGGGTGAATAATGTGGGGAAATGGCTTCCCCAGCTGCAACTCTGGGGCAGTAGAAGGGAACAGACTGAGGAGAAGATAGGCCCTGCCTTGTCCAATGATTCCAATGATTGCGTGGTAAATAGGCACTGGCAGATAAACCGATGGATGTTAGTAAATCTATCATGAGGCAAATTCAATTGTTTACATACCTCTTTGCTCATGCATAAAATCCCATCTCTGACTGGCTTCCAAGGCATTGCAATTTGGTGACTCTTCTAAGTCCGGCTTAGATCTTGAATGCAGATCCTGGTTGTCTTGAGTGAAATCAGTTGGCTAAGACAGAATCATAACAACATTACATGGTAATTAATACAAATATGTTTTAATCAAGCAACATGAGAAAGTTTTACAAACTATAACTTAATATAGTTGATCATCTATTTGTTTCTATGCTGTAGTTTTATAAATTGGTGAAACTAGAGTGAGGCAAGCAACACTTAAGATTAAAAAGTGATTATTTCTTTGGTCTAGGGCACGAATCATGAAATTAATCTTAATTGTGTTGGGCATACGTCTGAGTTTCTTTGCATCTCTGGGAGCCTGAGATGTTCAGTCCTTTATAAATCTGCCTTAAAAGTCACAACTTCTGGTTAGAAGAACAAAACTAGCCACCTCATCATACAGGCAAAAAATGTCTGTCCTTTGCTGCTTTTGCCCCTCTTAAGTCACCGAGTCTGTCATTCCATGATGTAGATCTACTTCCAATGGGGCTTTGTGGTGCAAATGGAGAGGAAACGGCATACGCCACTACAGTGTCAACACAGGAGGCTTCCCATGTTGCATAGGAATCAAGATGGGTAAGCCAGACAGTGGATACCTCCCCCAGTGGGATGACATAAGGGAGAAGCTGGGTGATGCAGGGCGTAGGGCAACATGTTCCCCAAACCCCCCACTGGGCTCCAGCGAAGCCACAGCTTAATGTGATGAGGCCCTAGTTTGATCATACATAATCAAAGGCTTCATGACTCCTTCTTTCCCTACCTTATACACTGTTGCAGAGGGTTCCCCTATCCTTCACAACATTTCAGAAGGCGGAAGAATATAAGGGAAAGTACTAGGGCTGGTTGATTCATAAAAAAATTGTTCCCACCTCCACACCCCCTCGCCAGCTCAGAATCAACCCGCAATATCTCTAACGCGGATTGTCAGCTGGCGAGGGAGCGTGGAGGGCAGCGCCTCCACTCTCTCTCGCCAGCTGAGAAGCAATGCGGGTTAAAAGTAACCCAGGTTGCTTGTCAGCTGGCGAGGGAGCATGGAGGGCAGCGCCTCCACTCTCTCTCGCCAGCTGAGAAGCAATGCGGGTTAAAGGTAAGAAAGGGCGGAAATAAAAACGACATAATAACGCGCCCTTTACGGAAATGGCGAACCCGGTTTCGATTTAGAAAGGTCGCTTCTGGGTTGCTGGCCATGGGTCGAATTAGGGTCTAAATTGATTTTAATACGAAATAATAACGGTTTTCTAAGGATAACGACCTGAGATATCCACCCCTAGATAGTTGCATCATAAAGATCACCTGCCCACTTATTTCCTTCTGTACATGTGGAAATCCACAACGTGCTGTTCTGGATCCAATGCAGTATTTTGTTTGTTGTACTAATAAATTGCTATGAGGGTTCTCAACTGCCCCCTTGTACAATCTCTCAGCACTTGAGCCATTGTTTAGAATTGCTAAAAAATATTTACCTGTGCACTTCTTCCAACACTGTACAATTAATAGCTACTTAATGGTCCCTGATAGGAATGCTATGCCTGCATGAAATTATCTGTGTTAAAGACATCAGGGCTACTTATTAATGAATACATGTGCTTACTATTCTACTTACAAGTACCGACAGGCAAATACATTATGAAGCTGTGCCAGGCATTTCTTACAAAATACTTATCTGAAAAATATTCAACAAAAATGAAAAACAAAACAGAAACACAGGTCTAACAATAGCTGGAAGAGCATGCTACAAGATGGGAGGTGATTTTGTAACTTCCAAATAATACTAAAAGCTTTCTGTTCTGCGTGGATATGTATTACTCTGCAGTATTTCTCCATTCTTAGGATCAACAGAAAGAAACAAAAAGGCTCTAAGGCAGTGACTCACAAACTTTGGTTCTCCAGGGTTTTTTTTTACTTTGACTCCTAGAGGCCTTAGCTTTTTTGATCAATGGTCAAAGTTTCTGGGGGATGGTCCATACACTGTTGTGATTAGATCTTAGAAACTAATGCTCTAAAGCAGGGCTGCCAAGGAAGTCAATCGCAATCGACCAGTCGATCCCGGGACCGAAGGAGGTCAATCTCAGGATGGGGTGCTTCTCAGAGGGGGCGGAGCCATGCTATACCAAGCCCCGCCCCCTCCCCGGCTTCGGCACTCCCAGCAGCTTCTCCAGGCTTGAGGATGGCAATGCCAAGCCAGTGGTGGCATAGCTAGCACAAGGCTGGGCTTGGCACTGCCATCCTCAAGCCTGGAGAAGCTGCTGGGAGCTCCAAAGCCAGAGGGGAGGGGGCAGGGCTTGATGCGGCCTGACTCCGCCCCCTCTGGCATCCATTCTACCAGCAGCTTCTCCAGGCTTGAGGATGGCAGTGCCAATCCAGCCTTGTGCTAGCTATGTCACCACTGGCTTGGCACTGCCATCCTCAAGCCTGGAAAAGCTGCTGGGAACTCCAAGCCAGAGGGGAGAGGGAGGGGGAGGGGCTTGGCACGGCCTGGCTCCACCCCCCCCCCTGGCTTCCGCTCTACCAGCAGCTTCTCCACGCTTGAGGATGGCAATGCCAAGCCAGTGGTGGCATAGCTAGCACACGGCTGGCTTGGGACTGCCATCCTCAAGCCTGGAGAAGCTGCTGGTAGAGCTGAAGCAAGAGGGGGCGGAGCCAGGCTGCGCCAAGCCCCACCCCGCCCCCTCCCCTCTCCAGCCTTGAGGAGGTAGGTAGATTTTTCTGACTTGGTTTTATTATAAGTAGCTCGCATGCTGAAAAAGTGTGGGCACCCCTGCTGTAAAGCAATGGTTCTCAACCTGTGGGCAGGGGCGGTCCTACAAGGTAGGCCAAGTAGGCAGCCGCCTAGGGCGCCATCTGGGAAGGAGGCGCCATCCTGGCCGCATGGGGCACCATCCTGGCCCTGCCGATGTTCCTCAGGCAGCGCCGCAGCTGCCTGCTTTTGGGCCCCGGCCTTGTGTGTTCACGCCGCTTCTGGGCATGCGTGGTTTTTCGCGCAGGCGCAGTTGCTCCAGAGCTGAAGTTGAGCGCAGGAGCAACTGCACATCCGCGAAAACCTCCGCGCATGCCCAGTAGCTCCCTTGCGCAGAAGCCTGTAAGCAAAGCACTCCCTATCGGGCAGGCAGGGAGTGCTTCTCCTCTCCCTTTGTCTCCGCCACGCGTGCACGTTTGTGGGGAAGGAGAAAAGAATCAGTGAAGGAAGTGTAAGTGAAGGAATGAATGAAGGGCTTTTTTCCTCCTCCTCCTCTGTGACCTCTTCTCTCCCTCCTTCCTTTCTTCGGCACTATTTCTGTCTTCGGCACTATTTCTGAGGGGCCTGAGGTTATGAGGAGTTGTGGGAGTTGGACTCCAAAACACCTAGAGGGAGGGAGGGCCCAAGTTTGCCCAGGCCGCGCTGCCTGCATTCGACCTCATTTGAACATTTTGGCTGTTTTTCTATTTACATTTACATTGGGATCCTAATTTTGGACTTATGGGAGACTCCTATGAATTATGAGACGGGTGGTAGGTAATATATTCTGATTTTGATGCATTTACATTGCATTTCTTGTTGATTATTATACAGTTCTGCTTAATATTGTCATACAATATAATACAAATACAATATAACAATAGAATAATGATATATTTTATATTACATGTAATATTACAAACAATATTGCAGTATAGTGGTATTGTACAAAATAGTAGTATATAATATTTTATTTTACTTTATTTTGGGTTATTTGAGTTTTATAGGAGTAATGAAAATATTTAGTAGAGGATAATTTCATTGAAATAAATAATTTTATTTATTATTTTATAATAATAATATAATAGAATGTTATATTGTATTATAATGTCAATATATTATAATATAATTATATTGTAATGTAGTATAATTATGATATAATATAGTATGAGTATGGTATAATATATTGTATATACATTGATACAATATAATACTACTAATGGTATTGTGATATTATAATTGTATATTTGTTTACATGGGGGGGCAAAATAATGTTTTGAGGGGGGGCACCAAAATAATGTTCGCCTACCATTTAAAATTACCTTAGACCGCCCCTGCCTGTGGGTCTCTAGATGTTTTTAGTCTTCAGCTTCCAGAAATCCTAACAGCTGGTAAACTTACTACAATTTCTGGGAGATGTAGGCCAAAACACCTGGGGACCCACAGGTTGAGAACCACTGCTGTAAAGCAATATGCTTACTCTGCATCCCAGCAGTGAAGGCAATTGAGTACTACACCCCAGTCATGTCAGACTTACCTACACCTGTCACCAGGGGTGCATCCAGACAACCCCTTTAATGCGGGAGTCCCTGCACTTAAAAGGGGGCCATCCAGATGACATCCCAAAGAAAAATGAATTCATTCACCACGAACCAGGAAAACCCTGGTTTGTCGCAAATTTTAATGTTAGTGGGTTTATTCTGCTCCTTCTTAGAAGGCGCGGGATAAACTCATTACTTCAGTTGTCTGGACTGCTTCCTCAAAAATTCTGGGCTTTTGAGGGGGGAGTCCAGATAGTAGTCCCATGGTTTTCTGGGCTAAATAAGCCCGAAAAACCCAAGGATCTCAACCCCCTCCACAAAAACCCTTTTAAAAATAAAAGAACTTACCTAGCCTCAATTCGTGTGGTTCCGGAGCTCTCTTGGTGCATAGGAATGATGTGCCAGGAGAAGGGGGTGGGAGGAAAATCGCTTCCCCCCCCCCCCTCCGCCTTCTCCTGGCATGTCATTCCTACACGCCAAGGGAGCTCTGGCGCCATGCTACTGGAAGCCGGGTAAGTTCTTTAATTTTTAAGGGGTTTTGGGGAGTTTTGGGGAGGGGGTTAGAGTGTACGAGTGTTCTCACAGAAAGTTCCAGGAGCACATCTGGACAGCCACCCCAAAAAGCACATGCTTTCTGGGGGGTGTATGGTTGAGGACATTTTAAAAACATGGATGTTTCCCTGTTAAAGGGCTGTCTGGATGTGCCCTTGATTATGCCTACCTTGGGAATCCATAATGGAACTAGAAAGCAAAAGTACATATGCAGCAGTATTACCCAATGCATTTTTCCTGGACTGTATCACTGAAACTGCTGGTAGGGCATACTCCATTGCATTTTAAGTGTAGAGATAGTATCCATATGTTCTATTTCCATGCCTACCATTCAAATGGTATCATTTGGGAAAATAATATTCCATAGCCTTTCTGCATGTAGAGACACTGTGAATAATCATCATCATATTAATATTAATAATAATAATAATAATTGCAGCTCAAGGCAGGATACAAGAGGGTTAAAACAAAACTGTGAAGCAGAACACTATTAAAATGCATATAACACCAGACCACATCAATAAAATGTAGGTTAAAATTCACAAAATAATAATAATTAATACGGATAATGATTTGGGAATGCTGTCTAGAGTTAGAATGACTTCATATGAAAAAATATGTTTTGTTGGGATTGTCCCAATTAAGCCCTAACGATCCCAGGCCCAAAGAATAAACACCTACCATTTCATCCTGTTCAGCACAGTCCTCTCTACAACTGTACAACAGGTGCAAGGCTGTTGAGATATTCAAAGGTGAGAACAGGATGTTTTCATTGGGCCGTTCACTTCTCAGCAGATGAAAGAGATCAAAGTAAAGGTCAGCATTAACGTCACCAGGATAAGCCATTGTGCCAGCCAGTCAGCCTAGAAATAAGCAAAAAAAATTCATTAGTGCTTTTGTCTTGATTTGTCCAGTTCAACCGATTGTGTAGGAGAGGTGGAAAAATAAAAATTACTTTTAACAGCTATAAATTCCTCAGATGTGTTTCATGAGAACACTAAGTTGTATACAGGGGCGGATCTTAGTGGAGGCAAATTAAGCGGCCATCTCAGGGTGCCACGTGGCCAAAGGGTGCATCCAGGGCCGGGTGCCATGCCCCCAGGGGTGCCAGCAGGGTGGGAGGAAGGCTCGCACAGGGCAAGAGAGGAGGAGGCAGAGGCGCGCTCCTTTCCCTTCTCCCTGCCTCACCCTGCACCCTGCGCACATCTCATCCCTCACCCTGCGCACCCTTTCCCCTCCCGCCTCCACTGAGGATTCCTTGCGCAGGGCAAGAGAAAAGGGGGCAGAGGCACCCACCTTTCCCGTCTCCCTTGCCCCCTGCGCGTCTCCTCCCTTTGTTGCCACTGCTGCCGCCGGTGCACGAGGGCGAGGGAGGAGGCCATGTGGGCGCCCTTACCTGGGGAGCAGGACTGAGCGGCCAGACGAGCCTGCCACAGGGCACCTAGCCCAACCTCCGGGCCCTTGCTCCGAAATTAGCCTAGACCTGATACACACATATATATACATACACACAAAAAGAGAATAGGAAGAGGGGAGGGAAAAGGGTGAGAAGGGAGGAGGGGGAAGGTAAGAAGGGGAAAGAGAATAGAAAGGGGGCAAGGAAAAGGGTAAGGAGGAAGGAAGGATGGGGAATGTACAGACCCACACAAAGAATAGGAATAGGGGAGGGAAAAGGGTGAGAAGGGAGGACGGGGAAGGTAAGAAGGGGAAAGAGAATAGGAAGGGGGCAAGGAAAAGGGTGAGGAGGAAGGAAGGATGGGGAATGTACAGACCCACACAAAGAATAGGAAGAGGTGAGGGAAAAGGGTGAGGGCCCTTCCACACAGCCCTATATCCCACAATATCTGCTTTGAATATCTGAGTCCACACTCAGATAATGTGGGATTTTCTGCCTTGATATTCTGGGGTATAGGGCTGAGAAGGAAGGAAGGGGAATAGATATAGACACACACACACACACTCAAAGAGAATAGGAATAGAGCAGGGAAAATGGTGGGAAGGAAGGTGTGTGTGTGTATATATATGGCATGGGCCAACTTCAGCCCTCCATGTGTTTTGGACTTCAACTCCCACAATCCCAAACAGCCAGTAGGAAGTTCAAAATACCTGGAGGACCCAAATTTGTCTATGCACCCAATCCATATTTACATGAATTCTGATAGTATTGTGTATATTTTCTATACGACCAGGGCCGGACCTAGGTAATTTTAAATGGTAAGCGAACAGTATTTTGGCGCCCCCCCCCCAATCACACACACACACACACAAATATATATATATATATATATATATATATATAGGGCATGGGCCAACTTCAGCCCTCCATGTGTTCTGAACTTCAACTCCCACAATCCCAAACAGCCAGTAGGAAGTCCAAAATACCTGGAGGGCCCAAATTTGTCTATGCACCCAATCCATATATAAGTAATTGGGGGGGGGGGCGCCAAAATACTGTTTGTTTACCATTTAAAATTACCTAGGTCCGGCCCTGGTTGTATAGAAAATATACACAATACTATCAGAATTCATGTAATTATTTTATATACATAACACAGCTTGCAAATAACTGATAATATGAGTTGAAGGATTTCAGTTTTCTATACAATTGAGTGTTCTTATGAAAAAGGGTTTTTTAAATAATAATAATAACAACAACAACAGCCATCTCTGAATAGCATTGATTCTCCACATAAACTACAAACTCAGTGGATCTCTCTTAACTGATGGAACTACAGTCTTCAATTCCCCCAAACCTCGAAATAGCATGGCCAATAATCTGGGAGCTGTATCCCTAACTGATGTTCCCTGATTCAGAAATATTACCTTAGTCCACTGAACAATCTAAAGCAATTTTGGATCAGTATTCAGAAAACCTAATGAAAAGAACCAGCAATAGATGTTTAAATATACAAAATGTATGCCTCCATTAGAAAGGGCTCCTACGTCAATCTAGAGCCCACTCCAGATAATTGCACCTTGAATATATTTAGCTCATGACCCAGAAAATTCAAAACACATCAAAATCCCATTGAAACCCACAACACATCTGGCTCCTTGTAGCCAGAAAGTAGCCATTCCAATCATACCCAAAATGTCAATGTGCTAACATTATACCCATTTAAGACTTGCAAATGGAACATCAACAAATAGCTGCATAGTCAACCAGATTATGTACAGGAGTCATAAGAAAGGACTTATTCTATCTCCAAGCTCATGGTTTACAGATTATTTTCCTAATCCCCTTCCCAGGTGAACAACCAGAAGTATTTACCTTTCCTTTGGCAATGAGGTTCAGAACTAGCCGTCCAGGTTTCCCTGCCTGTGATATACTAACCTAAGCAGAGAACCTTTTCTATCTTCGCCTGTCATGTGTGTTTGAGAGTTCAGTCGTGCGTTTATTAAAGATCATTTACATATAAAAAATGAAGTATGGTACAAATAATAGTTCTGCCACTGGAATGTTGTTGCTGCCCGGTTGTTCTGAACTTATAATTTGTCTTGTCCTTCCTTCCATAGTAGAAACAGAAACTTTTGAAGGTGCCTTAAGTATTTTATTCCATTTACATCTCTTCTCATTAAGAGTTGAGTTGAAAGTACTGGGAGGTGCACACATGCATTTTTTAAAAATAATTACCTGGGATTTTTTTTTCAGCCTCGCACTCTGATTAGCACATCACAGCATTTGCAATAGAACCTTTCAGAGAGATTGTGCTGGCTAGAGAGTGGGATGGGAGAGCTCACCACACATACTTTTACAAAATCTGGCATCAGCCCAAGACATCTTGCTGCCAATAAATGTTGATCAAGCTTACCCATGAATCCTACGTCAAAACACCTAGGAAAAGGGTATCCTTCACCATGCCTGGCTAGCAAGGAGACCATAGGTGTGACATCCTTGCAATACTGGCTTGTGAGTTTCACAGCAATGGGTTAGTAATCTGTTCTGGGATTTAATCTAAATTTTAACTGATTTATCTATATCAGTGTTTCACAACCTTTTTTGAGCCGCAGCACACTTTTAAAAAAATCCAGGGGCACACCACCAACCAAAATGACACAAAATGACACTCTAACACAGTAAAGAATGGCTGGGGGATGGTGGCCTGCTGGGAGCAGCTGCTGGGAGTGCCAAAGCCGGGGGGGGGGGAGGAGCCAGGCCGCGGCATGCCCCGCCCCCTCCCCGGCTTCCACTCTCCCACAGCTTCTCCAGCCTTGAGGGGGCAATGCCAAGCCAGCGGTGGCAGAGCCAGCACAATGCTGGCTTGGCACTGTCCCCTCAAGGCTGGAGAAGCTATGGGAGAGCAGAAGCTGGGGGAGGGGGCGGAGCCAGGCCCTGCCATGCCCAGCCCCCTTCCCCCGGCTTCAGCTCTCCCACAGTTTCTCCAGCCTTGAGGGGCAATGCCAAGCCAGCGGTGGCAGAGCCAGCACAATGTTGGCTTGGCACTATCCCCTCAAGGCTGGAGAAGGTGCCATGCCCCGCCCCCTCCCCCGGCTTCAGCTCTCCCACAGTTTCTCCAGCCTTGAGGGGGCAATGCCAAGCCAGCGGTGGCAGAGCCAGCACAATGCTGGCTTGGCACTGTCCCCTCAAGGCTGGAGAAGCTGTGGGAGAGCGGAAGCCGGGGGGGGGGAGCCAGGCCCTGCCGTGCCCAGCCCCTTCCCCAGCTTCAGCTCTCCCACAGCTTCTCCAGCCTTGAGGGGGCAATGCCAAGCCAGCAGTAGCAGAGCCAGCACAATGCTGGCTTGGCACTGTCCCTTCAAGGCTGGAGAAGCTGGGGGAGAGCGGAAGCTGGGATAGGGGGAGGAGCTAGGCCCCGCCATGCCCAGCCCCCTTCCCCCAGCTTCAGCTCTCCCACAGCTTCTCCAGCCTTGAGGGGGCAATGCCAAACCAGCGGTGGCAGAGCCAGCATAATGCTGGCTTGGCACTGTCCCTTCAAGGCTGGAGAAGCTGGGAGAGCGGAAGCTGGGGAGGGGGGAGCTAGGCCCCGCCATGCCCAGCCCCCTTCCCCCAGCTTCAGCTCTCCCACAGCTTCTCCAGCCTTGAGGGGGCAATGCCAAACCAGCGGTGGCAGAGCCAGCACAATGCTGGCTTGGCACTGTCCCCTCAAGGCTGGAGAAGCTGTGGGAGAGCGGAAGCTGGGATAGGGGGAGGAGCCAGGCCCTGCCATGCCCAGCCCCCTTCCCCCAGCTTCAGCTCTCCCACAGCTTCTCCAGCCTTGAGGGGGCAATGCCAAACCAGCAGTAGCAGAGCCAGCTGGGGGAGGGGAGGAGCTAGGCCCTGCCATGCCCAGCCCCTTCCCCAGCTTCAGCTCTCCCACAGCTTCTCCAGCCTTGAGGGGGCAATGCCAAACCAGCGGTGGCAGAGCCAGCATAATGCTGGCTTGGCACTGTCCCCTCAAGGCTGGAGAAGCTGTGGGAGAGCGGAAGCCAGGGGGAGGGGGCAGAGCCAGGCCGTGCCATGCCCCTCCCCCCGGCTTCAGCTCTCCTAAAGCTTCTCCACCCTTGAGGGGGGCAATGCCAAGCCAGCGGTGGCAGAGCCAGCACAATGCTGGCTTGGCATTGCCCCCTCAAGGCTGGAGAAGCTGTGGGAGAGCAAAAGCCGAAGGGAGGGGCGGAGCCAGGCTGCACCATGCCCTGCTCCCTCCCCCGGCTTTCTCCTCTGCGTGGCTTCAACGAGCGAGGGGCGGGAGTCATGGCGGATTGGAAGCTCTCTGGGGAAATGGCCGAAGGAGGCGGCGCCCCGCCTCCTCCTTCTTTTTCCTCGCCGCTGCCCGGCCCTTTCTCCCCCAAGCAGCAGGAGTCTGGCAGGAGGAGGGAGGAAGGAAGGGGGGCAGAGAGCTTTTCCCGCATCACAGCAGGAGGTCCGTCATGGCACACAACTGTGCCGCGTCACAGCGGTTGGGAAACACTGATCTAGATTATTGACTCTTGGTCCCCAAATAGGGGTCATCCCTTTGAATATTCCTCCAAAATCCTGACTAAAATTCTGAATTAATTAATTCGCTGCCTTACTAACATGGAAACTACTAATGGCAACTGCATAATCATCCAGCTTCAAAGTTAATAAACAGTGGTGGGCTGACTCTCTGTTTTGTGAATTTTAATATGCATTTTTTAGAAATATACTTTCACATGTAGCTTTTATAGAGATACATTTTAATATATGGATTTGTAGCACTTTTACCATGTGTATGGGTTTTAACTATTCTGTATCCCACTTTAAGCCATGAGGAGAGACAGGTGAGAAGTAAAAAATATTGTTATTATTATTATTTGATACATAACAAGATTAGTAAACAGCAAATAAGACCACTATGATGGCTTTTGTATTTGATCACATGTTCCTACGTGTCTAGGACTGTGTGATGTATCTGTGAATAATGCATGCAGATCCGAATAGAGTAGCCTTTTGCAGCTGACAGATAGTAATTTTGTCAGCACCAATTGCTATTATTATTATTATTATTATTTGAAACACAACAAGATAGGTTCACGCAAACAAGATCTCTCTGCTGGCTGTTGTATTGCATCACACATCGGACACTTCCCAAGTGTCTATGACTATGTGATGTATTGGCAAATAATGTGTGCAGATCCCAGTAAGGTGGCCTTTTGCAGCTGGCAGCTAGTAATTTTGTTAGTGCCAATTGTGTTTAAGTGCAGGCCAAGGTCTTTAGGCACTGCACCCAGTGTGCCGATCATCACCTTTACTGGCTTGTACCAGAGTCTGTGCTGTTCGATCTTTAAATCCTCATATTGCGTCAGCTTTTCCAGTTGTTTCTCTTCAGTCCTGATGTTGCCTGGGATTGCAACATCAACTATTCATACTTTGTTTTTGAACACGATCATGAGGTCAGGAGTATTGTGCTCCAAAACTCTGTCAGTCTGAATTCAAAAGTCCCAGAGTAGTTTGACGTATTCATTTTTTTTTTACTTTTTAGGCTTGTGATTATTATTATTATGATAACTTTTTCAGACTTGTGATTATTATTATTATTATTATTATTATTATTGGTGGCCAGGCCCTCCCACAATTATAAGACTAACATTTAATTTTCATCAGAAATAGGAAAGCGCCATGCGAAGCATATGCGTTGATCTCATGTAACCAGAATCAGAATTATTTTCCAGAGTTATCTATTACGGTGATACCGTGACTGAGCTCTTCACTCAAATTTCTCTTATGTCAAATTGAATTTCCCTATTGAAATGAATTGAAATGCTATTAATTCTTTCCAGCCCTCCAAAAACCATACCAAATTGTTTTACATGTTTTAAATGTACTTTATAAATAACAAGTAATGTATAAAATAATGATCTATATAAATAAAAATGTAATATTCATTTGTGGGATTAACATAACTCAAAAACCACTGGACAAATCAACACCAAATTTTGGCACAATACACCTATCAGGCCAACGAGTGACCATCACTCATAAAAACACTGAAAAACACAGCAGAAAAGACATCAAAAGCCAAAAAACAAAAATTACATTACAACACATGTGCAAAACCATATATACACATATACACAAATACACACACATATACACACACAAAACATAAATACACAGACTGGGCCACAGCAACATGTGGCAGGGGACAGGTAGTACATAAAAAAAGAGAATGTAAAGAAATAAACTGGATTTATTAAGTGTACAGTATATATTTTTCTTCAAGAGAAAACATCACTTAATCTTCTTCTTCACTGACGTTTGCTTTCATTGCACACTTTCCTCGCTTTCACTTGCAGGGCGTTTCAATTAAAACCTGTCCAATGAGGTTTGTTTATTCCTCCCTTTCAAATGTTTCTAAAACAAGTGAGACAAGTGTTGTTACACAGCGTCAACTCATGATTTGTTGCAACTTTTTCAGGGTGTTTCTTTTCAATAAAGTCCAGATAGATGTTTACTGATGATAGACTCCTGACTCCTCAGCTTTGCTACAATCTCCCAAAGCCCTGGAATTGCATAAATAACAGCAAGGACAAGAGCAAGGACCTTTCCTGGCTGCTCCCTTAAAGCTCTGCTTAAAATGGTGGTTGGCGTATTTCACGCTCATTCTCACACTACCTCTTAACTCAAATCTCAGCTCACATATCAAAGCAAAAAGCAACCAAGCAATGGCTCTTATCTCAAAAAAAACTTGTACATTGGTTCGCTTGCAAGTCAAGGTTTCACTGTCTATCCTTAAATATAAAATATCCTCAAAAATTGATGCTATTAATTGTTTCATTAAAATAGTAATACAATGTCAATTTCAGTTGCATATTTACAAAAAGGTTGTTAACATTTTGAATATATTGTCTAATGTTCAAAGAAGGCATATGCTATCGGGCAAGCAGGTGACACCCTGGCCAGTCTTTATGAAAATTTACAGTGAACCACCCCAATTTATGGGCTTAATTGTGCCACCATTTGGCTTCAAAAGTGACTCTTGCAGACAAATCAAGGATGTGTAAAATAAAATCGGAAAAGAACAACATCCGATCTTTTAAAGCTGTCTGGATGCACATGTGTAAGGCTCTGCTGCTGCTCAGCTGCTGTCAGCAAGTTATGTCCACAATTAACATATTCAATTCCATTTTTCTTTCTTTCCAGATCCCTACTCCAATTTCCTAATCAGCTGTGCCCCGCCACCACTACCATTTCTCCATTTCTTTTTGCTACTGGGCATGCTTCTTATGCAGACTGCCCCTGCTGAGTACCATCCCTGAAAAGTTCTGTTTTGCATTTTTTGCAATTGTTGCAATTTTAACAACAACACTGGGACAGGACTTTGCTCCTGTGGGGAGCTACCGTACCTCAGCATTTGCTCATTTGAGCAGCTTCAATATAGACTATTTTCTGCTTATTTTTGTGTGTGGGCCTTCATTTCCGGGTGCTTTGCCATTTGGACACATCATCCCTGCAGTCCCCTGTTTACCATTGCAGCTGGCAACAACATTCTGGTTACCTAGACCAGTCTTTCTCAACCAGTGTGCCGTGGCACACTAGTGTGCCGTGAGCGATCATCAGGTGTGCCGCGAGAAAAGCTCTCTGCCCCCCTTCCTTCCCCCCTCCTCCTGCTGAACTCCTGCTGCTTGGGGGAGGAGGAGGAAGGGCCGGGTGGCGGCAAAAGAAAAAGAAGGGGCCGGGGCACCGCCTCCTTCGGCCGTTTCCCCAGCCAGCCTCCAATCCGCCATGACTCCCACCAGCCTCCAATCCGCCATGACTCCCACCATGACTCTCGCCCCTCACTCTCTGAAGCCGGACGGAGGACGAGCCCCGCCCACTGAAGCCCATCCACTGCTCATGCTCCTCCTCTGCGGGAGAGCTGAAGCTGGGGTAGGGGGCGGGGCATGGCTTCCCCTCCCCCTGGCTTCAGCGCTCTCACAGCTTCGCCAGCCTTGAGGGGGCAGTGCCAAGCCAGCAGTGGCAGAGCCAGCACAATGCTGGCTTGGCACTGCCCCCTCAAGGCTGGCAAAGCTGTGGGAGAACTGAAGCCGGGGAGGGGCGGGCATGGCACAGCCTGGTTCCTCCCCCTCCCCTGGCTTCGGCGCTCCCAGCAGGTCACCATCCCTCAGTCGTTCTTTACTGTGTGAGAGTGTCATTTTGTGTCATTTTGGTTGGTGGTGTGCCCCCGGGTTTTTTAAATGTTAAAAGTGTGCCGCAGCTCAAAAAAGGTTGAGAAACACTGACCTAGACGGCGCTCCTCCTCTACAGCATTGAGGACCATTACGTCATCACGTTTCCATCATCTAGCCCACGTTCCCCTTCACTGCTCTCTGCTCAGTGATGTTACCAAGCCTAGACCTACTCGGCATTGACGCTTTTACATCACCACGCCGAGCTACGATCCCACCCATGTTGAGGCACACTTCCGGGTGCTACAGAACTTCGCGGTTTCCTCCGCTTTTCTCCTCAGCGATTCCCCGTACTGTAGCAGACTCTTTACAGAACGTTGGGACCTTTTCCGGTAGGTGTTGGGCACCTCAACCCTACCACCTCCTCCCGGCTTCGCCCTTTATCATTGCACATTTTTCACGGGCAGTTATTAGTGGGACTTCCGGTATTCCTGGTTGATTTGTGCTACTTTTGACTGACGTGTGCCCCAGTCCCTATGTACTGATTTTTCATACCCTTGTATTTATTATTTTGGAAGCTGACCTTATTGTTATTAGGTTTTGCACTGTGTAGTATTTCCTATGCTAGTTGTGTTGAGTTGTATTTAGAATTGTTGCAATTTTCCCAAAATGTAGAGATCTCCCCACCCTCTCTCTCTCTCTTGTGGAGATAAACTGTTACTATAACTACCTTATTAGACTGCAAGTGTATTGGGATTATTAGCTATGTATTCTATTTCTCAATGATTTAAAAATGAATATAGTTATTTAGGTACAAGCTTCATCACTGTTGTCGTTGTCATTACTACTGATGTTGCTACTGCTAAAGAAAATAGCATTTTGAATTAAAATATTTTTAGTTTCTCTGTGTGTCTCCAAGATAATGGGAAGAGCTATTCTCATCTCTGATCCTATTTCATACATATGACTGTACAATCAAGATAGGTGTTTCTGGAAAAATAGCCTTCACAAGATACTTTGGAGGCAGCCAAACAAACAGCATATCTAACCCAAGGTATAACTCTTTGTCTTAAAGAAAGGGCGCAGTATCACCAAGTGCATGAAAGATTCCAAATCGACAGGAAAATGGGTTTTATGGAAGATCAGATTTGGGAACCAGCAGTAAAAAAAATCAAAGAAAAACATCAGCACAATATACAAAATTCTTCTTAGATGGAGTACGGAGGAGGAACAGATTAAAGAGTGCCACATCAAGTGGGCGCAAGACTTGGGCCACTCTATTCTACTCAAACGGTGGGAGGAAATATGGCAAAAGAAACTCAAGTACAGCCCAACAACAGAAATAGTAGAAAATTGGGTTAAGATGCAGTTTCGCTGGTACCTGTATCCGACTAAAATTGCAAAATTTGGTAAACACTCTTCCAACAGATGCTGGAAATGCAGCAAAGAACTGGGAACTTTCATGCACCAGTGGTGGTACTGCAAGCGAGTCAGTAAATTCTGGAAAAATATACATAATGAAATGCAAAAAATATTGAAGGTCAAATTTGACCCTGGGCCGCAGGGATACTTGTTGGGTATAACAGAGGAGGGACTAAATCCGAACCAAGATAAGATGTTTTTTATATTAAGTACTTGTGCAAGGATAACATTAGCAAGGCACTGGAGGACGAACACAATACCGAACTTGGAGGAATGGATTTTGAAGGTAATGGACATGATACAGATGGATTCCCTATGGCAAAGAATGAACAACGGGGAAAAAAGGAGCGGACTGGACGGACTTTGGGAAATATCTACAAAACAAGGGAAACAATATTAGAATAGATCCAAATGAACTGTAATTTGAGTCACAAAGAATTTTTCTTTATTACATCAAGAGTATTTGTTAATTCACAGCAACGAACTCTCGGACTACCCCTTGGGAAGTCAAACCCCCAGTCCCCATCCCCCACTTGCCCTTCCCCTCCCCACTACCCGTACCATCTCCCCCCACCCCCTCACCCTCCCTTCCCGTCCGTTAGGTATTATCATGTATAGATTTGTTACAACACATGTCTGTATATGTATATGCCCCCTTTCCCTTCTTACCCCTTTTGAAAACCAAATAAAAATCTATTGCAAAAAAAAAAGAAGAAAGGGCGCATGATTTAGACTTTCCGATTCATTCTTGCCTAGTGCACATGGCCACCCAGAATAGGGCTAATAATATTCAAGACGTGGCAGACAGTAAGGGCGGTAAACAAAGTATTATAATTATTGTATTACAAGCTCCACTCTCCTCATTAACTAACTATATGTGTTCCCCAACAATTCAGAAGTGATGTTTATTCTTCTCCCTACAGTCTCTACCCAGCATCATTAGTACAAGCATCTCATTCAATCATCCTTTGCATGCTTTCTTCTTTTTCTTGTATTTTGTATCTAATTATGTTATTTTAGATGCACTGCCTTTGAAAATGTAAGTTGCATTTAGCTTTCATAGCTAAGTAAAAGTCCTATAACCAAATCAATGTCAGTACAGTCAAGACAAAGTGGAAACATATATCAAGTAAATGAGACTGCCCAGTGTTTTCTTTTTTGTCTACTGAATGATGGTCCACAAATAGATTCTGCCACATTCTTCTTCTTTTTCAAAAGCTAAACTCAAATGTAGAATTTGAGAAAGCCTGTCAAAAATAATATATTAATTGGTTGCTAGTCACTCTACAACAGGGGTGCCCACACTTTTTCAGCATTGGAGCTACTTATAGAACAACCAAGTCACAAAGATCTACCTACACAGAAATGTAAAACGTATAACTATTTTCTAATTTATTAAGGATTCTTTGTATGTACAATGTATGTTGATGTACCTTGCATAACTGAATAAGCCAATATTGCACAACACACATAATAAATTATTATTTACATTTTTTGTAATTACCTCAGTTTATTTTGATGACTTGCACTGAATTGAATCAGCCAGGGATAAACTGGCAGAATGAAAGCACACAGACCTTTCAACTGCAAGGCCATTCAATGCTGAACAATGTGGCCAATGGTACATTCAAACCTGCACCCAACATAGAATAGTTTCTTCGCCCACCCTGACATAATTTCAGAGATATAAACTGGCAGAATGGAAGCACACAGACCTTGAAGCTGCAAAGCCATTCAATGCTGAACAATGTGGCCAAGCAGATGAACTCCTCGCAGTTGCAGATGGCTTTGGCAGAAAATGGCTGCCAAAGCCTCCTTCTGTTTGTCCTCCCTCGTGGCCCATCTTCGCATGTGCTCCAAAAGCACATGTGCGGGCCGGGCTCCCGCCCCCTCCTTTGCTCTGTTGCTCTCCTTCTCTCTCTCTCCTCAGGCCACACTGCGACGGGACTGAGTGGGAGTGGCCTCAGGGGGGCAGCATGACGAGAAGGGGAAGATGCGCCACGCGGAAGGAAGGTGTGCGGCGTAGAAGGAAGGTGTGTGCCGCGCGAATGGAGCGAAGTGCGGAAGGAAGGTGCCGGGATCGACTCAATTAGGCTCTGCGATCAACTTGTCGTTCGCGATCGACTTCCTGGGTGGCCCTGTTCTACAATGATAGACCAAGATTTTGCTGCTTGAGGTGTAGAACAAAATGGTTAAACAACTAAAAGCCAACTGGACTGATAACTGAGTTTCCAATAGCAGTTCACATACAAGTCTTTCTTTCTCTGCCTAATAATAGCGCTGGTCCTGAATGGTGATCAAGAACCAAAACAAATTAAAGAGATTCCAACTCCTTTTATCTGTTATGGCAGAGGGTACTATGGCAATGAAGATGTCATTTTACATAATATCACAAATGGGACACAACCCATGGGGAAAGAATCGGGCACAAGAGACATAAACAGCAATCTTGCCTCAGTAGTGCATCACATAAATCCTTCCGTGCAGAGTTATGCACTGATTGTGCTACACAAAACCTGTGCTGAATGGCAAGGAAATGCACAACTGAAACTTAAAACTGGATGTGACTCTTACGTGCAAATGCATTTCATACACATGAAAATCTCATGAGCATCATATTCATATGTGTAGGCCCGCATAACTATATTTCCAAAACTGAATACAGATATTCTCTATTGGATACTCCTGTTGGGCAGGCACAGAATTCCAGCCATTCCTTTCTTCAGGTGGGTCCCATAGGGCTGGGTGCCATACTGGTACCAAGCTGACACGGGAACTATACTGAAAGTGATTCCCACACTTTCTAGATCAATATTTGCATGTCACTTTGCAGAAGCATGAGAAAGTGACATTGGTCACTAGAAAACATGAAGTACAAACACAAATCTGATCCCTAAGGTGGCCACTTTGTCTAATAGCAAAGCTTCCTAGACACTGTCAGAGACCTCCACTGAAGTTCAATCCTGCTTGTAAGAACAGGATTGGAACAATTGTTGGTCAGCTGTTGGTTGTTTTTGTAGCATCTGGCCACACACAGGCTCAGTCAGATTGTTTTTAAAGCTGACCAGCTAATTCCATCCCAAAAAATTTGATACTACTTTTCTCTCACTTTTCTTCATACTTTTAATGAAAATATACAAGACTCCTTGGTGGTGATTCAACTGCAAGAGGCACTTTTCAAAATGAAGCCGCATGGAGGCACGCCTGAATCCTGTAGGCAGGGGTTGTCCACCAGCAATATTCATAAGCTATTATTAATTTGGACAATTATGTGGTCACAGTTAGTGAGGCAATGAATTAATTACTTCTGGGTTTTGGTCATAACTTTGAAGGAAATATCCTAAGGACAGAAGTTGAATAGTTTTACAATTTGGATAGGGTTGTTAAAGTTCAGATTAAAGACCAAAAAAATTACCAACCCATTGATGTGTAAATCACAAGCAAATGTTGCAAGTACATCCCACCTATGCCTATATGGAACATTTGATTTTTGTTGTGTGCCTGGAAAGAGTTACTATTTCAAAGTACATTTGCAATTATTTTTCTCTTGGACTGATAGTCCAACCTGCCCAAGATCACAATAGACGTTATCACGTGTGTTGCCAGAATCACCCTGGATTGCAGTGATCTCAATGGCACCTGCCCGGGGGGAAGCCTCCTAAAGCTGGCTCAACCCATCTTTCTTAATGGAAAAACGAGGAGCCTCCCACCATCCGCCATTGTCTTATTTTTTGGCTGTGACAGGGGTTTAGCAACAGTTTGGTCATGGAGCCATCCCGGAAGTACTTTTCCAGGGTGTGATGAGAGCCATCAGGCTCTGTGGCCAAACTAAGAAACACACATTACCGCCACCAAATTTTGGACTGCGTGAAGAAGTTCCTAATGACTTTCCATGATTGGATGTGGTTTAAAATCTGTCATAGTTCATTTTAGGAAATGAGAATACTGGGTTCTGGATTAACAGTCCAAAAGTCAAAAGCCAATTAAATCAGAAACCAGGGAACCAAAACCAACTGGGGCGGGGGATGAGAACCCTTATTATTTCCAGTGATCCTAGAATGTTTACTGCTTGCCTTACCTAGGGAGGGTGATTGTTCAGTAGAAATATCTGGGGCCACAGTAATGGACTTGCAAGTGAACAGAACCTCTCCTCAAATGCTCCAATCCTGATAGTATCTTCAAGGTACATTCAATAGTTCAACACCACTGGGAAAGCACTCTAAATGTCTCCCCACCCCGTGTCATGGCAATCTTCAGCCATAATGCATCACTCACGTTTTCCCCATCACTTCCTCTGATACCAGCCATGACATTGGGGTGCTGAGGAAGGAGAGGATGAAATCACCCCCCTTCCCCAGCACCCTTTCCAGCACTCACCATTGCCATAGCTGGAGTGATGGGGAACAGGTAGGTGTCATGTCACAGTCAGAGGCTACCGCAACATGGAGCTTAGGACACAGGACTACTTTAGGACACAAGACCATTTTTATTTATTTATTTAAAACTTTTATACCCCGGCCTTCTCACCTCCGAAGAGGGACTCAGACCGGCAAACAGCAAGTATTTGATGCTAACATTTAAAATCTAAAAACATCATGAATTTACAATAAAATTTACAATAAAATACAATACAATAAATACATTTTAAAAGCCTTTCGCCAAAGTAAAATTAAGTCCAACTTAATCCATATATTCGGTCCGTATCAAGTGGTTAGCGACTTTAGTCGCTTAGCGATCTCCTCCTTCATTCTGCGAAGGCCTCATTGCACAGCCACGTTTTCACCTACTTCCTAAAAGTCAGGAGGGAGGGGACGGATCTAATTTCATTTGGGAGGGAATTCCACAGATGGGGGGCCACCGCAGAAAAGGCCCTGTCCCTCGTCCTCACCAGACATGCCTGCGAAGGTGGTGGGACCGAGAGCAGGGCCTCTCCAGACGATCTTAGCACTCTTGACGCTTCATAGGGGAGAATACATTCCGATAGGTAAACTGGGCTGGAACCGTATAGGGTTTTGTAGGTCAACACCAGCACTTTGAATTGTGCTACCACCTTGACTACCACCTTGTGTCCAATGCCACCTAAGCCCAGGGAATGTTGGATATAGAGATCAGGACAGTTCCCTTTAGGAACCAGGCCAAATGTCCTACAGGGAAAACCTGAATCTTGCTCAGGATTCAGGCTTTCCCTCAATTTGGGGAACATGGAATAAGGCTATGTTAAAGTGGTCTTAACCTGCATTGAAACTGATCAGCCCCATGCAATGTATAGTCATCTCAAGGCTGATCCATTTTTACACATATCTAAATGGCCAGTATAGATGTGTCCAGTCTCCTACTGTCAACAGAGATCCCTCCTGACCATGGTGACCATCCACCCTCTTGTAGGCTTCCTTGGCTCATTCCAAGTGATCCTTCACAATGTGGCCAACTGGCATTGTTTCCAATGTCATAAAATGATTGCTACCTGTCTTATCTAGGTAGAATTAATGTTCTGCGCAAAGGGATGAGACTGCACCAAGGGAGATCCTAGGTCACTCCCCAAACACTTCAGACCTGCAGCAGAACCTTAATCTGCTGGTATTGTAATCCAGTACTCAAACCAACACGCCATGCTGCCAAAACACTTCTAGCTGCAAAAACATGAGATTCCTATCTCCCATTTTCCCCTGGGAGAAAATAGCAAAGCAAAATTTGGCAGGCAGGAGTGGGTGCTCAGTCCTTTCCCAATCACATGTCAGATATTTGCAAAAGATAATGGCTGGGTACAAGAGAGCTTAAGCAACCTAACATCTATGCACAATCTCCACTACACAATCACAAGTAATGACTGGGACCACATGTTTGTTCAAATTTTAGAGGAATAACTGTGGCCCATCTATTTCCATTTTTTTTCTAAAACGTAGAACATGCCAGCATCCAGCCAATGTGTCACACCCAAAAAATCTTTCACCTAAGTGCATTTTACAACCGGATTACAAGAGGCTGGCAGCATAACAAGAATGGCCTGCCACACCTTGCTGAGTAAGAAATGGCAAAAAAAATGCCGGAGGCTGATCATCCAAATGGCAACCCCGTGGTCATAAAAATGGCAGTAAACTAAATCATTGTTAATTGGCTTCTCGTTAATGGTCCCTTAAACCTACCGCAAGGCTTTGCAATGAATAATATGTAGTTGGGTAAATAAGGGGGAAACTAGGCATATTATGGGTTTATTAAGCATTTAAAAAAACTGTGTTTATCATCCCTGTTTTGGAACATTCCCAATTTCGGCAGCACATAGCAACAGGAAAGACTCAAGGGTGTAGTATGGGGAAACAACATGGGAGTTGTCTCAACATAGAATCATAGAATCATAGTGTCCAACCCACTGCCATGCAGGAAAAGCACAATCAAAGTATCCCTGGCAGATGGCCATCCAGCCTCTGTTTAAAAGTCTTCAAGAAAGGAGCTTCCATCACATTTTGAGGTAGTGAGTTCCACTGCTGAACAGCTCTCATGATCAGGAATTTCTTCCTAATGTTCAAGTGGAATCTCCTTTCCTGTAATTTGAACCCAATGTTCAGAGTCCTACTTTTCAGGGCAGCAGAAAACAAGTCTGCTCCCTCTTCCTTATGGCATCCTTTCACATATTTATACATGGCTACCATGTCTTCTCTCAATCTTCTCTTCTGCAGGCCAAACCAGTGATTTTCAACCTTTTTTGAGCCACGGCACATTTTTTACATTTACAAATTCCTGGGGCACACCACCAACCAAAATGACACAAAATGACACTCTAACACAGTAATGCATATAGTTAATATGTTTTAAATGTATTTATACACTCACTTAGCTAGCTTTGAGGGCTCTCTCGTTTACCTTTGTGGTTTTTCTCAAATAATTTGCCTGTTTCTCATTGTTTGTACGTAAGCGCACAAAATAGTCTGTCGGCTTGTTTTGAACGGAACAGTGTTTCGTTTGGAGATGGCGTTTAAGCTTGCTTGGCACCATGGCGCTATTGGACAGCTTCTCACTACACACCAAGCACAGCGGAGTCGGTGCCGTCGCATCCCCGGTGAAAGTGAATCCAAATGAAAGATAGCTTTCGCTGTATTGCCTCGAGCTCACCGTCTTTTCTTTTTTCTTTTGTCCACCACTCATATTAGGGTCTTCATCTGTGTCATAATTTTGTCCAGGGCCCTGTTCAGCATTTGCATTTTCCCTTCTCAAAAACCTTCCCATTACTGTCACTCGCTTGTCTTGTGATCCCAAATTGCCACTGTCACTTGACGCACAGCTGCAGCACTAACTCTAACTTTGTTTACTTAGTTGCATCTGAGCGAATCCAAGATGGCGTGACCATAGCACTCTCGCATCACTTCTTAGGTGACGCGAGAGTGCTATGGTTTCATTTCTTAAAGGGACAGATGCGCCTTATAGTTTATATATGAATGAAGTTCAAAAAACATTTCCCACGGGACATCTGATGATCTCTCACGGCACACTAGTGATCTGTGGCACACTGGTTGAAAATCACTGGGCTAAACAGACCCAGCTCTTTAAGATGCTTCTGATAGGGATTCATGGTCCCTAGGCTTTTGATCATTTTAGTTGTCCTCCTCTGGACACCTTCCAGATTGTCAATATCTCTGCCTATCCCATATATTTTCCCCTTATTCCCCAAATATCTAGCATTGCAGTAATGTAAAACTTCATCTGAGTATTTTGAAATACAGTTTAAGCATTCAAAAAAGGAGCAGACAAAGCTACCAAATAGAAAATTTGTAAATGTGCCGTGCTAGAAATTTGGGGCTGAAGGAAAAAATTAATCTGAAGGAGCAGAATTATTACCTGGAAGGTATTCATCTCATTTTGCCCCATTCTTGCCTCTTGTGTTGCTGTGCCACTAAGTAGGGATTTATATTGGCAAACAGCCATTGCATTGGGTTGTTGTAGGTTTTTCGGGCTATATGGCCATGTTCTAGAAGCATTCTCTCCTGATGTTTCACCTGCATCTATGGCAAGCATCCTCAGAGGTTGTGAGGTCCTCTGAAGATGCTTGCCATAGATGCAGACAAAACGTCAGGAGAGAATGCTTCTAGAACGTGGCCATATAGCCCGAAAAACCTACAACAACCCAGTGATTCCAGCCATGAAAGCCTTCGACAAATCCATTGCATTGTCCTGTTAAAGTGGGGCACATCTACACTGTAATACAGTGTGAAACCACATTAACTGCCATGGTTCAATACTATGCAATTGTCAGAGTTGGTATTTTGCAAGGTCTTCCATCTTCGCTGCCTAAGAATGCTAGTGCCTCACCAGGATGCCATAGCACTGAGCTATGGAAATTACTTCTGCATTTGAACACCATTTGCAGCAACTGAAGTAAACTGAAGACAAAGTACGAAAATTTGAAGATATCTGGGACATTTTAAAACAACTGAAAAAAAGTGGGACAATAGAATTAATTGGGACTATCCATGAGAAAATGCAAAGTATGTTGACACTCACAAAGCTTGCTAATGCCAGAGCAGGTGTGGACATTTGTGGTCCTGCCAGGCACCTGAGTTCGAGCACCAGTATAAGGAACACTAGCTAGATATGGCAGCAAGGAGTCTGGCCTGAGAAAAACAAAATAACATTATTTGAATACTTGACACCTGGGCAGTGACCAGGAAATCTAAGAGAAGGTAAGGCTATAATTGACCCAGTTTTTATATGCTTACTTAGAAAAAGATGATCCACATATGAATAGGCTGCATTGCATGCATTATGCATATTTATGTAAACATTCCATGTACAATAATAATCCGAGAGTCTTCCCTATGCTTATTGCTTCCCTCCCTTGGTTTCTTTTTCTTATTCCCAGTTCCTTGTTGTCATTGTAGAAGACAACAAGGAGTTGCCACCCATCTTTAAAGAGTCAAATTATCTGTTTGGCAGAAATAGAATTAAATGGATCTCACTGGGTGGGTGTTGTGGCATCAAGACTAGAGGGTGCGGACAGTGCCAACCATACCAGGTGACATCATCAGAGGTGGTGGCACCAACTCTGGGCATTGACAGGGAGGTGGACAAGGAGCATAAGAAGCCAACCGAATAATGCTGAGTGGCAGTCTTTGCTCTCCTACTTCATTGAAGGCCAGGCCAGGATTACCCATAAGGCTAACCTAGGCCAGGGGGGCGCAGATCACAGACCAAAATAATAATAATAATAATAATAATGTTGAAACAAAAAAGAACGCAACGTGCATGGAGATGAGGAAGGAAGGATACCGGAGGTCCTCCTTTTCGGCGCCGCCCCTGCCCCTTCCTGAATACCAGCTCCTGCCTCTGCAATTGTTGCGCAAACGGTGTGTGTGCAGGGGCTTTCGACACTGGCGTCGACGTTGACAGGAGGAACAATTAACTCACTCGATGCGGACAGCATCCACTTGCTGGCTCCTTCAGTGCAAGTACAGGAAACTCCATTGCGCAGTCTGCGCATGCCCTAACACCATAAAAGCTGGTATTCTTCCTCCTTACTGGAGAGAGAAGCACAACTGCCAGCTACAGCACATGCACAAACCCCAGTACAGGAGAGAAGCCCAACTTGACAAGCCCTGGTATCGGGGAGAAGCGTGGCATAGGTACAGCTGCCAGCTACAATGCATGCGCAATCCCCGATACCGGGTAGGAGCCAAGTGCCTCAAGCCCTGGCATTGGGGAGGAGGCTCCTCCCCCCATGCCTGCATCCATAGTGCCTGCCGAGAGGGAAACTCCTATGGCGGACCTAGTGGGGGTCACACCGAGAGAGCTGGATGTGGGGGCCCTAAGGGGGACGAGCGGATGAAACGATGGCGGGGGGGCGGTAGAGGTTGGCTTAAAAGGGGCGTAATTCCAAAGTGTGGCCTAGGGTGCAAAAAAGTGTTAATCCGGGCCTGTTGAAGGCTAGAAGGAGAGCGCTCAGTCATTCTCCTTCCAGCTGGATTTATTGGAAATAATTCATTTCTCTCTCCCTGCCCTCTTTTGCTTGTACTCATATGGGCTCCCTTCACAGTCCCTTCCACTTTTTCCCACACATTTACACAGTGTTTCCATGCTTGCTTCAACATCCCCGTCTTTTGAAAGAAACATCAGATATTCTCCAGCAACAGCTGCTCATGTTTTTCCCACTGTATGTCAAAGCACATCTTTGGTGTGGCATGCTGCGATTTATGAAGGTAGAAATATGGGCTTAATTTGCAAGTCTGATTATTATGATAAACATTTCCTGTGGGTAAATGGGCTAGCATTACATGTTTAATTTCTGGTTCTTTCCCTGTTCTTTCTATGCTCTCTAGTGGACCAGCCTTGCTTTGCTTCTGCTGTATTCCCTGTAAGGAACTAGGTTTCTGGAATCTAATATGAATTAATTGTTTATTGTACCAGCCATAGGCCAAGACATGACATAATATACAACCTTTAAAAGTACAATAAGCACTTTCCAATATAAATATTAAAACTTACTCCATATACTGGCTCTTTAAAATCATAGTAGTAGTGACATGATAACAATCACAAATGTCTGATTTGTATCCTCCCAAACCATTTCCATTTCTAGCCTCCGCTGTGAACTTTACTAATTTAGCTTGGATTTATTGGAGCTGTGACTGCAAATGTGGCCAGCTTTAATGTTATATTTTTGGAAGAATCTGCTAGCAAGTCACAGATAACTGCTGCTTCTCGGCCTTTTGGCTAAGATCAAGTGTGTATGTGTGGAACTAGGTTGCTTGGGATGATGGAGGTTGCAATCCAACATCTGGTGGGCTATATTATTTATATATTTGTTTATTTATTTACCGTATTTATATTCCACCCTTCTCACCCCAAAGGGGACTCGGGGTGGATCCCTTTTCATGACACTGTTCTGGTGCATGATCACTTTTCATTGTGCAGATTGTCACTGTCACCTTCCATGCTTTTGTATTAATGTTGGTTCTTGGCTTCTTAAGAAATATATTGAAGACACTACATTAATAATTAGTGTTCTAATATGGTAGGGGTATTAGACCATTCTTCATCTCAGGTAGCCAGAGGTGGACTGGTTTACATGATGCGGTTCCCCTTGTTCGAAATGCTTGGGATCTGAAGTGTTCCAAATTTCAGATATATATATATATATATATATATATATATATATATATATATATATATATTGGATTTGGAATACTTTCGGCCTGCATAAATAGTAGTATAATGTCTAAATCCAGGGAAGTCATGCTATCCCTCTATTTTGCCTTTTTATTATTATTTATTATTTATTTATTTAAAACTTTTATATACCGATCTTCTCAACCTACGCAGAAGGACACAGGCTGGTTAACAGCAAGGATTCAATGCCAAATTACAATTTAAAACATCATAAAAACAATAAAAGATTAAAATACAAGTAGATTAAAATACATAAAAATACACATACAGTAAACCAGATCACTAAGATAAAAAAAAACATGTCCAATTACAGTCCGCATACATAATTGATGACTTAGTCTATTATTAAACTCAGCCATTATTCTGGGAATGCTTCTTTCCTGATCAATAGCTTCCTGAAGGTCAGGAGTGAGGGGGCAGATCTGATCTCAGTTGGGAAAGAGTTCCACAGTTATTTAAAGCAATGTTTTTCAACCTTTTTTGAGCCGCGGCACATTTTTTACATTTACAAAATCCTGGGGCACACCACCAACCAAAATGACGCAAAATGACACTCTAACACAGTAATACATATAGTTAATATGTTTTTAAATGTATTTATATACTCAGTGTGAAACCTGGACCTGTTTTGATGAACACAACATAGATATCCTGGCAGGAATGGCAGAAAGACACAAACTTCCCACACAGAACTCCCATAACCAAGAGAAAATACTATAAGAGTTTGGTGGGCATTGACCTTGGGTTTTGGAGTTGTACTTCACCTATATCCAGAGAGCACTGTGGACTGAAACAATGTTGGATCAGGACAAAACTTGGCATGAATACTCAATATGCCCAAATGTGAACACAGATGGAGTTTGGGGAAAATAGACCTTGACATTTGGGAGTTACAGTTTCTGGAATTTATAATTAACACACAATCAAAGAGCATCCTGAACTCTTGCAACAATGGAATTGAACCAAACTTGGCATATTGAACTCTCATTATCAACAGAAAGTACTGAAAGGGTTTGCTTGGGAATTGACCTTGAGTTTGGAAGTTGTAGTTCACCTAGAGAGCACTGTGGACTCAAACAATGTTATGTTATGTTGTTGTTTGTTTTCTATCGAGAATCACAATGTTGGATGGAGGCTCGCCACTTTAAGGTCCCTAAAAGAGGCACCTCTGGGTGCTTTGGACTTCAACTCCCACCATTACTAACAGTCTGAGGCCCTTTCCTGCTTAAGTGGCTGAGGGGGAAAAAGGAAAAGGGCCTGAGGTTGCTAGGAATGGTGGGAGTTGGAGTCCAAAACACCTGGAAGGTCCAAGTTTGCCCATGCCAGCTTTCGAAAGAGACCTCTTTCTCCCCCTCCCCCTTCATGCCCTTTCTTCCCCCTCCTGCCGGACAGTTACTTTTTCTTCTACACTGCTGCTTCTGCCGCCATTTTGATCCGAGGGGGCAGCGTGAGCGTGTTCAGGAGGGGAGGGGGGAGGGAGGAAGACGTGACCCGTGCGGGCGCTACTGCACATACTCGCCCCAAAGCAAAGTGATGCAAAGCGAGCAGAGCAAGGCTGGGAAGAAGGGAGCCCAAGTAGAGAAGAAAAAGTGTTCGGCAGGAGGGGGAAGAAAGGGTATTGGAGGTTCCAATTTCCCACGGCACACCTGATGATCGCTCACGGCACACTAGTGTGCCACGGCACACTGGTTGGGAAACACTGATTTAAAGCAACACAGCTAAGAACTGCATATGTAGAGTCAATTGGGATAAACTGTAGAGGTGATGCAGATATTTGATCTGGATCAGGACCTGGTTAACAGCTTGTTTATTTTAACGTGTGTTGTAATGTGGGTTGTGTGCTGCATGTGTATGTGTACATATTTCTCAAATATTTTTGATACAGCCAATGGGCTGATCAATAAAACAAACTACTTTGTCTTGGTCAGACCACACCTGGAATACTATGTCCAATTCTGGGCACCGCAATAGAAGGGAGATGTTGACAAGCTGGAAGGTGTCAAGAGGAGGGTGACTAAAATGATCAAGGGTCTGGAGAACAAGCCCTATGAGAAGCGGCTTGAAGAGCTGGGCATGTTTAGCCTGCAGAAGAGAAGGCTGAGAGGAGACATGATAGCCATGTATAAATATGCGAGGGGAAATCATAGGGAGGAGGGAGCAAGCTTGTTTTCTGCTGCTCTGGAGACTATGGGGCACTTCCAGACAGCAGCAAATTGCAGGTTTTAAACAGGGACAAAAAAAACCCAAGACCTGAGACGATGTCCAGATACAGACCTGTTGGTCCTGGGAATTCCACCTCTGTCATCCACACTTGCCGCTTTGTCCTGGGACTTTGCAATCCCCAAGATGGCTGCTGCAAGACGTCCGCCTGAAATCTCAGTGTTTTGGGTTTGTTTGTTTTTACTTAAGATGCAACACAGGGGCCACAGCGGAAAAGGCCCGCTGCCTGGTTGTGGAAAAGTGGCAAGAGCGGACAGATGGGACAAGCAACAAATTCTGCTCTTCTGAGCGCAGTGATCTCGGGGGAACATACGGGGTAAGGCGGTCCCTTAGGTACTCAGGCCCTAGACCGTGCAAGGCCTTAAAGGTTAAAACCATCACCTTGAAGGCAATTCGGTACTCGATGGGAAGCCAGTGCAGTTGCCGAAGGATGGGCGTAATGTGCTCCCTCACTGGTGCTCCCACCAGCAAGCGAGCAGCAGCATTCTGCACTAGCTTGAGTTTCCGGATTGTCGACAGGGGAAGGCCCACGTAGAGGGCGTTACAGTAGTCCAATCTCGAGATGACCGTCGCTTGGATCACCATGGCCAGGTCATCCCTGGACAGGTAGGGTGCCAGTCGCCTAGCCTGTCGTAGATGGTAAAACGAGGATTTGCTGACTATGGAGACCTGAGTCTCCATGGACAGCAAAGGATCCAATTGGACACCTAAGCTCTTAACAACGGATGACGGGCTAAGTTGCTCGCCATCCAGAGTAGGCAACCGGCACTCATCCAGCCCAGGGCGACCAGGCCACAAGATCTCTGTCTTCGACAAGTTCACCTTCAGCCGGCTGGCATGCAGCCATCCAGTCACGGCTTCGAGGCATTGATGGAAACAATCGGGTACGGAGTCCGGTCTGCCGTCCATTCTCAGCAGAAGCTGGGTGTCATCAGTGTACTGATAACACTCCAGACCAAAGTTGCGGGCCAGCTGGGCCAGGGGGCGCATATAGCTGTTGAACAATAAAGGGGAGAGGATGGCCCCCTGGGGGACGCCACAACTTAATGGGAGCCTCCCAGAGACCTCCTCCCCCCTCTCCGTGCGTTGTCCCCAATCCTGGAGGAAGGAGGCCACCCATTTAAGGGCAGTCCCCCTAACCCCAGTAACGGCTAGACGGTGGGTTAACAATGCATGATCTACTGTATCAAATGCTGCTGTTAGATCTAACAAAACAAGCAGAGCTGATCCGCCCTGGTCCAGTTGGCGGCGAAGTTGGTCTGTAATGGCGACAAGCACGGTCTCCGTCCCATGCCCAATACGGAAGCCGGACTGGAAGGGATCAAGTCCAGCTGTGTCGTCTAAGAACCACTGCAGCTGATCCGCTGCTGCCCTCTCAATTACCTTGCCTAAAAATGGCAAGTTGGAAACGGGTCGGTAATTGGAGGGAGCCGAAGGGTCTAAATTCGGCTTCTTCAGCAGCGGTCTTACCATAGCCTCTTTCAGTCCCCCTGGGAACACTCCTTGCTCGAGGGAGCTGTTGATAATCTTTCCCAGGGGGCCTCGTAACCCCTCCCGGCAGGATCTAACAAGCCAGGAGGGGCACGGGTCGAGGGAGCAGGTAGTTGGTCTAGCTGCAGCAAGTAACTTATCGACAGCTGCTGCGTCCAGCGGTTGGAATCGGGTGAAGGTGGACCCGCCGAGTGGCGGCGGAGTCTCGAGTTCACATACTGTATCAAAAGTGGCTGGGATATCCCGGTGGAGGGTCGAGATTTTGTCGACAAAATAGTTCTGGAATGCCTCAGCTGTTGGAGCCAAACCCCTATCGTTTGGGACAGTTGGAATTGTTGTCAATGACCGAATTATCTTAAAAAGTTGAGCTGAGCGTGAACTGGCCGACTCTATCAAGGAGGAGTAGTGAACTTTTTTAGCTTTCTTAATAGCTTGCTCATAGACTTCTTTAAATTGTCTATAAGCCAATCTCGATGCTCCGTCACGGAGGTCCCGCCACACGTCCTCTAGCTGTCTCTTCCTCCGCTTCATCACCCGCAACTCCTCGGTAAACCAAGGCAAGCGATTTCTACTGGGAATGAGAGAGCGTCTGGGGGCGATCTCGTCTAGGGCAGTGGAGAGGCAGGTGTTCCAGCGTTCCACTTGCCCATCGACTGAGTCGCTGGGGAGTTCCAAATCCCTCAGAGCATTCAGGAACCTAGTGGGTTCCATAAGTCTCCTTAGGCGAACCATAATGGGTTCGGCACCCTTACCGGGTGGAGGGGCCACTTCAAGACGGACTTCCAGGACACTGTGGTCCGACCATGGAACCTCCATTATGGAGGTTGGGATCACCTGAATTCCGGCCGCGAAGATCAAGTCCAGGGTGTGCCCAGCCTGGTGAGTGGGACCGGTCTTACAAAGTGAGAGTCCTAGCGTCTCCATGGAGGACACTAGGTCCATGGCTGCTGTTGAAGGGGAGGTGGCATCGGCGTGGACATTGAAGTCCCCCAGAACAATCAGTTTAGGGAACCTCAATGCCCACTCCGAAACCACCTCCAGCAGCTTAGGCAGGCTCCCTGTTGGTGCGTTGGGTGCTCGGTACACCAACAGGAAGGCTACACTCTCACTAAGGTCCCACACCAGACCCGCACACTCCATTCCTGGGATGTTCACAGTCGGAATCGTCCTGGAATTAAAATTGTCTCGGCTGAGAATGGCCACCCCACCCCCACCCCCGTCTCTCTGTCCTCATCTGGTAACTGGCAACGAACCCTGGTGATGTCAACTCATGCATGAGGACCTCGTCCCCCTCCTGTAGCCATGTTTCAGTGAAACAGGCCAGATCTGCCTTTCTTTCCAGGAGGAAGTCCCTAATGGCCCCCGTTTTATTACGCACGGATCTGGTGTTCACCAGTACCAGAATTGGAGGAGAGATAGTTGGAAACTCCCCATCTGAGTGCCTGGGGATAGCTCGTAGATCAGAAGGAGGGCGAGCCTTTCCTCGGCTCCTCCTCCTTCTCTCATAAGGCCTACGTCTACCATCCCTGTTACCCCTCCCCGAGATCACTGGTATTTCCCGCCCCTGCACACCTTCCACCGATGAATCGCTTAAGTGTCCGGTCTTCTGCCCACCCTGTGCGTTTCGGTTTAGTCCGTCACAACTTTGGCTAAATCGGCCCGAGGGAAGGGGTAAGTTTACAGGACTCCCACCTTCAACCCCTAAAGGGTTTTGATTTGACCATATGAGTAATGGTTTCGGATCCAAGGACGATAAAGGATTAGGACCGATATTCAACTCTACATCAAGGGGTACCGTCCTAATTCCAAGGGTGGAGCCGGTAGAGTGCCTACAGCCCCAACTATTAAACCCCAGTCCCCAGAAAGTCCTGGATCTGCATGTCATTCTCTTTGTTTTCACTGAGGACCTGATGGAACAATCCGCTCCAAGAGCGGTTTCTCCTCTGTCCCCTGATGATAGACCATGTCCCTGGGTTACTTCCTCCTGAGTGGATTGCTGCCCACTAGCAAGTGAGGTTCCTAGGTCTTTCAATTCCTCCGGTGGCTGGGAAGGCAATGGTGGGAACCTCAGATGATCCTGTAGAGGCTCAATTTGCAGGGCTGGTGGAGTTGATGGCATTCCTCCAGCCTGACGGTGGCGCTGATGTTCTTTCCCTTGCGAGATAGAAGAGGGCGGGATTTCCGCTCCGGCACAGGACGCACTGGAAGGAGGTGGAGTTTGAAGTAAGCCGCCTCCCCTGCGTCCGCGCTGGTGGTGCTTGCGTCTCCGGCGGCGTTTCCGCCTCCTTCCTCCCACCTCTGGAGGGTGGGGGGCTGATCGCTCACCCGTCGTCGCTCTCGGGCCGTCATGGAGCGCGTCACCCTGGGGGATGGCCAGCGACGATCTCCTTTTCTGGCGGTGGCGTTGGTGTCGTGTGCGCCTGCGCTTTGGCACTTCTCCTCCCATCTCCAGTGGGGGGGGGGAGACGTGTGCTCTCCTAGCGCGTCCTCAAGACCATGCGCCATCTTGCCTCGAGCCTCCAGCTCTCTCCTGGCTGGAAGCGACAGCGATGCGCGCCTCGGCCGAAGACCCTCTTTCCGCTCCACGACCTGATCTATGTCAAAGAACTCTTCCTCCTCCGGTTCCAAGTCAGGGGCAGGCCTTGGCAGTCTTCGGCAGGCAGACCATGGGCAGGACCCCGAGTCTAAGCCTGCCTGAGCAATTGGACAGCTGTCTCCGAAGAAACAGCCTGTCGATGGAAAGGCTCCAACCTCCGGACTTCTTTGCGCTGTCTCTCGCTCCGTTAACCTCGGAGAGGGGCTCCGAGGAAGGTCCGGCTCCAGCACTGCCTCCTCCGACCCCTCCATGGGCCCATCGACCCACGGTAGGTCCCCTGCTGGTGTTTCCAGGCGGTCCTCCATCTGGAGGTCCCAGGAGTGGTCCCAAAGGAGATCCGGGGAGGCACGGCTGCCGTCCGGGGTGGTAGTATTCCCTTTTACGCAGTCCAGGGTCGCCGGGATAGGTTGGGCACCTGCGGTGACTTACTGCAGTCGCTCACCAAACTTTTAAAATTGCTCCGCCAACTGGTCAAACTCCTCTCGGAGTTGATGTAAAGGTTCTGATCCTGTTGTTGAGGCTGTGGTCTGTATAGCTGCTGGGGGGTCCGACCGAGGTGAGGGCTCCTTGAGTGCCCTTTGTGCCTTCAGTTCAGCCTCCAGGCCCAGACAGAAATTATAGAAATCTTCGTAGTCATCATCAGGGTCAATCCCACCCTGTTGAGGACCCACACCGGCCTCCTCCAGGGGCCGGGGGTCTACTACAACCGGTGATTGACCTATTCTTTGGTCTGGTCTGGCATCAATTGCAAGATTGGGTGAACACAGGCGGAGCGCTCCTGCAAGCTGCTCCTGCACTGGCGCCATCTTGCTCCAATTTAGAGTTTTCCTTCTCCTAGGATGGTTGCCAAAAGGCTAGAGAGCCCATCCTGCTCTTTGACGCTCTTTGTCAGACCCTTTAGTTGTGACCTGTCTGGCATGGGAGGCCCTACCGGTGGCTATTATGCCACCGCCAGCATAGCTCACAACTTCATTAGGGTACACAAGGGGGTGCCAATGGAGAGGACAATGTACACATACATGGCAAACATTCAATGCCATAGACACACAACACATATAGACAGTCAGAGGCTATTTAACATTCCACTTTTCTGGCCACCAGGGGAGCTGTCGCTTCACTGTCCATCTGCGACACTGATGAAGTACTTTCCGCATTCCCCGCATGCTTTTTACTGGAGATTTTTTATGGCCTTGTAAATTTTGTTAAATTAGCCTCCCCACACATAGGTGGCACCTACATTTCCTACTTGACAGATGCAACTTTCTTTCGGGTTGCAAAGTTCGACAATAAGCTACACAATTGGCTGGAAGCTCACTTCGACCCAGGCTGGCTTCGAACTCATGACCTTTCGGTCAGTAGTGATCTTTAATACAGCTGACACCCAGCTAGCTGCGCCACAGTCCCAAGAGGGATTCACATGTTAAATTTTCACATTGAGTTTGCATTTCTTCTTTTATTTTTCCCCCATTTCTTGTATAGTTTTTGAAACTTTTGGGATATTGGGATGTTATTAATAAAGTATCAAGAGTAAAATTTGCTCAAAATTTACATTATTTGCAGTTCTATTTACCTGACAGCTCCAAGCAAGTTGCAGTTGGGGGACCTTTGTGGTTCCTTAAAATAGTGAATTTGTAGATATTATGAATATGAACCATGATACTACCGTGTTTCCCCGAAAGTAAGACGATGTCTTACTTTCTTTTTACCCCCAAAAGCCCCACTACGTCTTACTTTCGGGGTACGTCTTATATTGGACATACCCCGAAATAATTCTTCACCCAGTAGTACCTGTGAGGGGTGCCGTCGTGCCGGCCGCCGCCGCCGCACACCCGGCCTGAGCCGACGCACGCCTCTTGCGTGGCACGCCTCTTGCCTGGCCTCTGACGCGACGCCGCCGCCCCGCCTCTTGCTCCTTCTTTCCCCTCCTTCGTCCATTCGAGTGAGCGATGGGAGGGGAAAAGAAAAGGAGCAGAGGCGCCTCTTGCATGGCACGCCGCCCCGCCTCTTGCTCCTTCTTTCCTCCTCCCTGGCCATTCGAGTGACGCGGCCTCGCATCAGAGGCCTGGCCCTGCGACGCCGCTTCGCCCTGCCTCTTGCTCCTTCTTTCCCCTTCCCTTCGCATGGACTTTCGGGGTACGGCTTACTTTTGGGGTACGGCTTACATTAGCCGACCCCCTGACATCCCCGATACGTCTTACAATCGGAGGTGTCTTACTATCGGGGAAACACGGTACTAATCTACTTTTATATACACAATGAGATCTTTTGGAGATGGGTCCTAAGCCTAAACGTGAAAAAAATTATGTTTCCTGGATACCTTGCAAACATAGCCTAAAAACACAATATTTCAATAATTGTGGTCATGAAACAAGGTGTGTGTACATTGAACCATCAGAAAGTAAACATGTAACTATCACAGCCACCCATGTGGACAATTTCAAATTTTTGAATATTTTTTTATTTCAAAATTCCAGAAAAGGGACACTCAGCCTGTACAACTATCATCAACTTTTTTCTCTAGGGAAAGAAGATGATCAGTTTCTTCCACCAATTTGCTCATACAAACCCATACAAGATTATAGACTAAAATTGAATTATAGATGGAAGACGATAAAAGCAAAAGAAGGTGATTACATAATACAATTGCATCTGTGAAGCTGATGGTAGACTTTATTACATTGGAGTCGTTGGCAGAGAAACTAGGTCTGGAGACTATCTTAAAACTGCTTTCGAAGAAAATGGGAATGGTTGCACGAGAAGTTTTATCATCAGCAGAAGGAAGAGAGAATGCAAATATTTCACGATGTTCTGCTCAAAATAACCCATAGCCAATCTGTTCATTATAAAAGATCAACACTTTAGATAACTCTTAGGCAATTCTGAAAGTTAATGAAAGCTAATTGCTTCAAAATCATTACTGCAACTAACAGATCATCAGTCTATTCTTTAATTGCCTTGGCGGTTTAGAAAGAATACCTAAAATGGAAGCAGAGATTGTTTTTCCTAGAATCATCTTGCACTGCAGAGAGTATGCCAACTGGTTGCCACAGGATCTTAAACCCGATTATCTTCATCAGCTGCAGCCACTAAATGTTTATGGCACAGCTGCTGAGTCATATGTTCCCACACATTTTAGCATGAAAGAGACATGTTTAAGACGGCAGAGAGGACATAATAAAAAAGTTTCAGAGATAGGATATTGGACCGATTCAGTCAAAATTATTAAACATATAAAAATTAGAGAAATACAAAGGAAAATATTAACTAGATGGTACAGAACCCCAATTAAAATAGCACATATGACCAAAAACTACCACAAAACTTTGTTGGCATAAATGTGGGGAAATTGGCTCCTATTTTCACATGTGGTGGGAATGTGAAAGAGTGCAAGAGTTCTATAGTAAGGTCATATGGGAAATGGAAGAAATAATAGGAAATAAACGATCTTTAAATAAAATAGAATTTTTCACACAGAAATTAGATAAAAAAGAAAATATCACAGCCTGGAGAGAAATCTCTATATATAATAAAGCGGAATGTTTGCATGTATGTGTGTGTGTGTGTGTTTGTATCTATGTATGTGGCAGCGTTCTCATTGGCTCCCGGCCTTTACATTCTGACAACATGATTGGTTACCAATGAGGGAGCATTTGCATAATGCCTCTATTGGCCAGCCAACGCTAACCCTCTAAACTGGCAGAGGAGGATAAGGCAAAGGCCTGAGGCAGTCGCCAACACGAACATTCCGACACTCTAAAGTGGCAGAAGGGATAAGGAAAAGACCTGAGGCAGTCAGGCATGGTGGGAGTTTCAGACCAAAACACTTTGCGACCCCTTTGCGACCCCAAACAATGAGAGAACAAGACCAAACTTGGCACACAGAACCCTCAAGACCCACTCTACATCCTGGTGCAGTTTAAGGCAGGATGGACCATGGATAACAGGACTTGCAGTACTTTAACTCACTTGCTTAGAGCACTGTGGCCCACACCATAGAAGGATCAGAACCACACTTGGCACACAGATGCCCACTGACCCACTTTACAACCTGGTGCAGTGTAGGGCAGGATGGGCCACAAATGATGGGATTTGCAGTACCTTCACCCGATTCATTTCCCACAGAACATTGAAGCCCCTACAAATCACAGACCAGGCCCAAACTTGGCACACAGAGTACCCATGACCCACTCTACATCCTGCTGCAGTTTTGAGTGGGACGGACCACGGATGATGGGACTTGAAGTACCTTCACTCACTTTCTGAGACCACTGCGACCCTCATCCAATTACCAAAAAAGAAGAAACTAGGCACACAGAGCCTCCATAACCCACTTTACATCCTGGTGCAGCTTGGAGGAGGGCAGACCATGCGTGATGGGACTTGAAGTACCTTTACTCACTTCCCAAAACTGCTGCAAACCTAATCCAATGACTGATCAAGACCAAACCTGACACACAGAGCCCTCATGACCCACTCTACATCCTGGTGCCGTTTGAAGGAGGATGGACCATGGATGATGGGACTTGAAGTACCTTCACTAAATTCCTAAGACCACTGCAAGCCACGTAAACATCTCATAAGGACCACCCTTGGCACACAATGCTTTTCTCAAATAACCCGGGCAGGGCCGGGTCCCCCCCCCCCCCAAGCTAATTATAAAATATATGGTAGTAGCTGCCCAAGCAACTGTGGCTTTGGGCTGGAAGGACCATGGGAAGTGGAAGGTTGAAACATGGTATGAGTATATAGCAGAATATATGCTTCAGGGTTATATTTATGAAAGAAGAATCAAATTTACATCAGGCCGATTAGAGAATACCTGGATTCAGAAATGGGAAAGACTGAAAGAAAAAGTAGAAGGAAAAGAGAGATATAAAGTGCTGAACCATTCTCTTTGTACGATTGCTCAATTAAATTAATAGCTAATAAGCTGAAATAAGGGAGGGAGGGAGGGAGGGAGGGAGGTGGGGAGAGGAGGATGGGGGGGGGAAAAAAATCATATTTGACACAAGGGCAAGGTAAAGGGAGGTAGTATAAGATTAGTAAGAAGTAACAGGTGAAATGTATATATACTGTATAATGTAACATAATATTCAAGAATGAAGTTTGATTGTGATGTTACTATACTGGTATCAATAAAATATTTAAAAAAAAAAAAAGACGGCAGAGAGGCACAAGACGACTTCAAACTGGCTTTTAAAAGAGCATTCATTGGATTCCTCCCATTGGATGAAGCTCTTATAAACAGAGAAAACAAAACCTTGTTTTCTCAAAAAAAAAACTCAGCATCACTTTGCCTGAAGCAGCTTATACAAGCTACCGTACAAATATCTGAAATGTAGAAATAAGGATGTCTAAATTCTCTCTAGGAATTTGTAGGCCTTCCAGTATAAGATTAAGGTATGCTGGGACCAAAAGTCATGGAATTTAATAATGTTTGGTTGTGTCCATGGTTTCAAGGAATCGTGGTCCAGCTGGAAAGTTATCCCCCGTGGATATGGAGTCTTACTGTAGATTTATTTATTTTGAGTCAAAAGCATTGCATACATAAGTACAAAACAAATAAAATAGAGGGAGCACAAGCCGCTAAATAATTCTTGACCAAAAACGGGCAATAGTGACTGCATTGTCTGTAGCTTTAAACCAGGGATTTTCAATTTTTTTAATTGAGGGGCCAGTTCAGACTGTTGGGGGGGGGGCTGAACTATAGTTTGGGGGAAAATGAACTGATTCCTATACACCAGGGGTCGGGGGCCTTTTTGACTCAGCCATGAAAGCAAAATATTTGGAAATTTATTTCAGTGAGAGCCATATAATATATTTTAAGACTGAATTCAACTAAATGTGAGAATATACGTACATTCGATGAGAAAAGGATTCGCTCGGCAGAATGACCTGGCTCTGCAAAAGGCATGCTCAGGACTCTGGGAAGGAAGAGAAGACGGAAGGAAGGGGGAAAGAAAGAAAGACACAGAAATAAAGGAGGGAGGGGGAGAAAGAAAAGAAGAACCAACTATAGAAAAGGAAGAAAAGAAAAGCAGGAGAAAGACAAGGAGGGGAAAAGAAAGAAGGAAATGGGAAGGGAGGAAAGAAATGGTGGGGAAAAGAAAGGAAAGGAAGTGAGGAAACAGTAAAATACTGAAGGGAAAAGAAGAAAAGAATGAAGGGGAGAGAGAGGGAAGTAAAAAAAGGAAGGAGAAGGAAAGGAAAACTTGGGGGGAGAATAAAAGAGGAAGGAAGAGGGAAAGAGAATGGAAGATAGAAGGAAGGGGAGAGAGGGAGCTAAAGGAAGGAGAGAAGGAAAGGGTGAAGGGGAGAAAGGAAGGAAGGAAGAGGAAGGAAGAGGAAGAATGGAGGAAAGAAGGAAGGGACAGAGGGAGGGAAAAGGAAGGAAAGAAGGAAAGGGTGAAAGGGGAGAAAGGAAAGAAGGAAGGAAGAGGAAGGAAGAGGGAGAATGGAGGAAAGAAGGAAGGGGAGAGAAGGAGGGAAAAGGAGAAGGAAAGGAGAAGGAAAGGATGATGGGGAGAAAGGAAGGAAGAGGAAGGAAGGGAGGAAGGAAGGAAGGGAGGGAGGGAGGAAGGGAGGGAGGGAGGGAAAAGGAAGGAGAGAAGGAAAGGGTGGGGGGGGAAGAAAGGAAGGAAGGAATAGGGAGAATGGAGAATGTGTCACTCCTCCCTGCTGCATGCTGGGAACCTGAGGCCCAGGCTGCTCTGGAGAGCCAGATGCAATCACGAAAAGAGCCACATCTGGCTCCCGAGCCATAGGTTCCTGACCCCTGCTATACACACTACACATATCTTATCTATAATGCAAAAAAAATCAATGAAATACAAAACAATATTTAAAATGAAGAACAATTTTCACCAACATAAACTTAATCAGCTTTCAATGGGAAGTGTGGGCCTACTTTATGATGATGAAATAGTCAAGTTAATTGGTATTGTTGTTGTGTGCCTTCAAGTAATTTCAGACTTAGGGTAAACCTAAGTCTAAAGTTTAGGGCAGGGGCCAGATAAATGAGCTTGGATGACCACATCCATCCCATGGGCCTTAGTTTGAGGACCCCTGATTTATAAACAATTCTTCCTCTGATCATGAGGCAGGGCATTGTGGGCAAGCATACAGATGTGGTATTGTTTGTTCTGCTCCACAGTCGCACAAGGTGGAGCGTTCTTCTAGGTGATGCCATTTTACCGGGTTGTCTTTTTTTTAATTGATTTTTATTGAAAGTTTTGAATACACATAGATTAAAAAAAGGAAAGTGGTTTTGGGGTAGGGCAATTTGAGGATATAGGAAGGAATGAGGGGTAGGAAGGGGTAAGAGTTAGAGATGGTGAGGGTGGTGGTTTGGTCAAGGATCTGGGAAGGGAAGTACTGGGTAGGAGTAGTGAAAAAAGATAGATACAGGGGTAACTTGTTGACTTTCAACTTCCACATCCGCTGGTTTTTCCCTGCTTGTCATGTACAATCTCTCTTGTCGGCTGAAACTGTCACTACTTAATTTCAAGTCATCTTCTTTGGCTACGCATCAGCAACATGTCTTCGCATATCTCTTGAAAGATAAACAATCTGTTGTCTTCTTCTCTTAACTTTTAACATCCTTCAAATATTTGGTGAGAGTGTCCATATCCATTGTCCGTTCCTTGTCTGTTAATGTAGCTGGGTCTGTTTCGTTCGTTTTCCTTGGCCTCTTTCCTAACCGTTCTCTTTAGGGGATTCTAGACCTTCTTCATCCATCTCTGGTGCTTCACATCTCGGAGGGCAGTATTTTGCGAACCTCCCTGGGGAGTAAGGACAGCTGTTCTTAGAGTTTTTCTTTCCTCTTTGTTGTGTTGTTCTCATCTGGCTTCTCTTTCTATTGGGCTGCACCCCCGACCTTTTATCTTTATTCTTGTCTGCAACCAGGATTGAGCTTTTAGATGTTGTATCAACCTCTTGGTTTTTTTTCTTCTTCTCCTTTTTGGGGGGTAGAGGCCTTAGAATTCTTAATAGTCGTTCTTATAACTTCCACCTCATTTTTAAAATAGAATTCTCTTTCTTCTGATATTTCTTGCAATTTTGTATTCTCCTCCACTCTCTTCTCCGGACCTTCTTGTATTGCTGCCTTTTTCCCCTTGTCCTGAAATACTTCTTTTCCATCTTCATAGAGAATTACCAGCTCTAGCTTTGTAGGACACACTTCTTTGGTTGATTCCGTTCTTGCCTTTTGGGATTGTTCCTGGATCATTTTGATTTGCTTTTCTTGTCGGGTCATCATTGATTCAATCTTCTGTAGGCACCCATCTTGTGCTTCTCCTAATTTACGTAATGCTTTAACGATGCTTTAAAAGTTATTTTTCCATCCTCTGTTCTCCTCCCTTGTATTCTCTCCTGATCTTTTGCTTCTGTGTTCATGTAGCACAGCAGTTCTCATTTATGCCGGAAGAGCGTTCCTGGACGCTGGCCCGAGATGTTCACGCCCCGGACATTGTTGCTCGGTTTCACCGCAAGTACCCTGACAAACCCAAGCCTCGCGGGCAGCCTAGGAGGGGCCCTGAGGGGGGGATAGTGTAGCACAGCAGTTCTCATTTGTGCCTGGGGAAATAGGAACTGCACCGGGGGTTCCATTAGCATTAGGGCCTGTGCCAGTAGAGTTAGATTCTGAAGAGGACTTGGAAGGGTTACCTGAAGAGGAGCTTTCCCTCACTGGGCCCCCTTCGCCCACGGAAAGCTTGGCTTGGGATGAAGGTTGGCCTGACCCTATGAAGACCAGGTGCAAATGGAGTCGAGTGATAGTGGGAGTTATGAACACCCGGGGCAAGGTTCCCAAGAATTGCTAAGTGAAAACATGGAACAAAGCGGCTGGGAAGATTCTAGGAGGACAGCTCTCATGCTGATAGAGGCCCAGCTGCTGAGAGGCAAGGTCGAACCTTTGATAGGAGAAGTAGCATTGAGTCTAGAAGAAGGGGATGGCACCGCAGCCTAGACAGGCCAAGGTCCGTCCAGCAAGGATTGGAGAAGACAAGGCCTAGAGCGTCGGGGACCTCGGCCGAGAGATTAAGTATAGCATCCGTGGGAATCTATCCTCAGTGCTTCGGCCACGTCTCTTCTGAGTAGATGTGAAGCGAAGTGGGACCACGGGGCTAAGCTAGCTAGTGGTCATCAAGCCTTGCCTTGTTCCTGCCTTGTTCCTGCCTTGTTCCTGCCTTGTTCCTGTACCTTGTTTGTATCCTGATTCCGCATTGCTACGCGGAGCCCTGTCAAGCCTTTGGATTATTCTCAAGTTGCTTTTGGACATTGATTGCTTACCATTGGATTTGCTTTTGATATTTTTATGGACAATATTCCTTTCGAACTGTTTTTATATTCAATAAAGTAGTTAGCCTTCAGTACGTCTTTGTGTGTGTGTTTGAGGGGCCGGCCAAGTCCGTGCATTGTGACAGTTGGCCGAAGGACTCCAAGAACCCCTCTTTTGCACCACGGGACGCCACAGAAAGCGCGCAAAGACCGTTGCCGCCATGGCCCAGCTGACGGATGCACAAGTGGCAGCGATGCAGCAGGAACTGGGGGAGCTAAGGACCAGGGCCGGGCGGCACCCCGGGGTATCCACGCCTGCACGCTTCGGAGGCAATCCGGCTTTAGTTGACGTGTTCATTGGACAAGTGGAAATATATTTGGAGCTGCGTCCCAACGAGTTTGACAGTGATCGAGCCAAGGTGGGCTTTGTCTACAACCTGTTGGAAGGGACAGCGGCAGTGTGGGAGACCACATTGATGCAGGCCAGAACCCCCCAGGTGGCCATGTTGAGAGACTTTTTAAACGCCATCAAGGCGACCTGGGGAGCCCCTGTGAATGCGGAGTTAGCCGAGCGTGATTTGGACCGGCTATCGATGAGGGACCTGTCCCTGTCCCAGTATATTTCCCGGTTTCGTGTGCTGGCTGGCCAGGTGGATTGGAATCCCTCCGCCCTCCGGTACCAATGCATCAAAGGGTTGTCGCCCGAGATGCAACAGGAGATGTTGAGAGGGCATGGACGTCCCACGGACATGGAGGCGGCAATCACCTTGAGCTTACGAGTGGAAGCAAGTTTACAGACCCGGAGGCGCTGGGACAAAGGGATGGCGGAAAAGCCGGTGGCGAGGAAGGAGTCGGGG